>JARUPO010000037.1:0-394453 GCA_039700045.1 Malbranchea zuffiana | reverse complement strand
TCTGTCAATGAATATTTCAGTTGCTTCATTGTTGATAAGAGTCTGTACATTAACTTCTGCAATGATAACTGTTATCTTCAGATGACAGATTTATTCATTTGTGACTAATAGTTCTGCTGTATTATCACTGCTCACAGATGCTCTTTGTTTGTGAGAGTGTATCTGTTTTCTAAATTCACAGATGACATTGTCTTGAATTCATTGAGATCATCTTCTGATTTAGAACTTATAATGAATCACTTGAAGATGATTGTCTTTCATTGTTCAAAGACATTATCATCAACTTCTAATTGTCATCATAGAGTCTTTGCTCTTTGTTGTCAATCATGCTGTTGCATGATTCTGGCTCACATCTCATTGCATTGTAACTTGTAGTATATCTTCAGTGTTCTTTTAGCTGATTCATGATGTCAATGAAATCTTTCTTCTTCAGAGTTGTTCTTAGACTTAGATGAATACCATCTATTCTGTCTTTTCTGATGCATGTGTACTAAACAATAGTCATGATAGCACAGCTCTCAACACATTCAGTGATGTTCTGAATGACTTGCTAATAACTGTGAGTTCATTCAAACATGTTCAGATATAATCATCAGTTCAGTACTCATTACATTGATGTATTGTTCATTGTAGCTTCAGAGTTTCTTTGAGCTGTAGTTGTTGAGCTTCTTTCATTTATCATGAATTTCACAGATTTTCTGTCAACACAGCAATCATGTGACAGCATGACATTGTCTGTCTGACTCAGTTCTTTCTTTTGCTGTGAGGTAGATATTCTCAATTTCTTCATATGAGATCTCTCTTGCTTGTGATGTTTTGTATGTCATTTCATACTTGTCAGTGCTGTCACTGCTCAAACTCAATATTTTTCATTTCAGAGTCTTGTCTGTGGCTTGTTCTTCTTTCTGAGCTTTCAGATTCACTAGAATTCATTTTGTTGTTAACTCTTTGCTGAGTTCATTCATCAGATCTGTCATAATGCTGCATTGCTCACACTTGTTCTTTCAGTTCTTCTGAATAACTTCTTTGATGACAGTTTGTTCTCATATCTTTTGAAGTTCTTGATCAGTCTTCTTGATTCATTTCTTCATCAGTTGAAATGTCTTTTTCTGAATATTCTCATTGTATTCAACTGCTTTGTTCTATGTTGTCGTTTCTTTGATGAGATATGTTCATTCATGATTGGCAGTTGTGTCTCTTTAAGACGTTGGACATGTAGATAAATTTGAGTTTGGTGGGGTTGTTGAGGGAAATTAGGGGAAGGGGGGGGTTTAATTTTCTTCAATTTTTTTCTTTTCATCTCTATGAATAGAGCAATCATCATTTCTGCAGAATGATCAATGAATACTTTCATGATTAAAGTGTTCAGTGTTCACTAGATCTTGTGAATCTGAAATTTCATCATTCAGATCTTCATCAAGCTCTTTCTGTATTCAGCATCATGCACAATTTTCAATATTACATTCATAATCACTGTGATACATGAAATCAGAGTTTTCTCATGTTCACTGTTAAAACATTTTTCATATCTCTGTATGATAGTCACATTTGCAGGTTTCATAATTATATTTCTCATGTCATACATGCACTGAATTCTGAATTTCTTCTTGTTTCATTCTTCAGTGATGCTCACACTTTCTGATTTGTAGAGTTTATTTGTCTTCAGAGTTGAGTCATAGTTGCATGTGTTCTTTCTCACAATACTGTTACATTTTCATCTCTATGGTGCAGAAGTTCTCTAGTCTGATTTCTTCAGCTATAGTTCATTCAAAGATTTAACTAAACTGACTGAAAGTGTTACTCTTGTCAGTTGAGTCTTTCAGCTGACTGTTCAGAATTTTGATTGTTGCTTGAAGCTGCTGATAGGCTTCTCAGTCTTCTTGCTTCATCATGTCTTGATGTCACTGATGATGATTGTTCACCATAATGTCAGTGTGCTGCTGGTCTTGATTGAGTATTGCAGTAGCTCATAATTGCTTTGCATCACTTTCTCTCTTGTCATGTTGTTTCTTCTGACACTTGTTCATGTAGTGTCCAGGCTTTTCACAATAGAAACATTCTTTGTTCTTGTGTTGCTCTTGTTTCTGTTTCTCATCAATCAGTTTGATCACATTCAGTTTCATCTTAACTGAATAGACTCTGCTGAGTTTGTTCTGTTTTTAGATCTTTGAATGATGATTTCAGTGCACCTTTTCTTTGCATTTCAAGCATCATTTGTAGAGTTAATTGTCAATTTGTGTGGCCAGCTCAATCATGCTGTCAATAGTAGTGAATCATTTCTTTTCTTGCATAATTTTGTCTTTCACCTTCTCCTTCAGTTCTTGGTAGAATTGGCTGGCAAAGATCTCATTGACTCAGTTCAGGTGTACTGTAACTTGTTGAAACTTGACTGTGTATTCTCTGGCTGATTCAGTCTGATGTAGTCAATAGATTCATTGTTCTGCTGTAATCTTTTCATCATGTTCTTCAAAGATAAGTTGAACTGTTCAGATAAAGATCTGATAATTCTCAACAACTTGTATCATACTCTGATTCTGCTTGGCTCTGATTTGTTTGTAGTAGTTTTTGATAAAGAACTTGAACCAGTTAAATGTCATTTTCTTCATATAGATAGAGGCAAACATGATCTTGATCTTGTTGTCTGAAAACTTGCTTGTGTTATTGTTGATGTAGATTCATAGTTGAGTTAAGAAGATCTTGAGCTTGTCATGTTCACTGTCAAAGAGATCAGAAGTTCTAAACTTGAGTTCTCTGAATACTTTATTGCTTTCAGTGATAGCTTGATCAGCTCATCATTTCACCTTCTGCATTAACTCTTTGATGTTTATAACTTGTTTCTGAAGTTGTTCATTTTGTTCTTTAACTTTCTTAAGCTTCACTGTGAGCTTTTGAATCTTGTTTCAGAGAGTCTTCATCATAATGATTTCTTGTTAATTTTCTCATTGAAACATGTTGTTCTCTTCTTCAATGTGCTTGTAACTGTTTTACTTTGATCAGATGTTATAAACCTCAAACTCGTAGAGTAACTCTGGCTTGTAGAGCTTGGAGTCTGGTGTGTTTTGTATGGTTTATCACTCTTGGTGGCTGAGCTCAAGCCTGAAGAGTAAGCTGGCGAGAGCCTGGTGGCAGATATAACAGAATATGGAGCTCAGTTGAGTTGCAACAAAGATATATTCATAGAAATTCAAAAGAGTTGTGCTATGTATATAGTACAGTCTAAGACAGCAATAATCACAAAGAACTGTAAGAGTTCTTCTACAGGTGAAATTCATTCTTATATACATAATGTCCATCTTAGTGATCATGGCTCTAGCTAAGATCTCTAAGATGCTCTGGTCTTATTCATCAGAGTTCTGGCTAAGATTGCTCAGATGTCTGTCTCATAGCCATCTTGGTCAGAGCTCAGATAGCTAAGATCAGCTCAGAATAACTATTCTCTGAAGCTATTCAATAGAATATCTCCCTACATGCTGTGCCACACATTCTGTGAAACCAAGTCTCTTTAGTCTGTAACATCATTCTCTCCTTCAAGCAAGATGTTCTGACTTCTTTATAAGCACTTTTCTCTGCTGCTTTCTGTAGGTAGGCTTCTGTGTTCCTTTGTCTTTTGATGATGCACTAATCATGGCTTCCAAAGCTTTCATCAATTGTTCAGCCTGTCTCAATAAGCTGAAAGAGTTCAGTTCAGAGTGATTTATTTCTTGTGCTTGTTGTGCTAGACTAGATCTCATTTGCATTTGCATCAACAAGAATTTCAAGTGTTGAGATTGTGTGAAAGCAAACAATGCCTGTTGTTGTGAGATGTCAACTTCTTTCAATCAGAATTGAGATTGATTGATCAGCTTGTATGAGAAAATCAGTTCTGAAGAGGACCAGGTTCAAGAGGAGTTTCATCATTTATTGACCAAGCAGAAGCAGTTGAAGAAGCAGAAGAAGCTTCTTCAAAAACATGCTTGTGACTTCATGGCTAAGAATGTAAAGACTGTGGAGAATCTTGAAAGAATGAAAGAGAAGAATCAGTTAAAAGCTGAGGCTGAACAAAAGAAAGCCATCAAGACAAGTTCAACTTTGTCTGCAAATTCTCTCATTTTGTTTTTCAGTGATTTCTGATCACCTAATTTCAATCTTCTCAGTGACTCATTGTTTTTGATGTCACTCTTGCAGCTCAAAGCTGCTGTTGCTGATATTCTCTCAGCACTATCTGAGCATTCTGAAAGTGCTCAATAGGTTCTCAGGTGCTTTTCTCAGTAGAGTAATCTTTTCATTTGATCAAGTAGTGTGTTTTTCTGTTGATCTGACTTTGTTCTAGAATTTCTTCAATTTCATATTCTCTTTGAGCATTCTCTGTTTCTGTTGAATATAGTGTGGTGTTTTGATGTGCTTTTTTCAATAATGAGACATGAAAAACTGAATGCATTTTCATTCTCTTTGATAGCTCAAGTTCATAGTTGATATTCAATATCTTTCTTGAGATTTTGAATGGTCCTGGTTTCCTGTGATCAAGTTTTTCATTTGATCATTTTGTTTTAATATTTCATCACAAAAGATAGACCTTCTGCCTCTTCCTCAGTTGAGGTGCATTCTCATGCCTTTTGTCATAATATTGCCACATATATTGATTTGTAAATTCAATATTCTATTGCAGGTGCTGCTGCAGTTGCTTGAGCTTTTTGGCCATTA
This sequence comes from Malbranchea zuffiana, assembly GCA_039700045.1. Taxonomy (NCBI): domain Eukaryota; kingdom Fungi; phylum Ascomycota; class Eurotiomycetes; order Onygenales; family Malbrancheaceae; genus Malbranchea; species Malbranchea zuffiana. The sequence continues at coordinate 389,773 of JARUPO010000037.1, read as the reverse complement.
TTTCACTCAAGTGACTTCTATTTAGAGCCTCTAGCAGTGTTCATTCAATTGTGAGTTCTCTGCCATAGTTTGTGAAGAATGGTGTCATGTCTGTTGTGGCATTTTTTGAGCTATTGTAGACAAACTGTGCCATCAGTAGCAGTTCTGCTCAGTCATTCTGATTGTGACTAATATAGCTTCTTAGATATTGTTCAACCATCTGGTTCAATCATTCAGTCTGTTCATCTGTTTGTGAGTGATAGACTGTCAATGCTTTATACTTGACTTTCAGCTGTTGCATAAGTGTTTGTCAATAATGTTCCATGAACTTGGTATTCTGATCAGTAATTCATTTCTTTGGCAGATCATGATTGACTATAACTGTGATGTTAATCATTTTTGCCAAATCTTCTGCTTCCATCTTTTCAAGATAAGAGATAAAGTATGCATATTTTGTGAGCATATCTGTGATTGTTAAAATTGAATCATAGTGTATTTCTTTTGAAATCATCTTGAATGGTGAAAGTTTCACAATAAAGTTCATTGCAATCTGTTTTCATGCTCTCTTCAGTTGTGGTATTGACTGAAGTTTTCTGTACTTCTTGTGTCTAGATGTCTTGCATTGTTGACAGATCTCACACTTGCAAATATATTGTTGTACATCCATCTACATTTCTGGCCAGTAGTAGTTTTGTTATACTTTGTCAATTGTTTTTTTGATGTCAAAATGTTCTGCTGTCAGATTATTGTGATTCTGCCTCATGACCTCTGTTCTGAGTGTCTTGAGTGTGTATATCTTTCTCTGATATAGTATAAGTTCATCAGTCTTGATGACACTGTTCATCTCTTCTATTCTGACTGTATCTTCTTTTTCTGTTTCTTCTCATAGTCTGTTGATTATAGAGAACTTCAGTGTGACTGTCTGAATAGCATTGATTTCTTTTCTGTTGAGAATCATATTTCTGTTCATGTTCATGTTGAAAAGAACTTGCTTCTTCATTTTCTTATCTTCAACCAGATCTGGTCTGCAGCTCAATGCATTCATTCATGCATTGTCTTTGTCTTTGCAATGTTTGATTTTGATGTTGTATTGTGTCAATGTCTCATACCATCTGACTTGCCTTTCACTAAGTTCTTTAGTAGTCAAGAACATTCATAGATTGTGATGGTCTGATAGTATCTTGACTTGATGCTGTGCTTCTTGAAGCTCAATTCTTCATTTTTTGAGTGCCTCAACTATTGCAAGTAATTCTATGTTGTGAATATCATATTGAGATTCTGGTTCAGTGAGCAATTGAGTGTAGTACATCACAAGTCTAAGTTTTTCATCTGACTCTGATTGCTGTAGTCATTCTTCTATAACTTCTTCTGACTCATCTGTATTGACCACACTTGATTTGTTCAGATCATGATGTGTGCACATGTTTTCATTTCTGAATGCTTTTTTGAGTTTCTGAAATGATGTCTGTTGTTGTTCCTTTCACTCAAACAGTTTCTCTTTTTTCATGAGTTCTGTTAGAGGCTTCATCTTTACTGAGAATTGATTGATGTACTGTTGATAATAGTTGACTGTTCTGTGAAATGTCTGAACTTTCTTGACATTTGTTGGTGTTGGTCATTTGGTTATGGCCTGTACCTTCTCAGAGTCCATTCATAGTTCTTCTTCTGAGATAAGGTGCTCTAGAAACAAGACTTTCTTTTTGAAGAATTCACACTTCTTCAACTTTAAGAGTATGTCATATTCTCATAGTCTCTGCAGTACTGTTGTGACTTTTTCTCAGTGATCTTCTCTGAATCCTTTGATAAAGATCAGAATGTCATCCAGGTATATCACCACAAAGATGTACAAAAAGTCTCTCAAGGCCTCATTGACCCATGCTTGCTGACATGCTGGTGCATTGATCAGCCCAAATGGCATAATCTTATATCAGTACATCTCTTTGTGTGTGATGAAGGCTGTTTTTCATTCATCTTCTGCTTTGATCTGTATTCAGTGAAATGCTTCTGTCTGATTCAGTGCTGTAAAGTACATGCATCCCCTGAACATATCTTGTAGTTGTTTGATCAGAGGTAGCAGATATTGATCCAGTATCATAATTCAGTTTATCAGTCTGTAATCAATACAAAATCATTTCATTTCATCTTTCTTCATGGCAAACAGAGGTAAACATTCTCCTGATGCCTTCATTGATTTGATATATTTCTTTTTCAACTCTTTTTTCACAAATTCATCAATCAGATTTAACTCTTTCTGAGTATATCATTGCATCTTCATATACTGAGGCTTCTCACCTTCAATGAAGTTAATCTCATGGTTTCATGATTTGTGTTTCAGTAACATTTGTGATGATTCTCTTTTCTCAAAGAGTTTTCTGAATTTCATGAATTCTTCTGGTAAGTCTGGCAAGAGCTCTATCACTTTGTTCTGTTTAGACTGATCTTCATCACTGTCTGTGTGTTTGATTAATTGATTGAGTCAATCTTTTTGAAGTATCTTCTTTAGTGCTTGAGTCTTATGAATTGATGTGCTTATAGCTAGATCTCTGATTCTTTCTAGTGCTGCAATTTGTGTTGAATCTTCAGATCTCTGATCAAGAGAACAATTACATCTTCATCATTGTATCTCTTTCACTCATCAGTCTATGTCTGAATTATGCTGCTTCAGTCAAGAGTAACTCAAAAGCAGTTGTTCATTTTCTAGACTTGTCACTTTAAAGTGCATTTCCTCATGGTGTTGTTCAATCTGTAGTTTGATTGTTTCAGTATCATATCATACTTCATGTGTCATTTCTCTGAATTGTGTCACTTGCAATGGTTTTTTTTTTTCTATCAATGATATGATGTTCATTCTTGTGAATTTCTTGTTCATGAAGTTTTCTTGAGCTTCAGAGTCAATTAAAGTGATTGCACATACTTCTTCTATCTTCACTGATATTCATAAACTTCATTATTTGAGCTTGATGGTTGCTCTCTGCTGGTCCAGCCACTTCACAGCTCTTATTTCTGCATGACTCAGTCTTTTTCCATCAGTTTGCTTTTGGTTGTTGAAGATTTGTGAATTTTCTTTCTCTCATCAGCTTCTGAATCTCTAGAGGCTGCATTCATTAAATCATGTCTGTAAGACTTCATCATTCTTATAGCTTTCTGACAAGCTCTCTGAATGCTCTCAGTGGCTTCTTCCAGTACATCTATTTGTTTTATTAGCACTTGCTCAATGATCTCATGCATTAATTGTTCAATCAAGTCACTGAAATCATTGTTTTTAAAGTCATCAATTTCATGTTCTTTCTGTAGAATCTGAATCTCTGAGTTTTCAACTTCTTCTCAGTCTTTCTTGCTACTAGTTTTGCAAGTTATGCATGATAGTATCATGCATCTGTATTCTTCATGTTCAACCATAGATTCATCATAACAAATTCATTTCATATATTCTTCTAGAGTTTCATAATAACTGCAGACTTCTTGACATGTACATATGTCTTTCTGATGGTTGTTTGTTCAGATCTTGACTTCACATCACTGATCATAGTAGAAGTTGTTGATTCTTTCTGACATCAGTTGTCAAGTGAAATCTAACTGAAGTCACTTGTGTCTTATATATCATTCTAGTCACTGTTGACTCTTTTGATCATCAGCAATCAGCTTTCTAGCTCTTCATTCAGCTTCTTCTTGAATGCATGTGTGTTTTCAGCAGATCTCATGGTTTCTGATCTTAGAACATTCTTGTCTCAGATTTCACTGACAGAGTAGCTTGTGGTAGTAGTCTGTGCTTTACTTTCATGAGTCATTACATTCACATTTGTCTGAAGATTCATGTTCACAGTTTCATGTGAGATACTTGCTTACTGCACAGATCTCTCTGTATTTGGTCATTCATTGATATTTTTTCATGTTCAAGACATGAATTGCACATATTCATTCATCAGCATCTCTTCAGTGTTTTTTCTTGCATTCTCATGTTGAAGTCTTTCTATGCTGCTGAGTGTGCTCTTTGTATAAGCATGAATGTTCAGTGATCTTCATGCATTTTCATCAGTCAATCTGTTTGTGTTCAGAAATGTTCAGATTCTTGAACAGTCAGAGTTGCTCATTCACTCAATTGTTCAGATTGTGTTTCTTCTCAGAAGTCAAAGTTAATTGCTTCACTTTCTCTGATGTAAAATACTGTTTCTGAAGTGTCTTGAGTATTTCATTCTCTGACTGTTACTGTAGAAATTACATCTCTCTGCTCTGTTCTTCATTCTTCTTGTTTTTGCTGTTCTGAGGTTGTTTCTCTGCCCAACACTTCTGTTTTCAGTGTTTTTCTTTTTCACAGTTATGACACTTGCTCTTTTTCTGCTTCTTGCTCTTTTCTTGTTCTCTTTGAATCATATCAATGTTCATAGAGTTCTCATAATCAGATTGTTCTCCTTTCTGTGAGAAAGATGGTAGAGACTTTTCTTTATATTTCTTTTTCATGCATCATTTATAGATCTGATTATCTTTCTTAATTGCATGTTCAATCATTCTGACATACATAGTGAGTCAGTCTTTCATGTTCAAAATGACATTCTTGATCTTCTCTTTTAGTTCTTGATAGAAGCTATTCTTGAGCATCTCATCTTCATAGTTGAGTAGACTCACTGTTTGCTGATGCTCAATGATGTACACTGCTGCTGAAATCTTTTGTTCTAAGCATTGAAGCTTGTCAGTCACTGTTGCTTCTTTGTCAATGTCACTGAAGTTGATCTGTAGTTCTTTCTTGAATGAGTCTCAATCTCTCATAATGTCTTGTTTTCTCTTGTGAAGGCTGTCTTCTTCTGCAGTGTCTCTCTCAAATCAAAAGATGAGAAATGACTGTGCTCAGACTGCTGCTTTTTCTTGAAAGTTTAATATAGCTGCTAGACATCTTTTCATGTTGTTCTTGAAGTTGTTGAACTTGAAAAAGATCTTCATCTGAGTCAGAAATGACTTCAGTTTGTTGTGTCTTTTCATGAAGAGTTCAATCTGAATTTTAATAGTCTTCACTGTCTCTTCTGACACTCTGTTCTGCAGAGTAGCAATGATTTTGTGATTTTGCATGATCTTTTCTTCAAGTTCATTGATCTTGACCATCAGCTTCTAAATGCTGTTGTTCACATTGATTGCTGATTCTGATGTCATATTGTTAAATACTTCACTATACTGACTTTCTGTGTTGATAGTTATTGTGTTGTTAATGTAGTGCCTTAATACTTCTGATCTACTTTCAAGACTAAATGAGTCTGCTATGTTTACCTGCTAACTGTTAGATCTCAAAGAAATGTAGAATCACTGTATCTTTGTTATAAAAGAGACTGTTTTATTCTAGATAAGCACAGCTGTGGCAATGATCCTTCAAGTTTACAGTCATGAGTACTTGAGATTCATGAAGATATGAGCCTTCTTGTTGTTAACCCACAACTTTCAAAAAGAAAACACTGATGTCCTTCAGTGATAGAGAAGTGATTATGATGTTATAAACCTTGAACTTGTAGAGTAACCCTGGCTCATAGAGCTTGAAGTCCAGTGTGTTTTGTATGGTTTATCACTCTTGATGACTGAGCTTGAGCCTGAAGGGTAAGCTGGTGAGAGCCTGGCAGTGAATATAACAGAATAGAGAGCTTGATTGAGTTGCAACAAAGATATATTCATAGAAATCTAAAAGAGTCATGCTATGTATATAGTATGATCTAAGAGAGTGATAATCATGAAGAACTGTAAGAGTTCTTCTACAGGTGAAATCTGTTCTTATATACATAATATTCATCTTAGTGATCATGGCTCTAGCTAAGATCTCTAAGATGCTCTGGTCTTATTCATCAGAGTTCTGGCTAAGACTGCTCAGATGCTCATCTCATAGCCATCTTGATCAAAGTTCAGATGGCTAAGATCAGCTCAGAATAACTATTTTCTGAAGCTATCAAATAGAATATCTTTCTGTGTGCTGTGCCACACATTCTGTGAAACCAAGCCTCTTTAGTCTGTAACATCAGAGCTTCAAAAGAGATAGAGAGTACTTAGCTGATTATTCTATAGCAGTAGTCTGAGTCTGAATATAGTGCTGTAGAATTCTGAGAGATGTAACCTTACTCTCAGTGAAGAAGTGTATCAATCTGTTTACTCAATCTCTTCTTGATCAGATAGATAATCAATGTGTCATGATCTTCAATGTCTTGATAGTCACTAGATCTTACAGAGAGATAGAAGAGATAAGACATAGTTTTGCTGACAGTTATCAAATGCAGCTCAGCACAAAGGGCATGATTTCACTATATCATATACTCAAGTTCAGAGTATATCTTTTCTTGATATAGCTGATGAAAGTTCTTTCAAATAGATATTGACTAACAAGAATAACAAGAGAACTTCTCAATAATTAATCAGACAATATTTTATAGAGAACATTATTCAATATTTCAAAAATATGTCTGTATTGAATAATCAGATTGACCATGAAGAATAAGTCTTCAAGTTCTAAAGTAATGAACATTCTTATATACATAATGCTTCTTAGATAAATCACTTCATCTATTCTAAGTTCACTGTGCAATTCTTGAGTTCACTTTATGACTCTGAAGTTCACTGTGTGATCTTCTAGTTCACTCTGTGAACTATGTCAAGGCTGAGTGATCTTGATCACATGATCTTTAGTGACACAAGGTCTTATAACATTGGCCACTGCTTTGTTCAATTAGGTTTCTTCACCTAAGGCTGCACTGTCAGGTCTGTAACAAATGGCTGGACCATAGATGAGATAGAAATTAAATGGCTTACTAGGCTGTTTATTCCAGCTGCAAATCCACAGCAGATTGGCACCCATCTACTTCTTATTCTGGATAGGCATGGCAGCCATCTTACCTCTGAATTTGACTATAACTACAAGGAGAATAGGATTATATCTCTCTGCATGTCAGTACACTCATTCTACCTTCTACAATCTCTGGATGTCAGTGTTTTTGCAGTGCTAAAGCAAGCATATGAAAGTCTGGTTGAACAGTGAATGCAGCTTGATTTCAATATCATTAAGAAGAGACACTTTCTGAATGCCTATTCTAGAGCTCATACACAAGCCTTTAAGGCTCAGAATATTCAAAGTGGCTTTATAGCTACTGAAATAGCTTCCTTTGAACCTGACCAGATCATTCAGCAGCTGAATATTCAGCTTCAAACCCCTACACCTTCAGCTAGTCAATCTAGCAACTCAGGGTCATTCTGAGTTCTACAAACACCTAGCAACCTCCAGCAGCTACATAGACAGGTGAATAAGGTCAAGAATCTTATAAAGCAGGTGCTTGAAAGCTCACCTCAGGGCTTGATGAAAGGATTTGACCAAATTATCCAGGCCTGTGAATATGGGATGGTCAGCACCACAATTATGAAAAAGCAATACCAGGATATATTCAATGTCAATGAGAAAGAGAAACAAAAACACAAGAGATCTACCTGCAGAATTCCACATGAAGGAGGTTTAACTAGAGAAGAAGCTCAGGGTCTTCTTATTCCACCTGTTGAGCCTGTTGAATGGCCTGTTGTTCAACCTCCTGACTCTGGCACCCCAGAGCCTGCACCATGATCACAGGCGCCACCAACATGTTCAAACTGTCATATTGTAGGCCATACAAGAAGAAGCTGCCCTAGTCCTATTGTACTATAATTTAATTTAATTAGGGGTTGTTGAGCGTGGATATTTTGGGTTAAAATCTATCTAATTACTATACAGTGATTTTGGTGTCTCGCTCGCTTGTGGATTAACGTAATTCCACACCGAGCGGACCACCACACTGAGCGGACCAGCAAAATTTCCATACAAATCACAACTTTTTATTGCTTCATATCTCAACAACAACATTAGATGAAGATTCATCAAGAAGACTATAGTATCTAGATACTTAGTCCTATACCATTCTAAAAGAACTACTGTGAGAAATTAATAATTTTGAAGATATGTTCTAGAATATAGAATTCAACTAGTACTGATGACTATCTTCACAAGTGACACATATTTAATCATAAAAGGAGCTACAGAGCTATTTATTAATCAACCATAATATATCCATTTCAAGTCTCAATCTTTATCTAATGTTGTTGTTGAGATATGAAGCAATAAAAAGTTGTGATTTGTATGGGAATTTTGCTGGTCCGCTCGGTGTGGTGGTCCGCTCGGTGTAGAATTACGTTACGTTATGTAATTATTCAGCTGACTCATCTCTTGGCGTCGATCCCAACGATCACTTTCGCGTCAACGTCAAATCTTCATCGTTGAGCTCGTTCCAACAGCCCAAGACGCAACCCTTCGTTGATCCGCTGTATTTGCCCTTTTTTCGACTGCTCTACGAGCGCATTGGCGCGGTTGGATCTTTTTATTTCCGTTGCTGCACAGTTTCCGCCTTCATGACCGTGCTCTCCGCCTCTTGAATCCTCCTCCAATCCGCCTCTCGACTGCCTTAGGCACCCCCATTTTACAACTACCAGTCAGTGAGATACTCGTTATACGCAAAAACACACTAGGGAGGGATAAATAATTGATCTCGGTTGAAAATAAAGGGTGTTGTGGGAGTGATATTGGCTTTCCGTTGGGAGTGTCGCATTGTCGCTATTGTGCGATCCAGTCTCTGCGAACAATAGCTAGCAAAATCAGTTTACTTATTCTGTTCTGTGTTTCCTCCACTTTCTCTCTCATATCAGAGATTTCTCTCCGCAAGGAGTGTCAGAGACAGAAACAGCAAACAAAGAAAAACAACCTTTGAAGCTACAATATTACCTCCTCCTGGCAAGGCCAGGAGTCCTTACAGCGTCCTTTTTCTGAAAGGATCGTGGCTCTACCTCCGTTTTGCCCTTGATTCCCTCTGCAGTCAACAAATATTGCGGCCCTCTCCTTATTTCTGCGACAGTTACCCCTAGAGCTTTATCACCATGTCCGGTCTCGCATCCGACGAAGTTGCGGAGGATTACAAGAATTCTCTCGAGGATTTAACGTCAAACGACAAGTTTCAAATCAGCAACTTGACTGTTATCGCTAAGGAGAATACTGAGCATGCAATGGCTATCTCGCGTGTTCTGGAGAACCATATTCGCACGGTAGGTTTTAATATTTCTTTCGATTGTGTGCGCTTCTTGTCATGTTTTCTAGCCGCATGTATTGTATTTGCGCAACTATATTGTAGCACGTTTGGTTTTTCGGGTTCTAATCCGTCTTCTGTAGACTCCACCTCCGCAGAAACTGCCGGCTTTGTATGTAGTGGACTCGGTGGTGAAGAACGTAGGGACGCCCTATACCCTGTTCTTGGGACGCAACCTATACCAGACTTTCATGAACGCCTATACCCTCGTCGATTCCCAGACACGAAAAAAGCTGGATGAAATGCTCAAAACATGGAAAGAGCCTGTACCAGGCTCGCTAGACCCCAGACCTGTCTTTCCTGTTGAGATTACCCGGAGCATTGAGAACGCTCTGATTAAAGCAAGGACAGCAGCGCTCCAACAGCAGCAGTCACGGCAGCAGCAAGATATGCGAAGCCGGAGCCGTGGTGTTGCAACACCCCCTCCAGCATGGCAGAATACCGCCACTCCTCCCCCAGCCGCCGGTCAATATGGACCGCCCGGGAATTATGCGCATGCTTCATCCAACGGACCAGCATATGTAAGTGCAAGCTTATTACCCTCTTTCCGCTTGTCTAATGTGTATCAGCCGGAACCATATCCGCCAAGATATCCGCCGTCCAACCAAGCAGCTCAGCCCTACGGTATGCCCTATCAAGAGCATGTGGATCTGGGCGCTTTGCACCGTGATATCGAGAGCCTCATACTTGGCGCTCGAAGTGATTTTGCCAGTAATCCTCTTGATTCTTCAATTCAGCAGCGTCTCAAGGCGTTATTAGACTTACAGACCATCCTCCAGCAACAGAAGTTGCCAGGAGAACAACTGAAATTAATACGGGATCAAGTATCCAAACTTTCTAAAAGTGCTAAACCCACGCCCACAATGACGCCCGCCGTACCTCAACCGCCAATATCCACACCCGCGATATCTACACCTCCTGTGCCATCCTTGCCTGGCCAAGCTCCGCAGCCGAATCTTCAAGCTCTACTTAACCCAGCTACTCTTGCAACCTTGATCAAAGCCACCGCAAACTCGCAAACCCGCACGCCGCCACCGCCGCCTCCTCCGATGGCCAACATAGCGCCCGCCGTACCATCAACTTCCACTCCTGCTCCCGAAAATCCGTTAATTGCTTCGTTGCGGGCGCGAGGCCTTCTTCCTGCTTCAACAAATACTCCTCCGCCATCTACTCCACCCACTCTCCCTTTCCTTATTCCCGGTCAAAACGGATATGCAACAAGTACTACACCGTCTCAATTTCCTCAAGGCCAAGCAGTCCAAATCAATGTGCAGATGAGCTCCGCATCCCTCCGAATGTAAGGCATCCTAAGCCCCTTTGATTATTTGAGCGCGTTATTGATGGGTGTATAGACCTCGTGCAAATCTCATATTACACCTCTACGAAGAGAAACCTAACCGCTGCGGGACGTGTGGTCGTCGTTTTGCTTCTACTCAAGAAGGAAAGGAAAAGAAAGCGCGACATTTAGATTGGCATTTCAAGACAAATTTACGTATGAACGAAGCATCCAAACGTGGCCAGAGCCGCAGCTGGTATGTTGACGAACGGGTAAGTCTCAACAACTGAGCATCTCGCGATTTTAAGCTTACAAAATGCAGGACTGGATTCAATCCCGGGAATATGACGATGATGTTGGCCTGGGTGAGGATACGTCGACCTCAGCTGGTAAAGCCACAGGCGAACATGCAGCCACGAAGAATACGACCCAGCAGCGCTGGATACATGCGCCCAATGACGCTGCGCTTCGCAACGCGCCCTGCCCTATCTGCCAGGAGCAGTTCGAGTCGACGTGGTCAGAAGAAGCACAGGACTGGATTTGGAGGGACGCTGTCAAGGTTGGGAATCGTATTTATCATGCTAGTTGCTATTCGGAAGTTACAAAGGATGGAGCTGCCACTGCTGCTCGTGCAGGTACACCGGTAGGACGGATAGGTACGCCTGATTCGGTCTTGGGGAAGCGGAAAGCAGAGGTGAGCAATACATAGCTTTCCTATATTCGCTCGAGAAATCGATGCTAACGGCGCTCACGTAGGAATCTGAACTCACAGGCTCTAATGTTAGAATAAAAACAGAACCAGTTACCTGAGAAGCCCCCGTAGATCCATATTCAAAGCTCAGCGAGCCAGGGCTTCAGCTCTGGGCTGGCTGGATACATGTATAACAACTCCTGCTCTCCCCTACAGTGGCAGGGCCAATTTCAGCATGCACAATACCTCTTAGCTATCTTCTTCCTGTCCTGCTTTTCTATTAAACGGTTAGATAATGAATGCTGTTCACTTTTACGAAATCACATCCATTTTTCCGTAGCATTGACCACAGTGGACGTCATGCTCACGTATACTGGTTCGAGCCTCGGGCAATACTACCCCGAACTACAACCCCCCACTAGAGCCCCTCCAAGCTCCCAGAAATATATAAAGGCCTCGAGGACACGGCGACGACAACGACAAGCCGCCAGAGATTTCCCTTCATAGAGATATACAAAGACCTGTAGTATCTTCATTTCACCCATCCTCTCTGTCCCGCAATTGAAAAGCAGCACTGAGCCATGGCATACAATCTGAAATGGGGTATCATGGGTAAGTCTCAATGTCTCAATTGCTTGAAAGAATAACAGCTAACCTCTCCTTATAGCCACTGGCGGCATCGCCAAAGGTATGAGAAAGCCCCGTTGCTCGTAAACCATCTCACAGGACGCCTGTCTAACCACAAGCTTCAACCAGCCTTCGTCAAGGACCTATTGACGGACACAGCCTCCCGCGGCGCCAACGATGTCTCCCATACCACGGTGGCAGTAGCATCCTCCTCCTCCAAAGAGCGCGCCGAACAATTCATCACAGACCTCAAGATCCCCGCCCCCTGCGCCGCCTACGGCTCCTACGAAGAGCTCGTACGCGACCCCAACGTCCAGGCAATCTACATCGCGACCCCACACTCGCACCACTTCCAGAACGCAATGCTGGCACTGGAGAATAGGAAACATATCCTGTGCGAGAAGGCGTTTACGGTGAATGCGGCGCAGGCGAAGATTCTTGTCGAGACGGCGAGGAAGAATGGGGTGTTCCTTATGGAGGCTGTGTGGACGAGATTCTTCCCGCTGTGCGTGGAGATCAGGGAGTTGGTAAAGAAGGGGGAGATTGGAGAGGTGCTGCGTGTCACTGCGGACACGAGTATTGGTAGTGATGCGGAAAAGGAATGGCCGGATGACCATCGCATGGTCAACCGGGCCCTTGCTGGTGGTGTGCTGCTTGATCGTGAGTATTCTGACGAAAAACTACGATGTAGAATGGTGTCTAACTCCGTATAATAGTTGGTATCTACTCCCTCACATGGGTCTTCCAGATCCTCTATCATACCCTCCCGCGCGCAGAGCGCCAGGCACCATCTCAGATATCTTCTCAAATCACAAAATATCCCTCCACCGGCGTCGACGAGTCCACCACCATGATCTTTGAATTCCCTCGCTCGACACCAACGGGAAAGCACCATGCCCAGGGCATCGCCATGACCAATATCCGCGTGGACATGGATCCCGACGAAAAGGGCACTGCGGGCCCCACGATCCGCATCCAGGGTACGGGAGGTGAAATTCAGGTCTTTGGATATCCCTTCCAGCCTAAGAAATACAAGCTTATCCCGCGCAACGTTGATGGGAAAGCTGTGAGGGAGATTCGCGAGGTTGCTGCTGAGTTCCCTGCTGGTGGCCGGGGGCATTTCTGGGAAGCTGATGAGGTTGCGCGGTGTTTGAGGGATGGGAAGGTGGAAAGTGAGACGATGCCGTGGGATGAGAGTCTGGTGATTATGGAGGTTATGGATGAGGTTAGACGGCAGGGTGATTTGAAGTATCCGGAGAATATTGAGTCGACCAAGTACCCGTTGCAGCTCTGATAGCTGTCGATTGGCATTCTCTGGTTGCAGATAGCCCGTACGAATGGGGATATGTATGTACGATTTTTTACGAAGTAATGTGGTAGCATTTCGAGGGCTGTAGTAATTTTATTTTGCGATACGTGCATGGCCACTTCCATAAGCGTGTGAGAAAATAAGTAGGAGTCGAAATGTATCAAGAATCGATAATTTAGATCAATGCACGTCAGGCCAGGGACAGAACTTTTCGCTTTCCCTATATTCGTCTCCTTTCAGCTCCATTCGAGAACATGGTAAGAGCGATTGAACGCTCTCAAAAAAGAAGTTGCTTCCTAAACAAAAAAGATCCATCCAACAGTAGGGGAAAGAGAAAGATAAATAAAATCAAAAATAATAGAAGGATATGGCCAGAGGTGAGATATTTGCCCTACTGAGTCGCAGAGAATTTAGATCGATCGGGAGTATTTCGAAGAGCTGTCGTCGGCTTTAGCAGGGGTGTAAAAGCGCTTGTTCATCGCTCGGACATCGTTGCTCTCGACATCTAAACACCTAGTTGGCTTCAGTGTGCCGCAAGCAACAAGGAATCAGCGGTAATATCCTTACGTTCAGTAGTTGACTTGGTAACGGGCTCGATCTTGTCATCTGACCCAGGGCCAGAGGACGTAGCAACACCGATTTCAGAAGCAGAAGGAGGGTTGGGCGCAGCGGTCTAAGAGACGTTAGTTCAATCCTCTGATTCTAGGTACTCTAGCTAAGCATTGGTCTGTTTCTGCGAAGGAAAGGCGGCGGGCAGGGGATTGTCTCACATTGGCCTTGGTAGATGCAGGAGGAGTGGCTTCAAGTTCCGCGATCTCGGCGGTGGCGGCGAGAAACTCGAGGTCTAATGCGTGCTGCATGGGAGTGACTAGTCGGGGAATTGGGCGGTCGGGATCATCGGGGCGGATGGCTATAAATCGTAGTCAGATCTTCCATCCTCACTTCAATAGGCCCTTTTGACCCCCAACACATCTGGAGTGAAAAGCAAAGCACGTGGCAAGAAAATAAGGTGGTGAGGAAACACAAAGCCACGTGGGAAAGAAGCATGATGGAAACATTCTCGAACAAAGTAGCCCTAGTGCTTATGTTGATTAAGGTATCAAAATGACGTAGAGAGTGTTCTGCTCACGCTGAAGGGAGAGCCTTTCCATCCTCACAGTGGAAGAGACACTAGATTCAGACACTCTGCTTAGCCGTTGCTGATGACTTCTGACATGCTCACAAGAGCAAAGGCTTAAGAAAGGTGAAGGGAACTCACTTTGTAGGTTGGCCAATCTCAATTTCACTCTTGGCTCTGTTCTGAACAACCCACTGCAGGCAGGATTGCATGCAGCCCATTTCTGCTCTAGGAGGGGTGTTTTTGAATGAGATAGATTGAGGAAGAGAATGTGAAGATGTGAAAGCGTGAAGATGCTGAGAGGAGAGAGAAGAGATGATGAGAATAGGTGAGAGTGAGGAATTTTGAAAGAGAGCTTGGTGAAATTGTCCTTTTAAGGGCAGGAGAACAGCATGACTGGCCTAAAGAGGATAGGGGCACCGAGACAAGAGACGAATAGAGCTCAAACATTCACTGAAAGCACACGATGTCATGGCAGACAGGGTGCTTTGCCTAGAGCAGATGGCCATGGTAGTCAGGAGAAATGGGAATAGAGCAGCAATGATCCAACAGAGCATTGCATTGCGTACTCGATTGCCAGCGAAAAAGGTAGTATACATGAGCTGCAGCAGAAGATGCCGTCTATATGCGCATACAGTTGCTTGCCTATGGTCAGGAAGATGGAAAAGCGCAAAAAACAATCGTGGGACACATATCCAACCTCTAGAAAGCCCGTTGGTTTTAGCCCTGAGGATTGAAAGCAAGCAAGAACGAAATATCATATTTATTTCGTCAGTCCCACCTGAGAGAGGATTGACGACTTGGCAGACTTCTCCTCGCCAAAAACTCCGAGGAGGCTCTTCCAGACTTGACCGGGTTCCTGGCTGGCATCGATGCCCTTCCAGATACCAGTAGTCTTGTAGTATCCCACGACAGGGGCAGTTTGGGCGTGGTAAGTTACCAGGCGCTTCTTCAAAGCCTCCACATTGTCGTCCGAACGCTGGATCAGGGGTTCACCAGTGATATCATCGGTCATCTCAACCTTAGGGGGATTGAAGACCTTGTGATATGATCTACCGGAAGCGGGATGGACCAAGCGGCCGGTGATTCTCGATACTAGAAGTCCATCGTCGATCTGAAGTTCAACAGCGTGCTGAAGCTTCTGGTTGCGGAGTTCAAGCATCTCATCTAATCGTTCCGCCTGGGCGACTGTGCGCGGGAATCCATCGAGGATGAAACTGCGATACCAATTCGTTAGCATAATCCCTGCGCACAGATCAGATAGCAGGTTGGATATACCCGTTGCGACATTCTCTGTTGTTCTCCAGCTCGCTCTTGATCATGTTAACCATGATTTCGTCGGAAACAAGCCCGCCCTGGTCCATAATCTTCTTGGCTTGCTTGCCCAACTCTGTCTGCTTTGTGACTTGTGATCGTAGCATGTCTCCGGTAGCCTATTCCACGGCCGAAATCTTGTTCAGTAAATCGCATTCCATCAATTGGCGTAAGTCAACAGCAAACGTACCAGGTGGCAGATACAGAATTTGTCCTTGATCTTTGGGGCCTGTGTTCCCTTGCCTAACAAGTAGATTCATCAGTAACGGCCTAGGGATTGAACGTCGCGCACCGTCCCAGCCATACCTGCACCCGGGGGACCCATTAGAACCATCCGCATGGACTCCGGAAGTGAGCTTGACTTTGCGGAGCCATCGCCATTGACCAATTTTTGTTCTAATTGATGCACACGAGCCTCAAGGTCATGAATGATGTTCTTGAGGCTATCAACTGTCTCGTCCCGGATTGGAGCCATTGTGTGAAGCGGACAAGCGAACGCGACGTGGACGAGGTCGTGGTGTTTCCAATTGACAATTTACAGTCGTGATAGGTGCGAGAAGACTTAATTCGGCGGGAGACGAGGGATTGGGGGTCGCGGAGGCGGGCTGGGTGAGGTGAGGTTCAAGATTTGTCCGACACCCAAGGTTGAAGTTGTTGGGCGAAACTTTTGCTGCAAAGCTTCCCGCACGGCCGAGGTGATTGGGGTCCGTTCTCAACCCTAGCGCAATGTGGCCACGATTTACACGCCTCTCGCTCGACGGCAATACGGTGGAGAACCGCGGGTCTTCATTCGCGGATATGGGCGAGCTTAGCGCGCCAACAACAAAGACGCGAGTACTACCAATGACGGCTCTGTACTAATGTCAAGCTCCTCCTGCGTACTCGACTACAATTACCGGTTGCTGGGATCATCACAGGTGAATATATCCTTCCAACATACTCTGTATATCTAGAAGCCGCTGTCAATCCGTGAACAAACAAAACCTCATCAAGCAATCGACCGTGGTTGGGGAGTGGTCGGATTTTTATCGGCCCGATGGATCACTGCCAAGTTATCACGTGGCTAAATAATATCTTGGCGTTGCTTACCTAAGGAGCTGCTGGCTGGAGCTTGTCATGGCCTCACCTCTGTTGGGAAGAGAGCAGCTATTCTTCCAGAGTAACTCAATCATCCTTCAGTTCCAAGCAGTTCTACAGACAGTTCTCTTACTGCGCTTAGCCAACGTCGACCTACTTCCCACGCCGCTTTTTCCTCGCCACAAGCTCGCCTTCTCCCTCCGCCCACCATGCCGGCAACGACGGCGGATACCTTATCGTTGGTGACGCGGACCGTTTCTGTTGCGCCTTTAGTCCTTCTCTCAGTTGCAGATCACTACGGCCGGTCAGCGAAAGGAACACGGAAGCGGGTAGTCGGTGTACTGTTGGGTCAAAATGACGGGAAGAATGTGCGGGTTTCAAACAGCTATGCTGGTATGGTTGAGCCCGTCGTGAGATATATTCGAGGACTGTCGCTGACTGTCCCTTAGTCCCGTTCGAAGAAGACGAGAAGGACCCTTCAGTTTGGTTCTTAGATCACAACTTTGTGGAATCAATGAACGATATGTTCAAAAAGATCAATGCGAGGGAGAAGCTTATCGGCTGGTACCATTCTGGTCCTAAACTGAGAGGTTCCGATCTTGAGATCAACGAGCTCTTTAAACGATATACCCCGAATCCGTTACTAGTTATTGTCGATGTGCAACCAAAAGAAGTTGGCATCCCAACTGACGCTTATTTTGCCGTGGAGGAAATTAAGGATGTGAGTTCTCAATCATGTATCGGGCTTGAGAGCTGTCTAATGTGGAACCTGTCAAATTTAGGACGGAACCACAACATCCAAAACCTTCGTTCATACTCCTTCCATAATCGAAGCTGAAGAGGCCGAAGAAATAGGTGTCGAGCATCTGCTCCGTGATATCAGAGACGTCGCTGTTGGAACCCTCTCTACCCGAATAACATCACAACTTCAGTCATTGCAAGGACTTCATCTGCGACTAAGGGACATTGGTCATTATCTACAAAAGGTTCTTGATGGCGAATTACCCATCAACCACGCCATTCTCGGAAACCTCCAGGACGTCTTCAATCTTCTACCTAATCTTGGCTCGATGAAACCACGGGCTCCGACAAACGGGACAGAGCCTCAGATTGAAAATACGGAGCTTGCCCGCGCGATGAACATCAAAACAAACGATCAGCTCATGTCCATCTATATTAGCAGTCTGATCCGCGCCATCACCGCTTTCCACGACTTGATTGAGAACAAGATCCAAAATCGGCAGCAACAAGAAGAGCAGGATGCTAAGAAGGAAGAAGAGAAGGGTGCCGCCGTCAGCAATGGTGAAGAGAAGAAGAAGTCGAACGATAATGGCGGCGAGCCTAAAGAGAAATCCCCGAGCTCGGGAGAGGAGAAGGGCAAAAAGAAGGGATGATGGACGGCGTTTGGTTTATTTCCTCTTAAGCCCAACAGATTCCTCATTAATCTCATGGTTGGATCCCCTTTACCTCCCAGCCAGGCAGCGTTGTTATTCTCGCAATGTAGAGTAAGAAATGAGATTCCTTGCCACCTGTGTTTCCAGCCATCCGAAATCGAACGGTTTTTATGGCTGAAATGGCTGTTTGCGTAGACTTCTGAAATCGTCTTTCTGCCCCCGATGCTTTCAACTCCTTCTTGCCAATGCCTAACACTAATGGTGCAATCATGTTCCCTTTCTGTATCTCCCATTGTTGACAAGAAAGCAGCACGAGAGCCATGTAGAACAAGTCTGTACATCCACAGTAGACAACGGGTTCCTCGTAAAAGCCTCCATGGCCGGAATTCTCCATGTCCATTTACGCCGCATGCCTCCCCGCCAACTCCGCTTCATTCACAAAAACCTCCTCAACGCCTCCACCAAACAACCCAGTGCACGCAGTAGCTAACACACAGGCAAGTAAATGCTTACACACAGGCGCCCCATACGCCGAATCACGCGTCAAAGTACCACCGAATCGCCACGTCTTCATCGTAGATCCTGGCCCGTCGTCGTCGTAAGAAAAACGATGGCTGGAAATCTTTTCAGCATCATCGCCAACTGCTGGATCGCCCTCGCTCTCGCCCATGGAATCATCTTCGTCTCGGAAGGCCGCGAGAGTGAAGGCGGGACAGGAACAGTGCCATGAATGGAGGTGGACTTTGTATGCCTTTTCAGGCCATGTTGTCTGCGGTCCTGATGGGCCGGTACTGGTACCACCGCTATTGCTGAGGCCGGTGGTATATTCGGGAGTTTTGGCCGGCGTACTAAGCCTGTTTGAGGCAGAGAGGACAAAGTATGACTCGTTTCTGGCAATATCTTCTCTGGATGCGCTCTGAGATGCTGGCGAGTAGGATCTGTGCTGCTGAGTGACTCTGTGGTATCTTCTGACTAGCTTTCGGTCTAGGATGTCTAGGGCTGGGAGAAATTCCGTTGGATATAGGCTGTGGAGAACCAGGAGAAGAGGCTTTACTTGTTGAAGAGTCTCTTGGGGAAGAGAAAGGAGGGGCTTGAGGTTGATATTGGAGGTTGTGGGAGCTGGTATGTTCGAGAGCTGTTGTAGGATTATGGATGGGATGTAATTAGGGTCTCTTGATAACAATATAGGGTCAAAATCTGACGGCATATTGAGCATTCGTAGGACGTAGATATTGTTGTATGAGGTGGTAGGTTGAGATGTTGAAGTTCTGTCGTTGTATGGGAAGCTCTACCCTAACTTATGGAATGGTTAAGGTCACGACACTTGATAACTTGATAATCCCAACACAACGCCGTAGAATTTGAATAACAAGAGTAACAACAAAGGCTCTAGAAGCTGCTGACTCGCAAGCCAAGAGCAGTAACAATACAGGGGCAATAGAAAAGCAGCACAAAACTTCACTCAAGCCGCAAGCAAGCGGCTCCCTTGCAAGGTGTTTAGCTCGGCGTATCCAGCACAGATGAGGCGCCAACTTGT
Source organism: Malbranchea zuffiana (assembly GCA_039700045.1). NCBI lineage: Eukaryota > Fungi > Ascomycota > Eurotiomycetes > Onygenales > Malbrancheaceae > Malbranchea > Malbranchea zuffiana. The sequence continues at coordinate 370,333 of JARUPO010000037.1, read as the reverse complement.
GACGCTTCCGGGCTCGGTGCTTGATGACGGCGGGATTTCCGCTTCGATGGGCGGCGCTTCTTTGCCACTTTCTTTGGCTTCGCGCTCGAGACCCCCTTGCCGCCGCGCCCCGCGTAGTCGGACTTTAATAGTCCCTTCAGCACGCCGGTCAAAGTCATTGACCCCATTGTCACCTTGACCAGAATCTCTGCTGGCTGCCCCACCCACCGACCCGCTAGCTTCGGGCTGGGTGCCTTGGAGAAGAGCCCTTTTGGATCAGGGGATTGCCCCGTCTCAATGTGAGGATCATTGAAACTGATCTCGATATTCGTTGCGGTTTCCTCTGCGTCCTGGACGAGGCTCTTTTCCGGGGAGTCCTTGACTCCCAGTGTATCGTCGTAATAGCACGAGTCCATAGGGATGGTCGCGTTGGGGTCAACGAATAGGCTGTCGTCTTCCTCCGGTGAATTACGCGGTGGAGGTGGCTCAACCTCGGGTTCTCGCGTATATAGGAGAAGGTATTCGAGCCCTTGGGGCCCCTTAATATCAAGAACCTCCTTCGACGTACAAGAGGAGACCTCATCATCATTCATCTTGAGCCAATTGCCATTGGGGCCTTTAACGTGAGAGATATAATGGCCCCCCTTGATGGTCCTCCCTTGGTGTACGACAACGGCGGCTAGGTGGTACTTAAGGGTCTCTCCATTCGAGACGGCTTCCTGGTCGAAGAAATTTGTAAGGTCAAGCTCTTCTTCGTAGAGAAACTTCGCTCCAGACCTCTCTGTACCGCGGGCGGTATTCCTAAACCGATTAACACTCACAACAAGCACTTCTGGTGCTTCGCGAATGAAGGTACTCCGTGCGAGAGTGGCCGTTTGATTGCAGTTTTCGCACTTGTAATCTTCGATAGAGATCGGGTCCATGGTGGTTCTTATCCCCGCCACAAGCTGCCGGTGATCCTTGTCCTTCTTTGTCGGCGGTTGACTGGCGACCAGAGTGTTGCTGATTTCTGAGGTGGACTTGGTAGAGCCACATTTTTCGCAGGCGTTCTGATATCCAATAACCAGTTGGAATATCTGCCTTACGGGGTCACTACGATAAAAGAATTTAGTAGGTGTCAATTGAAATTGTCCTGGATATCGCGACGTACCCGACGCCCACTTCGTCAAGCTGACTGGAAATATGCGCTTTTAGCGCAGTTAGGAACTCCTCGGCATCATGTTGGTCTCCGGCTTTGTAAGAAGCCCAGAAGCTTCCCTTGCAGGCGTCCCAGAACTTGTCAAGCTCCTCATTGAGCAAGGTCGGATTTTTCTCTTGCTTCGACCAATATGCGGATGCAAGTTTGCCGAGAAGACATGCGAGGCATCTCAGGCCTTGAAGGGATATGATACAAGGGGTACGGTTATGCTCCAGAAGCCAGTTCACAAAAGTTGGCAGGTGGAGAAGGGATGTCAAGATGCAGTTTCGGAAACAGACATTGCCCAAATTGGGGAATCCAGGGGGCACTGGGTTTGCGGAGCACCTTGGGTGCCAGTTGGTAAAATGGATATTATACTGGAGAAGTTAATAACTCTGAAACAGTACAGGCTGATGTAAAGCAGAATACTCACTCTTTCGCGCCGGACATACCCAGTCGGGGGTTCTGGCGTGTCCCCCTTGTGTGACATGCTAAGTCCTGAGAAAGATGAAGTTCTGTTTGGGACGAGGTGTTTTGGTATAAGACAGATAGAATGGAACAGGCTGGTTATAGTAGATTTTAGAGAGTTCGCGCGACGCCTTGAGAAGAAACTAGGAAGATTGAAAAAGTGAGAGGCAGAATCTCCAGGTGTGGCTATTTAAAGTTACCACAAGGTGACTTTCCCTTTGCACATTGGTTTCATTCATGATGATGTCCAGTCAATAATCAGGTTGTCTCCTTTATACTGCCATTCATTCACCAGCAAGTTCCATTGTTGGATCAATGGGCCACCTTAAAGATAAAAGTAAATCACCTAGATAGATTCAATAAGAATAATTCTAGGTGTTGCAAACAAGAGAAACCTATTGAGCAAAGAAAACAGATTGCTTTCTCATCTTTAGTTTCTTGAGAGAGCAGACAAAACAAGCACTCATTGTACCAGCAAATAAGGATCTGTTTTCATCAAACTGAAAAGGCCAGCTGGAAAGGCATTTGATAGCCGCTTTGAAAGAAAAGATTGCCTGATGTTTCCTCACAATCCCCTCCAAGGCGCAATGCAAGTGATCATGATGAGAGATGCAACAAGCAAACTTGAATTGCAGGGGAATGACAAGGCAAGCTGAGTATAAGCTTGCAGCCATGCTTGATCCATCAAGCTTTCAGTACTAGTAACATCGATTGAAACTGCAGTTGTGTTTCTCCAAATCCTCGTATTGTGTCGTGGATATGAAGGGAGTCATCAGGATGTCCGAATTGGGAACTGCTGCAATCACGTGATTTCGACGTTATGCGCGACGCAGGCTCAGGAGACGCTGTCAAAACGACGACATACAATCACGATCTGTCGGTGAAACGATGGCCAATATGATATGACCATAAGGTGGCTCAGCTGTACCCTTATTATTCAATTCTTTAAATTGTTCGATGCTCCCGCGGCTGCGTCCTCACCACTGATCACTGAGATACCACGGTTCGCCAGCACAAGCTCGATGAGCCGCCGACGGCAATCTGTTCGCCTTTTTCAGCGGCACTCCGAGGTGCATTCCGATTCTATAAGCTAGTCACGATGAACCCTAAACGATAGCTCCCCACCCCAGCAGCGTTTGCGAACGCTCCCGAAACCCTCCACCTGTTCCGTCCGCAACTGGGTAAATTCGAAGAGGAACTGCCAGCAGCCTAAAACTGGAGAAAAGAGCGGCACAACTAGTCGGGTATCATACTTTACAGCTACATTGCGCCCCGAAAGGTACATGAGGATACAAAAATTAAGTATATTCAAGTACTTCGACTTCTTTGTCGGGAATTGGAGCCAACCCTATTTGGAAGACTACACGGTGTTGCCCAAACCTTGTGAGGGCGAAAACCTCGAATACATGACCGAATCCTTGTACTGTCCCCGTCATTCTGGACCTTTCTTCGCGGGGCCGTGATATTTTGCGGGTGAGGTGCCGGTGACAGCCCAATTGTACTCCTCACCGCCTCATCGGGAACCCTAATCATGGCCAACTCATCCTTCCCACGACAGTGCATGCCATGGAATCTGGACCAAAAGTTGACAATTCCAAAAGCTAGATACCCTGCGCAGTGGGCGAGCAATGTGGCATGCAGAGCCAGAATTCGAACTCATCCTTGCAGGCTGACCGCTCTTGTTTGAGAAAACCGGCTTCCACCACTAGTTTCCATACGGCCCGGGGCTGAGGGGTGCGGTTCCCTCGCTAGAGAATCGTTGGGCCCGCCACTTATTTCTTGGGCTTCTCTGGGGTCCTACCTTGCACTCTGCAGAACTTCGTGTTTCTCGCCATTTCCCAGCAGGCTGGTGACAAATGGGACGGACGCTCATATGAAACAGCCTGCCTCACTCTTGTAATCGTCCAGGGTCGGTTGAGTGTTTTCTCCCAACCTAGGATTGTGGACCTCAGGGCTGGCGTCTTGAGGTATGCTGTACAAATGTGTCATGAATCCGGCAATCGTGGCACCAACAACAAATACTCTATCTAGGCGACACTCTTGCTGATTCTCCCACCCCTTGTCGATATCCCGACGCCATATGCAAGCAGGATGAGGGAAGACCTCTTGATTCTGCAACGAGCGGCAAAAGGACTAGGTACTTCCAGAAATGCTAATTCCGGGAACCGAGTTGTTGAAAATCGGAAAATGTGGTCCTCGCCGTGAGAGAGTTTCAAAAAATCTTGTTGTCAAACGGAACAATATCTCACTCAAAGAGCAGAGGTGTTCCAGGAGAGATATGGCGATTTTAATCCGTGGTTCACTTGTGAAAATTAGTATGGAATGCCTTGGGCTCTGCAGCACTATTTTCATCCAGTTTATCCCTGATTATATAGGCCGGCAATGAAACATCTACATGCTTTGAACGCTGGCATGTGGGCTTATACTTCCGACAGGAACTTGTGTAGGACCATTATCAAAGATGCCCACCTTTCTGAGACTTTGTTCTTTAGCTCTAGCAGTATTTTGGAAATGAGGTCGTGCAAAACTCCCGAAATTTTCTTCATAAGGTCAGTCATCAAGCGCCCGGGGTTTCCCGATTCTCGAATGGCTCGCACGGACCCGTCATGAAGGACTACATCCTACTCGTATACATAGGAAATAGACTGGAAGTTTAGATCACTGGAAAACTGCCACTAAAAAGGCCGTCCGCTGTGGTATAGTTTTTCTTTATATGCTGCGTTGCTTTTCCCAAGGCCTATGTTGTCCTTTTCTTCCATCAAACACAAACTGCTAGAATCGCCCGTCAATTACCGAAGCTCAGCTAAACAGGACCCGGAGGCCATCGAGACCAGGGATCTCATCATCCCCTCTCCCAATATCAGGCCTTCGAGTAAGCAGATCAAGAGGTGTACAGCCTAGTTTATTACGAAGGCACGCATCAAGGCCGCCCCTGGTGACAAGTAGTTGTATTATGTCAACGTATACCGCAGCGGGGCCAGCAAAGTTGGGAGCAATACCGCCGTCGATGGCGGACTTCAATGCTTCGACATGCATCTGGTTGACCGGGCAGCCAAGTGCCTTGAGCGCGAATCTTATCGCTAAATGCAGGAAAGTGTCTTGCAGTTCGTTGACGCGAATCCAGACATCGAAGCCTTCTGCAAGGAGGCGCGTGACGATGGTGAGAGATGGGACTTTGAGAGCAACATGTAGAGGAGTTTCGCCTTTCAAATTCTTTGCATATATATCTGCGCCGGCATCGATAAGGATCAAGGAGGCTGTTTCAAAGCCGCTCCGAGTGGCGTAATGGAGCGCAGTGTTGCCGCTGTGAGTGCGCGCAGAGACGTCGATTCCCGCATCTAAAAGACACATTGTGACGGCGGCCGCGTGGTCCGGTAGAAACCGGTAGTCATGATATCTCCCCAAAGCATAGTGCAGAGCTGTCTCTCCGTTATTATTCACCGCGTGAACATCAGATCCTGCATCGACAAGAAGCTTCACGCAACCGAGTTTTCCCACACCGTAGTATGGCCTAGCAGCCAGATGCAGCGGCGTTCTGCCATGCTCATCTCTGAGGAAGATGCGGTGCTTCTCTCGTGTGATAATTGCATCGATAATCTGCCAATGCCCTCTTCTCGATGCAATGTAAAGAGCAGGCATGCCGATCTGGCAGCCTTTTTCGATTAGAAGAAGAGCTGCGGCCTCTCTGCGGATTGCTCTAGCAGACGGGTGGCATCGTTTGGCCCACATACAATACACTTCGTCCAGCGCTGAAGAGGAGCTGATCGAACTGTGAGCATATTTCAAAACTGTTCGCACTGCTTCGGAGGAGCGCGCATGATGCAGTAGCTCCAGCCCTAGTACTCTGTTAATACCCAGATTTTCAACTAAAAGACTAAAATTGTCCAGCTGGTTCCACAGCAATGCTCTGCGCAGAGAATCGTAACTGGTCGGTACACCGGCGTCAAGAAGCACCTTGACACAATAACTATTGGACCGTTGGCAGGCAGCACACAGCACATCATCAAGCGCTCTGCTGTCGAAGCACCCTACCTTTAGAATGCGCTTTATAATCTCGCCGTTGCCGCACCGCAAAGCAAAATCAAGTGTGCCGAGGACGAGATAAGAGTCATAAGAGAGCTTAGTTCCAGCATTGAGTAGCAGCTCGACCGCCAGAATTTGAGATCCTTTGATAGCGTAATGCAAAAGATTCGTTAGAGTTCTGAAAGATTTGGGCTGAATCACGGCATTAACGTCGGCACCGGCATCGATCAGGGCTTTTAGAGCTGTGATGTTGCCAACTTCTGCTGCCGCCTGCAAAGGTGTTTGACCCTTCGTGTCTTCAACGTAAATGTTGACGCCTCGAGCCAAAAGAAGCTTGATCATCTCAGGATGGCGCAAATGGCATAATAAATGAAGAAGAGAGGTTCCGTATCTCTTTGAATGCGCCGGTGAGTTTGCCATTTTGTCCCAGCTCCAGTTGTTTGCGCCGGGCAGTCGAGATATCGGAATGTCGAAGCCGTTGATGGCCGTTGGAGATGTCCTTTGCAACATCGCGCGGAAAGGAACCCATAGATTCAAAGCCGCAGCACAGACAATGTAAGGTAGCCGCGCCCTCGTATGCTGCTCATCCTCGACCGCGGCCCGGCTGTAGAGCTCGTTTATGAGGACAGCGTAAATTCGCCTCGAGACTAAAGTCAAACGACCGAGAGCACTTATATCCAGGTACTCCGAAATAAGCTGGAGTAGCTCCGCAGCCAAGGGGTCCATGAATGCTGTCTGTGTTGATATTGATGCAATCTAATTCAGGGCGAGTGGTGGAGGAGAAGAATCTTCGAGTGTATCGCATCAGTTGGGTTCGGACTCATCGTGACTCAGACGTTGGAGTTGCAGGGATTGTGTGGTCGAGTTGTCTCCAGCACCTTTGTTGCTTGGCTGATGGCAGCCTGGCCGCCTAGAATCTCGCTCATAAAAGTACAGCTTCTAGGCAATTGACAATATCAAGCTTGGTACCTTGTACTCTGCATTTTGGACAAGACTCGGAGTCAGCCGTGGCGTTTCACCAGAGAGAATTGAAACCCAAAGTCTAGCAAAAAATGGCATGGTCGCAGGCGGACAGAATGGTGTAATCACAGATATAAAAATACATCCACTCCCACAGAAGCAGCCTGGAAGAATGGCTGGCATTGAGTTGTTAACTGTGCTGCGAGTCAGTGATTGATGTGGAGAAAAAGGGGAAATTTAAGTTTGCGGCTAGAGCGGCACGTGAGTTAGCCGCCGGTAAAATAAGCGCAGCTCCACACCATCTTAGACGCCGTGAGCAAAAACCACCTCGCCAACGTCCCGACTTCATTGCAATAACTACTCCGTATATTGTCTTCAATTTTTGCCAGCATTCCCGACCCAATAATGTCAACGGACGAGAGTTTAGGCGAGGCATACGAGGAGGAGCATGTTCATCAGGTCTATCAGCAAATTGCGCATCATTTCTCCGCTACTAGGTATAAGGTAGGAAACGCCCCGATCCAAGATCCTCAAGTAGAAAACCTCCGCTCATACTACTCTATGCTGCAGCCATGGCCCATAGTACAGCGATTTCTTACTGAACTGGCTCCCGGCTCGATTGGGCTTGATGTGGGGTGCGGGAACGGCAAATACTTGCCGGTCAATTCTAATATCTTCATTGTAGCATCAGATAGGTATATGAGCTTTCATTTCCCTGGAATCATTGAATTCTTCGATTGATATTGGACTAAACAGATCCGAAGAATTGGCCAAAATTGCCACCAAACACCAACCGCACGCGACAATTGTGGCTGACACGCTCAATTTACCCCATCCACTTGGCTTCTTCGACTTTGCTATATCGATAGCGGTTGTACACCATCTATCCACCCGTGATCGCAGGGTGAAGGCTATTGCAGCCATCCTGGACACCCTTAAACGCCCCCGAGGAAGCTCGGAAGGTGGTAAGGCGCTCATATATGTTTGGGCGTTGGAGCAAAAAAGCAGCCGACGGGGCTGGGATGCGGGCCAGGAGCAGGATGTCATGGTTCCGTGGGTAACGAAAACAAAGGACCCCGAGGAATCCAAAGAATCAAGCAAGACATTGCTGCGCTATTATCATCTCTATGAGTCAACCGAGTTGGAGACTGATATCACCGCCGCCGGTGGACGAGTTCTGGACCACGGTTATGAAAAGGATAACTGGTGGGCAATTGCTAGCCCGCTTCCTCGAGAATGAGTGTCCGATTCCTCGTCTACCTCACATTCACATACGATTGTCGACAAAAAGGGATCAATATAAGTCGTGTTCGTTCCTCCGACCGACGTTAAGGAAGGACCAGAGCCATCCACCGATCGAGTACATATATATTAATGTCAAAAAGAGAAAAACAAAACAAAACAAAACTAAAAATGACCGAAGCCGGTAGCCCAAATCCTGATCCACGCTATGCATCCAAAACTTTCCAAGAGAATATCCGATGACCCCGTCTAATACATGTCCTTTTCTTTTGTCATATTGGGAGGCGGTAGGCCGAACGTTGGCTCTAGAGGCAGCTCTGCTTTTATCGATGGTGACCGGTTGGGCGGCGATTGTGAATATGCCGGGATACCCGCCGTTAACTCTGCCACCGACGGTAGTTGTGTTGGCCCAGAGGGCTGATTAGGGAGAGGCAATTGGTGGAAGCGGGGTGAATGGACGGAACTTGGTTGCTCTCTTCTCGTCTGGGTGCTGCCACGGAGGCCTCGCGGTGATGACTGAGCAAACGTGAAGGGTGTGACGCCGGCCCTTTTGGCCATCCCTTCTTCACCCAACTGCCAGTGCATCGCTTCTGCTGCTCGCCACGGGATCTCCATCTCTTCTGCGATTTTCCCCCACATCTCCTCTTTGAACCTGCGTCGCTGTTAACAATTGCGGACAGTTTATCGTGAGAGGAGACATTTACCTTTCATATAGCCTCGCAAGTTTGTTCTTCCTATCTTCGTCCCACTCGCTCCTTTTCTCGAGATAGTTCTGATAGTGCAGGCGGCAACTTATCGGACTTCTTCCTGGAAGCTTTTTGCTGATATCGTCCCATTTCATTTTGCGGCCTCGGAGCTGAATGATCAAACTATCTTCGTCATTTGACCATTTCGACTGTTTCTTAGCCGGCCTGCCTTTCGGTGACTGATCCGACTGGGATCGCTTTATTGGCCTGGTAGGAGAGAAACTGGGAACGACCTGGCTCGTCCTCCTTGATGAATGAAGTACGGGACTTGTTGTAGTCCCCGGCACCATCTCCCCCATGGACGCTGACAGCTCCCCAACCGTCGTTTTCGGGCCTCCCCTCCTTTCTTCGTCATCTGAGGAGGTCAAAAGCAACGAGATGTCCACTTTGACTCGAGGATATATCCGGAGCACCATATGTACTCCTTGCTGCTTCGGTGAGGTTTTCGATTCGATATCGACAATGACAAGAATCGTCAGGAACGAAGCAGGTGCTCGTGCTGGGTGGACGGCGCAAATAAACCTCTCTATTAACACGGAGTAGCCCGCTATCTCACACCGATTATTCTCAGAACTCTGGAACAGAACGGAAAGCGATGTCAATAAGCCGTACGATGGATCCTAGATTTACACGGGATGGAGTAGGTTGCCAGGCACAACCTTGTGCCTGGTGGGAGTTGTGGAACGGCAAGTTTAATAAACGGCGCCACCTTCAGCTGGCGCTGAAGAGTCAGAGAAACAAGCCGACGAAGACGGCGAGCCGACAGAATGAAGAAGTCAGAATCGTGTCTCACTAACGTGGTAACACTGTCGATCTGCTTCTTGAAGCGGGATGATGGTTTGGTTTCTGGCCAAAATCAGAGGTAGAATGGCAGAATGACAGGTTGGAAGCACGAAAGAGTCGGTCAGCATCAGTTCCTCCTGATTGCGGGTTTGCCTCCTTTTCCGTGACGAACCAATGAACGTATCTCGCCCAACCCTTGACTAGCGACCTCACCAATCGTGTATATGAGCTGGCTATCCACCAACGACGTTTGAGACACGCGATGTATTGGCTTTTGCTAAGACTCGACAACTGTGTCACCTGGAAAAGGGGAAAGAAGGCAGAAGCAGAGAGCAAGTAACCCAGTTGACCAGGGTAATTGGGAAACTCCTGCTATGGGAAATTCTGCATCAGCATGCCACGAGGTATCACACACACAGACAATAATAGAATGGGAGAGAATGGCGGAAGGGGACAAAGGGGGAGAAAAGCGGGAACAGGTAACAAGGCCTATATCCTCTCTTTCTTGTTTGAGGTCAATTGTTATCAGAACCTCTTGCACGAAACAATGCTGACTTGTTCGGCAGAGTAAACCAGTGACAGACAGTCAGGAGAAAAGAAAGGGATTCTACTCTTGTTTTCAACTTCCTGTCACGTCTATTCTGGTTTTTTCAGGGTCTTCTTTGTAGGCCCCACTCTAAATTTCTTTTTCCCTTCTCATCAAAACCAGAAAGGAATATGCGCCTAAATTTTGCTTGTACCTGTTCTCTGTGCACCCAAGCTTCTCGAAATCCGATATTTTGCTTGTGTGCTGCCTTGCGCTTGATTCCCGACTTTTCCCAACACGTTGCGGAAGATGCGATCCACGGAGACAGACACGGTGAAGAGCGCAGGTCTGATTTCTGCCCGAACAGCCGTTGTATAAACCCGACCGGGGCAACGAGGCGGGCGTCAACGCAGCCTGGAGGCTGCAGGGAGGCTTGATAGGCGGGGATGCAGATGAAACTGCAGATATCGATATTAGGGCGAACTGGAGAAGAAAGGAGCCTAGCTTAGGGGTTGGTTCTCGGGCGGCGAACTTCATTCTACGTCGCCCCGAAGCCCTGAAGGGGGAATATAGATACTTTTCAGTGGCAGGGCGACGATACGGCCTGTCTTCCAACCACGCCAAATTCCCAGCACGTTGGGTTCGACGTACTCGTATGATCTCTGACAAAGTTACGGGCAGAAACCATCTCCTGCATCCCCGGTCTTTGCCGCCAGAATCCTACAAGGCGTAATCTTCTTCCCACAAGACGGCAATTACTAAGTAAACTTACGGGGGGATCGGTTCCATCCACCGCGTGGAACTCCCTCAATCCACAAACCGTCCCCGGCTGCTCCGCCAGCCACATGAGATCCAGGAATCGTGACTCCGGGGAATGATCCTGTTCTCAATCAGTCCCAGCACCCGTCGGGGATGATTATGACGTCTATGTTACTCAAACACCTTTTTGCGGCACAAGAAGAGATGACAAACCTCAAATCCGACCTCCCCGATGGAATAACCACTGGCACCTACAGTTTGGCCCACCGAGATGCGTCAGGCATTATTCAGCTTCCCCTTACTTATGCCATACATCTTTGGCCTCTGAAGAGGATGAGTACTTGTTATGTACCCGCGAGGGTATCTGGATGTACATGACGCCCTCGCATCGCCAAATGAAGCCTTACCCAGAAACCGGTAATCGAGATGCCAACAAGAACATGACAAGACCGATGAGAGAACAGTCCAGATCAGAAGCTAGCTTAGCTCCAGTGGTCCACCCCCTGTTCTGAACTCTTATTTGCTTTTTTGGGCCGTTTCTTTTCCCTGGTACGCAAAACCGCCAGGGCTTCCTGCGCGCCATCCTTTCACTAGTTTCCAGCAAAGCTCCTCAAACAGTTGTTGTTTGGACTTTGTTGATGAGAAATCAATCAGTCGACCCGCGAAATTTTGGAAATGCCGTCATGTATCACCGTCGGGGATGATCACTCCCTGGCGTAGGATTTCGTTCAGTTTGTACTCCCGTGCTCCTGATAGCTATGCGGGTAATTGCATGTATGTACATGTACGTATACATGCGGCGGGGATGAGAATGAGGTTGGCGCTTGGCCGGTCGCCTGTTACCACGGAGCCAATCAATAGTCTGATGCCTGAAAATCCAAACTTGCGGTATCGCAACCTTGCGACGCATATACTTGAGTCTTGCAGTGACCACATCCAAAATTACATGACTTCATCGCTATTGCTTGAGAGCAATCGGTACCTCGTATCTAATGAACTAGGGTCTCGGGCCGCTTTGGGGATCAAGGCTGAGGTCAACATAATATGTCTGACCTCTTTTGCGACCCGTCATTTTTTCTCTTATTGTTACTGAATTGAGCTACTCTGAAGTTGATACCAGTCTGGCAAATGCCCGGCCCACAGTTTGGAGTCCTAAGACCGGATATCCCCTTTGCGCATGCGCTCATTTCTCAAGTCTTGAAATGCGGTGAGGTATTGTACCGATACAGAATCAGTACCGCGTACCCCACGCTCGGCACACTCGAAGATGAACTGGCGATCCTCGTTTCTTGATCTCTCCTTGTTTTGGGGGACTTGCTCGCTTGGCGCCAGGCGCAGCCGGTGGCTGGCTCACATTGCTCGCATGAAACGGCGCACTGACGTCTTTCCAGGTCTCCCCCTGAGGTCTGCCCTCCCTTGAGCTCGCACGACGGCGTCCAACATTCAGGGTCCAGATTCGATCTTGACAGCAGCAGAACACCCAGCGAATAGTCTCCGGCAGCACGGACAAATCGGGAGCAATACGGAGGCCAGGTCGCCCAGAAGACGTCACACAGTCACAATCTAGGATCCCCCCTTCTTACTCGTGGAAGCTGTGAATCGATAATTCGTGAATGAACCGGGAAAGTGCATGCAGCAAGACTGGGGTGAGACCTTGCAGAATCATGCAATCCATTTTGCCGTCGAATGGGAATGTCTGACAGCCAACAATACCAAACATTTCATTGTTTGTTCCCTAAACGGGGTTGTCATTCGACGGTAGGCTGGATCGAGAGCTTGTTCATATGCAACAGGGGTTTGGAGATGGGAATCCAAACCGCAGCCCCGTTGGGTGTTGGTGGTGTCCTCGAAGTCACCTGCAAATTTACCCTGCCGAGGAGATTTTCAACATATGAAACCGCGGCGACGGTCAAGGCTCAGAAGGACCAATCGTCGATAAATGCTCGAGGCGCGAAAAAAATAAAATAAAAAAGGCAAGGAAAAGAAACATGGAACAGCGGCGCCCCAAAATCGAGCGTGGGGATGAGGTGGTGAGATTTCCATGCGGTGTTCACCAGGAACCTGATCGCCGGGACTCCAGTCATTCCTCATAGATTGGTGTTACATTCACGCACCCCATGCCCGGGAGTTATTAGGCGCCTACTCCGTACTCCTTCTTCATACCCAGACGACGGGACATCTCGATACGAACTCTTTTTCCTTGACTTTTTCCCATGTGGTTGTGAAATCCTCAGAGTATTGACCCCACAAACCTCTTGATTCTTGAATCTCTCACCGCCGGGACAAACGCATCATGGTTCCATCGACACGTTTCCGAGGGTCGTGGGAATTGCGAAATGCAAAGCTTTCGTCTTCGACCGGAGGGGTCCATTTTTCTCAACACTCTTCACGGAACCCGCGGCTAGCCTCTTTCTCACCGCACAATTCCACGCATACAGACATCATGGTGTTGAAGATGGTGAGAAGCGAAAAGGGACACATCATCATCTGATTAATGTCCATGCATCACTAGCTTGCGAGCAGATGGCGGTGAAGACAGCCACCGCTGCTTCGGCGTTTGAACGAAGCAATCGATCGCTTGGGTCGACGAAACCAACCTTGTCACGGCAAAATGCAAGAGAAACCAGAATCGAGATTAGGCGCCTGTGTGGCAGAAAAAATTGCAACGCTGTTGCTCAATTTGTGGTGGCGACGGGAGAGGCCGTACTCGTAACGGAAGCGAAACTCCAGTATCTCTGTTCCAGATTGCTGGGAGGCTATCGGGTATGAAAAGGCCAGGTTCCAGGATGGGGGAAGCCGATCTTCGCGGGGACAATGGTACTTGGAATGTGTTTTGGTCTCGGCGAAACGGCGTTGCGAAGAACGAATGTTCATCGTCAATTTAGCTTCAAACCCTAGCTGAGTGGCTTAACCCACCTAGATGTTACATAAGCCGCTTATTTGGCGGGCCTTAAGACAGGGCTTCGACCTCCGTCAAATAACAGCCGTCCACATTGTCCGCCAGAATGGTCGCACTGTCAGATGTCCGAGCAATTCCTCTCGTTTTCAGTTTCAGCCTCAGTCAAAACAGGCCGTTGCCTCGAAACACCCGCCTGACTCGACCACAGCATTTGACGACGATAGGCACCAATGTGGCTTCAGCCCATTCTTCAACAGGCGTCACAGCCACACAGACCGTCTCTGTCTGTGCCGCTGAGTGCTCAATGCCGCTCTCGACTGCCTCTTATAGGCATTATTGACCCTCTCCAACTTGTACCGCACTAGCAATAATGCGACAGGTCTTCTCACCTCCCCCGTCAAACCCGAGCCGTGGATTGGAGCCGGTATTCAAATTTAAGGCGCGGATTTCTACACTTGGTTCCTGAATCTCGATTGCAGTTTTCGCCTTTCAACTTCCTAGTATGGTCATGGAGGGTGAATTTTGCCTCTTGGGGCTCCAGGCGAACACATACGAATGACCCCCTGTTCAACACTTTAGAACCCTGTTATGACTCGCATTACAGGGGGAATGCTTTTGGATGCTTCGCCAGACGCGCCCAACTTCCTCCTTCCTGTCCATTGGGCCGGCCATTGGGCTTTTTTTTTCTCTCTCACATTCTTTTTTGGGTCAAGCTCCCGTGTGATTGCGGTTCGAGGCTGTAACGGTCTCTTCTTCCGTGAAAAGTTGGGCATTGATGGGCATCTTCTTGGCCTCAGGGATACGGAGTACCATGTACAAAGGGACCCGGTGGGCGCGAGCGGCGTATCTCTAATTATTTAGTTCTTGGAACCACTGAAAGTTCGCAATGCGCTTGAACTGGGGCGCAGCTTGAATCGAGGTAAATGAGCCGCTCGCACATCATTAGAAGAAATTTTCTTGAGAGTGAGCAGCTTTTTCGTCTGTACGGCTCTATGGTGCGTTGGGGCTAGTTGACAGTTCACTATGCCAGGCTCTTGCATCCATCCCGATATTTAGGTGTCAATTTCAGTTTTTTCCTTTTACCTTTCTTCTGGTGGTTCTTGGCCTCTCTTCTAGAGCCCATTTTCAAACTGTGAGCTTATTTTGGGTGATGCTAAATAAGTGCGCAAATCTACATTTTGTGTGCTTTTACCATCTTTCTGACCTTAAAATTGTGTTATTCAAACTGAGGTACAATATATTGGTGGTCATTGGCGGAAACAACTTTCCAATCTGCTAGGTGTAAGAATGCTCTTCCATTCCTACTCCAAAGTTTCTCCTTTTCAATTCAAGTTTCTGCTTTAAAATGATTTGGTGCAGGCAAGGGAGTTCAAAGCATTTTGGTGGATGTCACCAGTTATTTCCTGGACAGCAGAATGTTAGAATGACATTGATGAACTATATATTGGTGTTTCACATCATGTTGTTGATCCATAGCCAGCACAAGGAATTCCTGAAACCTACTAGTACAGTCTTCTGAAGCTAGCCTCCTGGCTCATTCTAAGCCATGTTCTGTCTCAAACAATTAATGAACAAGGAGTATTAGTTTGAAAGCTGTTGACATTGCATTCAACCAGCCGTTGACAAAAGTTTTGCCTTTCTTCTCCCACATGGCACAAGCTTTTGGGAAGAACGGGGCCCACTTCCTATCTAGGAATGGTCACGGCGCCACGAGGAGCGGGAACACCACAGGATGGCCGTCAGAGCCGCTCTTGATATCACCGTCAACAGCCTTGAGAATCAACATGGGAAGATAGACGGGGTTCTGAATAGGACGCGCTCATAGAAATTAGGAAGCTTATCATTAAGGTTGACGAAGGTTAAAGTGAATCAAGAAAGTCGGCGTCTCCAAGTACTAGTAGCCGTCAAGGAACCCACTGGGCTCCTATCCATTACCTATCTTCAGCTGGAGGACATGGGAAAAACAACAGCAATTCCTCATAAGCCCAATAATTCCCTTCAGGTCGCGTTATCATGGCCAGCCAACAACCCCACTGGCAGCAACCCACCATCCACCCCGGACCAAAACTTCCAGATCTCAAGATCTATAACTCCCTCACGCACTCGAAGACACCCTTTATCCCCATCGACCCAGCCGGTCGTAAAATAAGATGGTATGCCTGTGGGCCAACGGTTTATAGCGATTGTCACCTGGGCCATGCGAAGAACTATGTTTGCACGGATATAATCCGGCGGGTTTTGCGAGACTACTTTGGATTCGATGTCGAATTTGTTATGGGTATTACTGACGTTGACGATAAGGTACGCATGTCAATTATGATTGTGGAAGTCAAACCTGAATGTTAATATCAAACTTCGGTCAGATCCTCCTGCGAGCTCGACGGCAACGCTTATTCCAGGAATACCTAGCGGAACATCCGATTGTCGGCGAAGGCGCGGTCAATACCGCCAGATTGGCCTATGTGGAATATGTCAGCAAGAATTTACCCCTTGTCAGCCCAAGCGCCAGTCTAGAAAACTTCCGGGAGGCCGCAGAAAAGTCGTACAACATTGGGTTTAACGTAGAGCCGTCAGGGCCGGAACAAAAGCCTGGGGATGACAGAACGAAAGTTAAGATGCATATCAAGACAGCGTCTGCTGCAGCTGAAATGATCTCGAAAGCTTTGGCAAAGCTTAAGGAACCTGCATTCCCTGTTGACGCCCGGGGTTTTTATTCTGCAACGCAGGGAGTTATTCTTCCCTATCTTGATTCGCATAGGTCGCATCCACTTTCTATGCAGGGCAACTCGATCACTACGGACCTAGCCCGAAAGTATCAAACGCGATTTTTTGAAGACATGGGCAATCTGAATGTCCTTCCTCCCGATGAATTAACACGCGTCACGCAATACCAACTCGAGATAACGGCATTCGTTGAGGAAATTGTAGAAAAGGGGTTTGGCTATGTCACACCAGATGGTTCGGTTTACTTTGACATAGGGAAATTTGAAGCTATGGGGAATCATTATGCAAGGCTTGAGCCGTGGAACAAAGACAACGCACCCCTGCAAACCGAGGGAGAGGGAGTTTTGACCAAGGTAACACAGAAACGCTCCCCTGGGGATTTTGTGCTTTGGAAAGCGTCGCAGCCTGGTGAGCCTGGCTGGCAGAGCCCATGGGGCACAGGGAGGCCAGGTTGGCATACTGGATGCGCTGGGATGGCGGCTAGTATGCTAGGGGATGAACTGGATATCCATTCCGGAGGAGCAGGCCTCGCATTTCCGCATCATGATGACATGATTGCGCAAAATGAAGCATTCTGGGGTGAAAAGAAGAAGCAGTGGGTGAACTATTTTCTGCATATGGGTCATTTATCCATCCAGGGTTGCAAAATGTCAAGATCCCTGCGGAATTTCACAACAGTTAGGGAAGTTCTGCGCAAAGGTGACTGGACTTCTCGAAGTCTCAGAATTCTCTGCCTCATAGGGGGTTGGAGAGAAGAGCTCGAAATAACGGATTGCTCGATTATTCAAGCCGCTAATGTTTGGGAAGACAAATTAGATGCTTTTTTTCTCAAGACGAAACGGTTCTTAGAGAAGACGCCGCGATCCGAGACCCGATTGGAAACTGGAGATAGGTCGCTCGCAACGGCCTTGGAATTTGCAAAAGCAAAACTTCATGAATCGCTTTGCGACTCCTTTAATACGCCGGGAGCGATGCATAGCATATCGGAGTTGGTCTCCACGTATTTGAGCATTGGAAAATGCCACTTGGATGTCAACGACATCGAAGATGTTGCCAAATGGATCACATCAATAACCACTATGTTTGGCCTGAATGATCCCGCTCCTGCCAATGAATCCGAGATTGGGTGGCAAGGAATTGACGTCCCCGAAGAAGTCAAGCCATACTTGATACCGCTGTCAGTAATACGTGACACTCTCCGACAACACGTAGAATCCGGAGACGAAATTACTTCAGACAAGCTTAAGAACATCAGCAACATTGGCCTGCCCAGAGATGCGCCCAGTTCGGATTTAGGGAAGGTATTCGCGGATGCGCTCTGGAGGTTTCGCGAACAGATCCTATCCCTTGAGGCCAACGGACATGAGGGATTGTATGGAAATATCTTGTCCCTTTGCGGTCGTGTTCGCGATGTCGATATCTTTAACCTTGGATTTTATCTTGAGGATCAGGATAATGATAATGAGCCCGCGCTCATCCGTCCAGTGACAAGGGAGTTGATACGGATCCGGGAAGAGCGAGAATGCCGCGAACAGCAACGGACGAAAAATCCGCTTTCACCAGTAGGTCTCGAGGCAGAAAAAGCTACTGATTTGGAGATATTCCGAACCAGTGAGTATGATGTCTGGGAGCAAAGTGAATCCCAAACAGAAAATACCATTGGCGGCTAGCGAGGGGGAGCCAGAAGCCAATCAAGAGATGTCACATCCTTTGGTAGCTCTACCATAAAATTTATTCATACTCCAGTGAACATTGCGGGATAATGACCGGTTCTCAACTTCTCGTTGATATTCGGGGTGAAACTGGATCAACAGCCTCGGTTCCCCGCAAGGGAAAAACCATGATCCGGTGTCCTCTCCAACGTCCATCCAGACGTTCTCCACAGACATTGCACAACATCCCAGCCAAGAGAAGTCAAACCACAGTTCTCCAGGGTTCTTTGGAGAGAGATCGTCGCTCGCTTGAAGATCTAGTTCGCGGGGTGGTGCCTTGGCCAGCCCCTATCCCTCTTGCAGTCGCGTGCCGTCGGAAACGGGTCAAAGCTGCAATCTGGAGACTCAAGGATAGTATCATCCTAGCCCAATCGATCACTTGCCACTGGCTAAGATGCGGTGGCCAATTTTCAACCGCATGCGCAGGCCACTCACGGTTGTTCAATGACTCGGCCAGCTCCAAGGAGGGTTTGACGTTTATCCTGTTGAGGACTTTGCCGGACGATCAAATGCTAACGATGTCTCAAACAAGCTCAACTGTCTCTAGGGCTAAGCCGCTCTGGAAGACTTGATGTCGGCGTCCCCGATTCTTCTCGATATTCTAAGTTCGAAGATTCCATGGTTTATTGCCAGTCGGGCTAAACTGGGTTGGCCTTCACTTATCGATGTCACGGAATGACAGCCCTCCAGATATAGACCTAAGCGAGATATCCCCGCGTCTTTGAGCTTCGTCGGACTCCAAGCTGCTGAACAGTCCCTTTAGTCGCATGAATATTGGTGGGCAGGCCTGTTCTCAAGATCTCTCTCGGAATAGGAGGAATTGGCACCTCTTCTCGCTTGAACTTTGACTGCTAACAATCTAATATTTTGCGGGGAAGCGCCAACTTGCCAATGCGGCACAGGAGGCAAACGCATCATTGCAATGTTCTTGGCATATGCCAACTACTAAGATTGGGGCTTCTAGTTCTCTCAGCTTCCTGGCCATATGGGCGTATCCCCGACAATCACACAAGACGTCGGAGTTTGCACCGTCACACAGTGTGTATCCATGGGCTCGCCTATCCCCTGATCTACAAGTACTATTATGCTCGGGATCATCGCTACTTTCCTTCCCCCGAGCGCATCCATGTTACGGATGCGGGGTTCGGGACTTGGATCAGGTTAAAGCTCCCAGTTTGTTGAGCTATGCATATAATAAACAGTTTTTTTCCTCCGAAGCTACATTTAACTAGCAGAAACAAAGGAGGGCAAGCAGTTTGTGCGTTGTGGGCGAATCCGTTTCGTTGCTAGAACTCACTTGACCTAAATACCTCGTTTCTCTCTGAGGTGACCATGTCGACTTCAATCGGGGAGCAGGATATCAAGAGCGAGGATTCTCCCAAGGATCAATATATCGAGGATGTTTGCGCGACCAACACGGAAGGTGGGCTCTCAGAGAATGCTCTGATACGCAAAGTCGATTGGCGATTACTTCCAATCCTAGGAGCTCTATATGCAATCGCTCTGGTTGACCGTGTCAATGTAAGGCAATCCAGGCTTTCCAAAGGAGCTATACCAGAGCCGGCTGACCTGCGCCTAGATTTCGAATGCTCGCGTTGCCGGAATGGAGGAAGAATTGAAGCTGTACATAGGGTCCCGTTATTCAGTTGCATTGCTTGTCTTCTTCATTCCGTATTTCTTATTCGAGGTGGCTATATCTATTCTCCGTATCCGAGAACCAACACTGACAATTGATCAGCTGCCTTCAAATATCATTCTCCGTAAAATTGGAAGCGCCAATTGGTTGGCTTTCATCGCTTTGGCTTGGGGAACAATGATGCTTGGACAGGTACGAGGAACGTGCATGAGTCGGCCAGTTCAGCTCGCTCACATTATGTCTAGGGCTTCGTCAAGAACTATCCCTCCCTAGTCGTTCTTCGCCTGCTTCTCGGGTTTTTTGAAGCTGGTCTGTTTTCCCCCTACCGTTCGCAAGGTCTCCCTGACGCTTCATCTATGTAGGCTTCTTCCCAGGCTGTGTGTATCTCATCTCATGTTGGTATGTGAGATACGAGGTCCAAACCCGGTATGTATCCCCAGAACCGTAGTCTTGAACTAGAAAGTATTTATTAATTATCTCTCTAGCCTGGCTGCATTTTACTTAACCTCCGTTCTTGTTGGAGGCTTCTCAAGCATCCTCGCGTACGGCTTGATGCAGATGGAAGGATTGCAGGGATACCTTGGGTGGCGATGGATTTTCGTACGCTACCGTTATATATCACCTAACAGCATATACTAATTCATGGCAGATAATTGAGGGTTTGATAACGCAGCTTGTTGGGATTCTTTCCTGGTTTATTATCATTGATTTTCCAGACAAGGCTTGCCAAAAAGGCTTCCTTACGGAATCCGAAGCTGCACTTATGAGACGACGGATCGAAATTGACCGGCAGGACTCGAAACCTGATTCGCTAACGTGGGCCAAATGCGTGAAGCACCTTTGTGATTTTAAGCTATGGGCTTTGTACGTCCATTGTCCATTTTGCCTGAAAGTGGCCTGCTAACAGTTGAAGTGGGCTTATGTTCATGTCGAGCACTGCTCCGGCGTGAGTAGCACAGCACCCACGGCTCCCTCGCGATTATACTAATGTGACTTTTTTGCAACCCAGATACGCAATGTCTTACTTCTCTCCAGTCATCATACAGGTGTGCTGCTGCGCCCCAGTGTAGGGAGACACAACCTAACAAATTATGCCCTACAGGGCATGGGATACTCCGGCGGAATCGCCAACTTACTCAGTGCACCACCCGTCGTCTTCGCCGTAATCACATGTTACATTCTCGCCGTGCTCGCCGACAAATGGCGTATGCGCGGCCCCATAATCGCTTTCCAATGCATACTATGCATAATCGGCCTCATGCTAACAGCATATCACCCATCCAACGGCGTCAGGTACTTTGGCCTATTCTTCGGCACCGCAGGCTGCCAAGGAAACGTCCCCGCAACCCTGGCATATCAATCCAATAACATCCACCTCCAATCGAAGCGATCCGTCGGCAGCGCACTACAGATTGGATTCGGAGCCATTGGAGGGATCATTGCGTCTACCACGTTTCGACAAGAGGATGCGCCGCAATACGTTCCTGGATTTTGGACCACAGCGGGGTTACAGTTTCTCATCCTTGTTCTGCTTGGGATATTGTCTGTGCATTTTTGGAAGAGGAATAAGGAGGTTGATGCGGGAACTTGTCAGGAGCCAATTGAAGGACTTGAGGGTTTCAAATATACGCTTTGAATGATGGAATAATGCTGTACCTGCTGTTCATGCCTGGAGGTATGGCAAACCAAGTGAAGCATTGAATGGCAGC
The DNA here is from genome assembly GCA_039700045.1 of Malbranchea zuffiana. NCBI lineage: Eukaryota > Fungi > Ascomycota > Eurotiomycetes > Onygenales > Malbrancheaceae > Malbranchea > Malbranchea zuffiana. Next base: position 348,990 of record JARUPO010000037.1, on the reverse strand, counting down.
CTGTAGCCGCCAAGTGCTCGACGGCTGAATACCACTAGTCAATTCAACTGCCACGTCCCCAATCAATGTCAGTATATTGAAAATAGGGCTTAGTTTTTGCTTGCTAGCGGTAGTACTGAGCTTTGGTGCAACACAACACCACACTTTCAGGTCTTGACCCCTATTCCCGGGGCTGGACATCTCAGGGGGATTGATGACCAATTCCTTACGTAATTCCCAGGCGAGCGAGCACCCCAAGCGAGCGAGCAGCCAAAATTCCCATACAAATCTCAACTTTTTATTGCTTCATATCTCAACAACAACATTAGATAAAAGATTGAGGCTTGGAATGGATATATTATGGTTGATTAATAAATAGCTCTGTAGCTCCTTTTAACGTAATCCACATGCGAGTCGGCCACCCAAGCGAGTCGGCCACTCCAATACTCTTACTAAATATGATAAAATACAGCATGATATCTCAACAACCAAAGGTTGACATAATCTGTTATTTTAATGCTAGATTTTTTATAACTTTTTGCTACTAAATATGAATTTTCAGCTTGATTGCTTATTTTTTGGCATATAATACCAAATATTACATATAAATTACTGTATTATGGTGTATTTTTTGTTTTCTCAACAGAAAACAAAGATACCTGCCAAAACAAAACAAAAATATAGACTTCTTAATCAATATACTTAGACTTGCAAAGCTTAGCTTGTAGAAAAGTATAGCTGTTGAGATATCATGCTGTATTTTATCATATTGAGTATGAGTATTGGAGTGGCCGACTCGCTTGGGTGGCCGACTCGCATGTGGATTACGTTATGATTAAATATGTGTCACTTGTGAAGATAGTCATCAGTACTAGTCAAATTCTATATTCTAGAACATATCTTCAAAATTATTAATTTCTCACAGTAGTTCTTTTAGAATGGTATAGGACTAAGTATCTAGATACTATAGTCTTCTTGATGAATCTTCATCTAATGTTGTTGTTGAGATATGAAGCAATAAAAAGTTGCAATTTATATGGGAATTTTACCGGTCCGCTCGGTGTGGAATTACGTTACGTGTTATATAATCTAAATGCTGACATCATGTAATGAATCATGATTGGCTAATTAGGGTCTTGGCGCACCACTTCTGTTGTTGAACACCTGGCCGCTACTCCGTCTACTCCGTAGACTGCCATCCATGGGAACAACTCACATGCAACTGCATCAGTTTCAAAGCGGCCAAACAACCTGGCCAACTCTCATTTACACTCTACCCATTTTTCTCAAGCACGGCCAAGGCAAGGTTTGCGCTCCTCTTCACCTCATCGAGAGATTGGATGTAGCCGGCTTGAGGAGTGATTTCCGCAGCCATGTCTGGAGATATGTAGTTGTCTAATACCGCAAAGATATCCATCAGACTCTTTTCGGATGCTTCGTCGTAGCGTTCGGCTGCATGGGCCTTGTAAGTGCTCAAGAATTGATTTATGAGCTCGTCCAGTTCTTCGTGGCTTTCGATCTCGCTAATAGATTCCAGAATATCGCCGAAGACTGCCAGTGCAGCTCCGCCGCCAAGGTTATAGGGCGGGGTGGTGGCGTGCCTAAACTGCGCATCGCTCAAATGCCATCCAGACCAGATCTCATATCCGGGGCTATGGACGATCGCACATAGATGGGTCGTCATCATGTTGACAACTAACCACGCACCGGCCCCACGGTAGGTACCGTGGTTAACCTAAGAGGTATCAGCAAGATTTTCAAGAGTACATAGGAAGCGGACACGGACGTACCGTGCGTGTATTAGCAATGAACTGAGTGATAGCTGCTTGGAATTCTTGCGCCGTCTGATTGTTCCAGTTCCTGCCAGCGAAGCCCCAGTCGGCTCTGTGGCGATCAAACATGTGCTGAAGGTTATGCCGGGGATATTGAACAGAAGCCGGATTAAAAGCCATTGAGAAAGCGTAAGAAGGTTCCACTGACTTCAGGTTGATGAAGGATGCGGTGCTGCTCCTCAGCATTAAAACCATCGTAGTGCTGCTACGGGGTCATGATTTATTATATATAAGTTATCTTTAGACGCATGGCAGGAGCTGTAGTCCCAGCCACCTGCAACTGGAGTCAAGATGCGGCTGGCTGCATGGAACCCATCCTCCAAAGAAGTCAGTATCATTTTTGATAGTCCACCCACGTTGAAACTTGCGCAGGCCATATTGGTAGATAATGCTGGCTTTCCAACTCAGTCCTTCAGTAATCCCTTACTGAATTGTTTGGGTTTCAGTGCCATCAGATCTTTTAGACAGCCCTGGCATCCATATTCCGATGCGATGTTGTCTCTGCCTGGACCAATCACTTCAAGCTGTTGACTCAAGCCATGGATAGGGGCAATGGAACTGCACTGAAGCCATGCAAGAGCCATCTATGTCAGAATGGAGGGTAGATTCACGAGATGCTGAATGCCACTGTGATAGCTTGTCAATATAGAATATGGTTGTAGGGATGATGTTTCAACAAAGTGTCAGGGGTCTCAATAAACTATTTGTTCACCGCTGTTAATGCTGAGTTAGGAAGCCAATTCTGCCACAAAGCCGCCGTGGGTGGGATTAGTTCCTGCTCCTCCAGATTTTGGTGCAGGACAACTCAGCTAGCTGAATTTCAAACTCATCCAGCTTTCCCTCGCAGGTTACATGGCAAGGGCGAGAAGACTCGATTCCTGGTAGGGAGTTGGCATTCGCGCGGCGAGACACCCTTCCAACGAGATCCCAGACATGTTTGTCTTTCATTCCACTGGTTGGAAGAAGTACAATTCTTATGATCAAAGCAATGGTACAAATTGATATAAATGCCCTTGAAGGACCATGCTTCTTGGAAATCACACAATTCCAAGTTCCTTCGAGATATCATGTTCAACATTAAAAGCTCTCATTCAGTTCTGTATTCTAAGGACATTGAAGGAGTCAAGCAATGACCAAGTCAGGAAGCATTTCCGCAAACAGGAACCATGAGAAGAACACATTCAAAGAGTGCAAACACCAAACTCTCCAAAATCAATTGTTCATTAGCTCATTGCAAAAAAAAGGGGGGCAGGGGCATGGTCATTATGTAGGTCATTGTCATGTGTACTGTCATGTTTCTGTTCATGTGCAACTTGCATGCTCTCCTCCAGAGAGTCATCAAGATTCAGGGGTTCGGGGTCAGGTGCAAGGGGCCAGAAGGGAAAGGAACTCCAATCACCAAGACTCCAAATCTCTCCGGGGGGAAACTGTAAAGATAAGAAGCAACAAACGGAGAACGGGCTGGACAAGTTTATGAATAGAGAGGGTCATCCCTAACCAAGGGCGGCAACGGCAAGCTGTCGTATCGGAACCTGAATTAGACGAGAGTAGAGGTGTTGGTCGAATCATGTCATATCCAATCATCTATGTTATGATTGCCCGAGCTTCGACCCATAGCGCCCGAATCACAAGCTCCGACACCTACATCCAGATGAAGCTTCGGAGGAGCATCGCTGACAATCCCTTTCTTTTTCTTCGGACTGCTGGGCCCCTTCTCAGGGCTTGGAGGCATCGCAGGTGGTGCATCTCGAGGTGGACCTTCTCGAACGAACTGGTATTCCCAGCTATCTTCTGCTGCGGCAGACACCCAAATCTTAAGTCCCTCGTGTAAAGCAGGATAGAGCTTTTCCTTACACGTGCGGAGACTCCTACCCATAACTTTTTCGAGGCCTGACTCGCGCAGTTCTGTCCTAAGTGCATTTCGTTCTTGAACCGTCGGTAATGACGCTAGGATCCCGTTGATAAGGTCGAGATGAGAGGCGAGATAATTAGTCGCATCCCATTCAACCCCACCTATATAGGGTGCGGCAGGCACGGGAGTATGAGGTGGAGGGAAGAATCGCTTTATAAAGGGCTCCGAAGCATTGGCGTACTCGTCTGCTTTCGCCATTGGTACCACATTTAAATGGTGCAAGAATATCCAAAAGACTTCCTTCGTGACGTTGCTCAACTCTTTACACCAGACTTGATACGGTCGAGGTCGATAGATGTTAGCAATAAAGGACAGAGGCTGAGCATCCTCAGGTGGCGAAGGATCGCGCAGGTATGAAAGAATAGTTTGAGCGCGTGAAGGCAATTCTTCAAGTGTAGCCGAGCCTAGATGGGTAAAGAGAAGGCTAATGATTATTCCCCGGGTGGAAAATTCGCTAGGCCCCTTTTTCTCTTCACCAAAGAGCATCTTGAGAAGCGTTGGAAACAGCTCGTTTTCGATTTTGCGAAGTTGCTCGAGTGCAGGAGATGTTGTGCAGAGTGCTTTCAGGCAAAGCAGGACCTCATTCATCAGAGAGTCCTCATGCTCCTCTCTAATCGCCTGTTAGCTCCAACCAATGTAAAAGGGTGCATCATCACATACCTCCATTCGACGTTGATAATTCTGTACAATAGGCCCACAAGTGCATCCATTCCGCCGTGTGAAATAAATGCATTAACCCAAGCGACCGTTTCGTTTCGCAAAAGTATACGAAGCTTGTGAAGCTTTCCGACTTCTACAATCTCAGGTTTCTGTACCTCCTTGAGATAGTGAACAAAATCGGTCGGATCGCCGGCAACATCTTGAGCTGGGGGTGAAGCTAAGCCTGCATTGGCCCCGATGCCTTGCATTCCTCGCGAAAAGTTCTGCATGGGGTTGTCCACTGATTTTGGCCGCTTCTGAGAATGTGCGCTCCCTGCTCTCGGTTTCTTGAAAGGCACAAAGTCGATCCTGGATGACGCGAAACCGCCGCTTAAAGGCCTTGATTTACCCCCTTTCTTAGACTGACTATTTTCGTCCTGGTAGGTAACAGTGCTGTCTTTGCTTTGGGCTCTGCGATGACTTCGACGTGAAGCGGATGTCGGAGAGTTCTCCTCAATATAGTTCTTGTTAATGAAGTCGGCTTTTATATTTGTGTTCAAAGACCTCATCTTGTCGCGCATATTGTGAGGGATGTTTCGAGATTCCTATGACGGAATGAGTAATAGTCAATAATTTGAAATCATGTTTCTCTTACCAATAGCTGCTCAAATGCACTTTCAATTTCTTTAGGGTCCACCTGTGGAGGTGCAGTGGGCCGTTTATCTTTGGAGCTGAAGGCAGAAATGGCGGCCATCACTCTGGAGCTTCGAGATGAGTTCGAGCCTCTTCTCTTTTCGGAAATCGAGGAGTCGGCGGAATTTTTACGTGAGAAGTTTGGAAATCCGCTCGTGCTTGATACAGATGGACTTCGACCATGGATCGACCGAATAACATCTCTAACAGAAGACGATCCTGACGAGAGGTAATCGGACTTAGGCCTCGGCTTCTCAGATCGCCTAGTCAGACTAGGTTGTTGGAAGTCGTGAAAATTTCTCTGTTTCGATGGAGAGTAGCATTTGGGGGTGTAGAGTGACATCTCTTCGTGTAGCGTCCGGCCAGAGGAAGTGATATACCGGGTAGCCATCTGATCTTGTAGAGTCGGGTTTCCATAGCATGATATGCTTGTTGGTGATAGTGGGGGATCCGCCGCTCGATGGTCCTTCTGCGAGTTTGAAGAAGTATCCTTCTTTCCGCGCTGGGATCTTCGGAATATAGCAGATAAGCTGGTAGTTGACTTGGTTTTCTTGGGCTTCTCGCTTTTCGAGTCATCTTCTCCAGTGGAAATCTTCGAAGAGGAATCCTTTTTATCCTTATCCTTCAGTAATGATTTGAGAGACACCGAACTCTTAGTTTTCTTGTGTAGACCTGCGCTCGCAGCACGATCCGTGGGTCTATTCTTCGAAGGGGAGCCATTCCCAGTTCCCTGGTTTAACGACTTCTCCCCAAGTTCTTGAAGAGGTCGACTTGATTGGGCGCGAGGATGGTCTGCCGGCAACATCCAACTTGGAACTGAATTGCTTTGGCCCTGTCTGCTGGTAGCGGCAGCAGTGCCGGATTGGCTTCGTTTATGTGCTTTGGGTGGAAATAATGACTTAAAGACCGACTGTCTTGGGCGTCCTTGGTTTTCATCGTTTAACGGAAGGGAGTGTTCAAATCTTGACGCCATTGTATTCTCTAATTCCGAACTGGCGGTTAGCATTTGCAAGATATTGTTGTGTACCAGCTTTCACTCACAGAAAATAAAGCCTCCACCGCCTGTATATGTACTTCGAAGCAGTCAAATATTGTGGAAAGACAAGAATAAACACAGAACGCAGGACGTTTACCGCATGAAGGAGAGTTGTCGAGATATAAACATTTGCATACTGCCACTGGTGATGCCAAAGTGAGGCAGATTCAAGTCGCTATGAAGTGGCAGTTTTGCCCCACAAAGCAACCGAAAAAAAAAACCAATTAACTAAAAGACTGAGCTGCAAAAAGACGTTGAAGCCAGAGCAACGACAATAATAACCGGCACATCCTTGACCTCATCGCGCTTCGTGAGTGAGCCGGTGACATCGACGCCCGTTGTCAGGGCAACGGTGCCGCCGGCCGTTGGAAAGTCCGAGCTCCGGGCTATTCTGCCCGCCTCCGCCGCCCAATATTCGAGGACGGACAGCAACCGCGCTGGAAGCTTGACTTTTATCCTGCACGAGAAAATATGTGGTAACAATGCTGATAACTCAAGGTGGTGGTTCATTTGAGTATTCCATATGCTTTCAACGCCTCTGCAACGCCTGACTTCCGTTTCATGAATAGAAAATGACAAAGTCATCACACGTGAACCAAGATCACCCCCCACGCTAGTTAACCAGCTGCCTCCTTCACCTTGCCCTGCTCCGGCGGCTCATCCACAAACTGCGGTGGTGCCGCCGTTACTTCGTCTTGCATAAACGAAGGCACTGCATCTTCGCCCAGCGCACTTTCAAACATAGACTCCTCCCCTAGCGCTTCGAGTTCCGCATCCAAGTCCGCTTCATCGATATCCTCCGGCACATCGTACGCCCGGCTGATACTGTCCTGAATCTCATTCCCGATATCCATCAAATCCTGCATTTCATCCTGCATGCGCTCAATTTGATCAATGTCCACTTTCCCATACTGCTGCTTCAGCGACTTTGTGGTCGTCTTCATCGCATCAACCGTGGTCATGACGTTGCGTAGATTATCCTGCATCATCCCTGCTTGTTCCATATTCCATGACTGCTGCGACAATTGATCACGCTGGGATTCGTATTGTTTGCGGCGTTGCAGAACTTTGAGAGCTTTTTGACGAAGCGCGTTTTTCCCGGGACCATCTCGCATTTTGGACATTTTTGACTGGTAAGTGGATAATTCGGCATTAAGGGCGGCTAGTTTGACGTCGATATTGGAAATGCGGGAGTCGACCTGTCAATCGCTGCCTGTCAGCCATTTGTGGTGGCGTTATAGGGCCTGGAGGCTGGGGGAGCAGCTATTGCTTACACCTGAGATAGCACTATCAAGAGACGGCTTTGGAGCCGCGCTCTTTGTCCCAAAAAGGCGGTTCATTTTGCCTTGTTGTGCTTAGTTGTTGTTCACTGCCTGGTTGTGTTGTATGGCTGCAGAACTGAAACTAGTGTCCGCTATCTCATTCTGAGCGAACAGTTAGCTGTCATTGAAAGACAACCACATGAGAGTCACACCAAGTCACCGTTCTCTACCTCACAGAGGATCAAATCATGAAGATGAAGCTGGTGCGGGGAGAGGCAACAGGATTGCTGGATTATGTCACAGGGCTCATCACGTGCCTTGCATCACTCAGCGAGAGAGTTTATCATGATGAAACGCACTCAGTGAAGATCCAGACAAACATCAAGCTGAAGCTAACTGGAGATTGTGGTATTTTCTTCAGGCTCCTGGCTGGTAGGAGGTGGTTGATCAGCTGTTCAATTTGTTTCTCTCCCCTTACAAACTCCCTATTCTTGTGGATAAACTCGCTTGAAGCGATTGTGGTGACGTTGACGAGCGCCCACCGATTCTGCGCACGCTCCGATAGCCCAGCGCTACGAAACAACAAAAGGCCCTTTTATCATCAATCAACTCTCCTTAGAGGTGCCTCGAACTTCTTTGTTTTATTTCGCATTCCTTTCGTTGTCGCTCTCTTACTTGTTTCCAGGTATGTTCTCGTAAGGCTGCTCGCACGATGCGGATATATTGATTCCTAATCTGTTCGAATAGGTCGCGCTAGGTCGCTCTAATCCGCCTTATTCATACCAGCTCCTTTCGATACGATTAATGACACCATCCCTCTTCTCTGTCTGTACGTCGCGGACGCAGGTTTAGTCAGAGAAATACATCGAGAAAGTCCGGTCCCGCCTTGACACCCCGCACATATCGCTTCCAGCGTCAGTCCCGCGATATAGTTCCCTCCTACAATCCTCACCGTTGGACACGATAAGGCAGTAAGCTCTCTGCAGCTTTGTCAATGAACCACGGTTTTTATTGTTCCACACATTTAGACATTTATCACCATGTTCTGGCGCTATGGCGGATACGCGAATATCTCTCCGATCAACTCTCTCCTGGATCGCCCCGATGTCACCGTCGAGGAGGTTCTGGATGAATCGGAATTGATGCAAGAGCTCAAGCAGCACAATTCAAAGTTGACAGAATACCTTCGAGAAGACCATGTCCTGAAACGTCTCTTCGATTACATCGTTTCGCGAAGCCTTCTCAAAGGCAATGAAGACGAAGACGATTATGAAGGGGGTCCCAATGAGGGCACAGCTGTCGAAAGCAGCCCGAGTAAGGGGGCATCGAACGCGCAAGATGCAAACGACGGTGGACTGAGTTCTCGGCGGTTTTCAGGCGGCTTCCACGCCGACTTCGACGCAGAAGAACTTGAAAATGCGGAAAAAGCCCGGCTGAAATATGCCTATGTTGCTTCCGAAGTGCTGTCGTCGCCTTCGTGGTCCATCATCGAAGCTATGATGCAAAATGAGGATTCGCTTCGCGATTTCTGGCGCTTTTTATGGCAGAAAGCACCGCTTGATTCCGTTCAAACCAGTTATTTCGTCAAAGTCAATGAGGTGCTCCTGGACCAAAAAACTCCGGAGATGATTGCGTTTGTTATGTCACTGGACGGATTGATCCCCGTAATGCTCAGTCATGTGGATAATCCATTAGTGATGGACCTGCTCCTCAAAATCCTTAGCTTAGACCGGGTGGATGACGGTCTGCCGATTACAGAGGTGAGCTAAACTTTTGCTACCCCAGTTTGTACTTAAAGAGTAACTACTAACATCGCATTATTAGTGGCTTTATAAGCATGATGTGGTTCCGACCTTCTTATCTTACATTTCGACAGCACACTCTGCTTCTACGCAAGCTTCTGCGGGCGATTTTCTAAAAGCGCTCATCACCATTTCTGCGAATGCCGCCCAGGGTGAACAGCCTTGTATCGGACCCAACAGCCTCACCCGTCAGCTTGTATCGGAGCCATGCATACAAACACTAATATCCGCAATGCTTCAAGGTGGAAACCCTCTCACGGTTGCTGTCGGCATCATTATCGACATCATCCGCAAAAATAATCCAGACTACGACCCTGAGCCAACCGACGGTCGAGACTCTGCACCAACTGTGCAAGACCCAATTTACCTGGGAACACTACTCCGTCTGTTTGCGACCCGTGTTCCTGACTTGATGGAGATAATTCTAAGCCCGAAGTGCACGGTTAACGAAGGCGGCACATATCGTATCAGGGATAGGAGTAGGTTAAAATCAGCTTGGGGTGGAGATATCGAACCACTCGGGTTTGATAGATTCAAAACCTGTGAACTTATGGCGGAGTTGCTTCATTGTAGCAATATGGGTCTCCATAACGAAGTGGGAAGCGATGAATATATGCGAGTGCGTGACGTTGAACGAGAGAGGTTGAGGAACCAGAATACTTCTACTCACCAAGACGGAGACTCCGGTTTTGTACATACGGAGAACGCTAATGAATTTGGAAACGGAATCGCCCCATCTGCTCTGGGTTCTGGGTCTCCTGAGGAAATCAGAAAGATCGATAGTTCAACTACTGGTGAAGAGGACGGTTTCGAAGATGTTGGCTCCTCCGGTATACTCTTAGACGATACGAAGGATAACCTTGAAAACATGGCCGATGGCGATACGAAATCCGCTGTTGGCACGTTTACCAACGTGCCAAAGTTGGGCATCGGCGACGATTTAGTCGATGAGCCACTGACTCCTCCCCAGGCTGACACGTCAGCTGAAGATAAGCCGGCTGAAAAAGCCAGTTCCAACCCTCCTACGAACAGTCAAGAAAAGGATCCTATTTCACCCTCTACTTCCGGTTTAACAGACAAAGTTCAAAGCTTTAATATCGCCGCAGTGGACAAAAGCTCCCCGTCTACCCAGCAATCCCCGAGTCGATCCACATCTGCACAAACGCCGTCCACACCCAGAAACCCCGTCGAAGAATCAGCCAAGGATCAGAGCCCAGTGCCTGCTCCAGAAGCAGCTGCTGCAGACTCACCTGTCGACCAGACAAATCAGCCGAAAACCGAAAATGCGTCCGCTCCAACCCAACCAGTACAGGTAGAGAAAGCACCGTCACAGGATCAAGCGTCTGCCGGAGCCTCTATAAACCCACAAGCTCTTACTCCGGACGAAGCGGAAAAATTCGGACAGCAGGTCCAAATCGACGTGAATGGACTACCAGTCGTGGGCGACCTGCTGAAAATTATGTTTTACAGACACAACGTGGTGCCCACCATTTTGGTAAGTGCAGCTCATTCCTCTATAGTAAAATTATCGGCGATGCTCACACAACCCTTCAAATCTAACAGTCTTTCTTCTTCCGCTTCCCGTGGAATAATTTCCTTCATAACGTGGTTTACGATGTCGTGCAACAAGTCCTCAACGGCTCGATGGAACATGGCTTTAATCGGACGTTAGTTCTACATCTATTCGAGTCTGCTAATATCACCGCCCAGGTCGTAAAAGGTCAAAAGGAGAGCGACGAGTCTGAGAAAAATAACAAAATGCGTCTGGGGTATATGGGCCATCTCACGCTTGTGGCCGAAGAAGTCGTGAAATTCACAGAACGGCAGCCACCCGAATCGTTAACGCCCAAGGTCATGGAGACGGTTCTCCATCCAGACTGGATAAATTATGTGGAAAACACCCTCTCAGAAACCAGGGAACGAGACAATGCGATTCTCGGCGGGGTCAAGCCGGACCTGTCGATCGGCCATCGTCAAGCGGTCCTAAACGCGATCAGTGCCGGACAAGGCCTGGGTGGCTCTTCTGCGTTGGCCAATGCAGGCTTAAATGGCGGAATTGCCGGCACCTTTGATGGTCTGGACTTTTCAAATCAGACAAGCGCGTCAGCTGGTGTTCTGGGGTATACTGGCGGCGGTGCATCGTTATTCAGCGGGTTCGGCAGTTCAAGTGACGACGAAGACGAGGACATGGAAGACCCGGAGGACGTTGCGGGACACAAATCTGCTCGATTCGGGAGTGAAGATGGAAACTCAGATAATGTGGGTGAATTTTTCTTCGAGGATGTTGACATGATTGGCCAATAACAATGAGTGGTTTGGAGAGCCTGCGCCAAAATTTCCGCCTTTTGAGCTCCTTCAGCTCAGCGCTGAATGGGTTATGTTTCACATTTCTTTACGCAGCGACGGCCGCTCTTGGAGGGTCGGGTATCTTTCTTACCACTCCCGGTTATACTAGACACGCTAAGCTTCTAAGCGATCAAAGCAAACGGCCTTCTGCAGTGCAGCGGCCGGTTTTGCGTCAGGTCTATCCGCTATTTCGCTTTCTTTAGTTGAGATCAATTTTCACATTATTTCCAGTTACCTTTCTACTGGCGATTCTTTGGGTCTTCCTCAGTTTCAACCATTCTGTGGCTTCTATCCCGCCTGCTCTCCTGCTTTTGGCGTTGCTCCTTGCACGGCGTGGTATCATATGCGGCACAGAGCCAGCGGCCGGTAAAACTAACATGCGCCATAATACTGACTTGTCTTTGTTACGAACAGGCGACGTTATTGGGCAATTCTTCGACCCAGCCAATTCCGATACTTCCTTCTCCTCCAACGACGATACCATCGGGGCCTTCGCGCGCAAGGCTGCAACTGGCTGCTCGACTTGCTGCCCAGAAACAAGCAGCAGAGAATGCCGCTGCGACAAAGTCTGCCTCGGACGACTCTCCTGAAAATGAGGGTAAGGCACTTGGCGAAAGTCAGGGGCCACATAATGATGAGGACAGGACTACAAACCCTGTAACCTCAGCAGAAAACCCATCCGTGAGCTCAGCAAAGGACGGGGGTTCGGCTACTCAACCGGGTAACTTGAGGTCGCCATTCACGCAATCTGGAGAGGGCAACACGTCATCGTCAGCTATGGCTTCGTTCCTTCCGGGATTCCAACCTCCGAGCGCCTATTCCTCTAGTTCTTCCTCGGACGACGAGGAGACAATCGAGGCTGTGCAGCGTAACTACCGGCTCCCGCTCGAAGTCTACGACGATGATGAAATGGGCGACATGGTTGGACCAAACAGCGGATTTGGATCGTCGTACTCGGACGATGACGAAGAAGACGAGTCGATCATCCGGGAGTCGCTTGGCTATTCGAGCTTTCTAGGCCCCGAGCGATACTCCGACGCTGCCGGATCGGCAGGTACCGACGAAGTCGTGCATAATGACAGTGACGGTGATGATGATGGACTCGTGGAGATTTTAGTTCCTGGGAGGCGGTCAACTTCAACGTGAGCTGCCGGGCTTTTGCTCCAAGCTCATTGATGTCTCTAATGCCTTTCTTCTTCTTGATTCTGGCTTTTCTTAGTTGATGGACTGGTAACTGCACACCCTGTACAATATTCTCGCACGCACATATTTGCCCAACCCTGTTGCATCCCATTTCTGCTTCTTCGCCCCTTCGCTGCCTTTTTGCTTGCTCATCTCCTTTTGTTTCTACTTGTTTTACGCATGGATGATATGGGACATGAAAGATAGAGCTTTTTCCTCTTGCCCTTCCAGCAAATTACGAAAATGGAAAGTAGAAGGATATTCTGCGGGTTCAATTGGGATGTTCAGGAGTAGGCAGACTTTATGGCATACGCACTTTCCGTCTCATGAGTACTGGAAGCTGCTTCTCTAAATTACTCGGTTTCCTGGATGCATCAAGATCTCAATCGAATTGCGTTCTGTCGTTGCTGTGTAGTCCAGTGCTTTCCATCACTATTTCTCTTGCTTCCACTCCCGAAAGCACATCATGCCTTTTTAAAGCGAGAGAATATATATAAAATCCTTAATACCTCAATTCACTATCATTGGATCGACTTCTGCTTAGTGAAGATTGTTGAGGATATTTCATACATTCTCTGCTGATTCCTGGCTCAGATTGAACTTTGATCCGTTTCAATTCTGCTTCGAGTCCCAATAATAAGAATTTTCAACAACCAGCTCCATGTCAATACGACCTGACTTGATGGATGTAGAGTAAGTCAGTGTCATTGTTTTCTGCTCTCTATTCAGTTTTTGTCCTCTTTTTTTGCATGAAGCGCGTGCATCCGTGGAAATCTCAAATTCCGAGGTGATGTCTCGGTATATTCTGCCATGTACTTCTGAGAATCTTGCACCACACATACTGGCAAACCTCACACCCTTGTGAGAGGTATTCCATAATTTCGGGCCGGTGAATATTGGCCTAGGCTACCTTGCTACTTCTTTTGGTTTTCTTTTTCCTTTTTACACTCACTAACGAATGTATGCTCAACAACATCAGCAGGTTCACAAATGGAACTCCCGGGAGCGAAGCGCCAAAGCTGCCTGCGGACGGGCCTACTGCATCTTTACTGAGATGGGTGCAGGAGCTCGGAGGGGGACTATGCGAAGGGGTGGAGATCGCTGATGACCCGGTTAAAGGACAATATCTTCACGCCAGAGAACCCGCTCCAAAGGGTCTTCCGAAAGGGACATGCATCGTAAAATGCCCTATCAGAGCGACTATGTCTTGTCTCAATTTAGACAACCAGATTGATGGCGTCCCCGCCCATTCTTTTACATATTCGCCGGAGTTTATGGATGCCGTGGAGCCGCAGGGTGCGACAGCGTTTTTCCTGATGGATCAATATTTGCAACAGGAAAATTCGTTTTGGGCTCCATATATTCGCTCCCTTCCGGAACCGGATAGGCTTACGACGGCAAATTTCTACAATGGGGAGGATTTGACGTGGCTTGAGGGAACCAGCTTGTACAAAGCCCGAGAAAACTCGTTGAACGAACTACAGGAGCGATACGAGAAAGGGATCCGTTTGCTCCAAGATTCCCCGAACGGCAATGTCTCGAAATACACTTGGTAGGATCTCCTCACTCATGGTTAAACCCAGCTAAAGGTAAGGTATAGGGAACGCTTTCTCTGGGCAACGACTATCATTACTTCTCGCTCTTTTTCATCCAGAGTTCTAGGAGACTATTTTGATGAGACACCAGCCGCGATAGAAAACGAGGAGTTCCCTGTTCTGTTGCCGTTAATGGATATCTCCAATCACTATCCACTTGCTAAAGTGGAATGGAGAGCAGGGAAGCAGTCTGTGGATTTTGTTGTGCAGGAAGATATCAAACCTGGCGACGAGATACGGAATAATTATGGCCCTCGCAATAATCACCAATGTATGAACTTCCCATTCTTCGTCGGATTTTATTGTTGCAGATTTAAAAGGGCAGGTGTTTAGGAAATGCCGATATTTTGCTGATATAATTGAACAGTGATGATGAGTTATGGGTTCTGTACTGCGGACAATGTTTGCGATTATCGAGACGTTTCCGTGAGGATTCCGCCCGAATGTCCGCTATTTGAGGCGAAGATACAGCAACAGAACGCATTCCGGAAGCAGACTAACGGGTCTGGAGAAGACAAGTACTATGTTCTGAACATATTTTTCCCCTTCGAAGGTGCAAATAAGTTCCAAGAATTTTTTGCGTTCTCCGAGGATCTCTACGACGCTATTTCAATAATGACAGCAAATCCACGAGAACTGGAAAATATGCGAATCCAGCAAGATCGAATCTACATCCCGATTTCCGGCTACGGGAGCTCCCGCATCATTCTGAGCACGCTCTGCCAAATGATTGCGGAGCTCGTGTCTAACATTTTATCCCTGAAGAGCCATAGATGCCTGGCGGAACGGCCCAAAAACGCTAAACAGCAAAACGCCAAAACATATCGGGAGAGCCAAATAGTGCTATCGATCAACGCTCTGGCGATTTGCGAATGGACTTTATCACGGGCGCGAATCCCACTATGGATACCTACATCTGGAGTTGGCATGCTTGATGCGCATCTTTCGAAGCTTCCACGGAACATTGGCCTTGATATGCGTACTCGGCTAAGAGAGATTTTGCTAGCGGCGCCCAGTTTGTTAAAATCAGGTGGCGTCCTTTTCCTCGGTACAGGGATTTTACGGACTCTGCCGGAGGACATACAACAACCAGTCCGGGTCTTTTTTGACGGTGTCATGAAAGCTGCTAACACCCTTCTCTCGTCCATACGGCTAGCCCACGCCTCGGGAATGGTGGCATATTCTGTCTTCCTATGTTTTTGCGTTGGGGCCTTCCACAACTCCAAGGCACAGAACGGAGTATCAGACGGGGTGGCCACTCCGGTCCTTAGCCCGCGGTTACGGAAATGGGTTGAATTTCTGCTCTCACATTACCAGCAACCTTCAGTAGAGGAGGCATGGATGCTAGAAGACCCTGAGACGGATAGACTGGTAGGCACACTCGAATCTGGTTTGAGAACCATGCGCCGTGGAAGGGATGAGAGCTATATGGCCATCGAGCCATTTGTGCAGAACTGGCTAGACGAAGATAGTTGGCTGTCCGGCAATTGGTTGCGATGGGCCTGGATGGCAGTCGAGGAGGAAATGGTTTCCGTCCCGAGAAACCCGCTATCTTTTGCTCTGGATGACGATTCTGGGAGGTCCGCACAACCAAAGGATGCTCGATATTTGCCTAAGGACGATTATCTTTATATCCCGCAGGAGTCCGAGGGAGTAGAGGCTGATATCTAGACGAGTCCTTTGTCTCGCTTTTGGTCTTTGGGTTAGAGGGAATCGGCTTCCATGTACATAAGCTTTGGGGCTCAAGAATAAGCTATCATTAATAGATTAACATCTAATTATGCCATGAAGATGTAGTAGTTATTCCGTCTCTTATACTGGTGAGAGGTTGATATCTCATCACGTGACGCTCTGTCAGCCGTGGCCAATCAGACAAGCGCGAAATCCAACCGGATCACCAAAAGCGAAGCTCACCATCTTCAACATCAAGCAACTTGAAATCAATCGCATTCCCACCCATCGCTCAATTGGTGCCAAACCCACAGACAAACAGGGTGCCCATCATGATTTCCAGAGCGGCGGCTCCCTCCACCCACACCATCTCCCACCTCTCTCCGCGCACCCTCTCATCCGCATCCGCCGCCGCCTCCGCCGCGACTCGCCTCACAACCTCGACCTCCTCGTCACAATCGCGGACGCAGCAGCAGCAGCCACAGAGGAGCTTTGCTACCGTGCAAGATAACACTGCCAATGTCCCGCCGCCAAGAGTGCATGGGGGGTTGAAGGATCAGGATCGGATATTTCAGAACTTGTACGGACGCCATGGGCCGGATTTGAAGAGTGCGATGAAGTGTGGGGATTGGTATAAGACCAAGGAGATTATTCTGAAGGGGCATGATTGGGTGTGTATACCTATGCTTTTGGGGTTGAGTTATTATTTAGGACTTTATGATCGTTTTCGTGAACGTGGTAAAGACGGTACTGACTGCGTGTTCGTTGTAGATTATTTCCGAGGTCAAGACTTCTGGACTGCGAGGTCGTGGAGGTGCTGGGTTCCCTTCTGGATTGAAATGGGTAGGTGATCACGGTGAATCTGAATGGGCTATTGCCGTCCTATTCCCCCTCCTTATGGCAGCTAGCTAACTTTTAACTTCTCGGAATTAGTCCTTCATGAACTTCAAGGACTGGGACAAGGACAACAAGCCCCGTTACCTCGTGGTCAACGCCGATGAGGGAGAGCCAGGAACATGCAAGGATCGTGAAATCATGCGCAAGGACCCCCATAAGCTTATTGAGGGTTGTCTCATTTCTGGTCGTGCCATGAACGCTTCCGCTGCATACATCTACATCCGTGGAGAATTCTACAACGAAGCTACCATCCTTCAGCGTGCGATCAACGAAGCTTACGAAGCCGGATTGATCGGAAAGAACGCCTGTGGCTCCGGGTACGACTTTGATGTCTTCATCCACCGAGGAGCTGGTGCGTACGTCTGCGGAGAGGAAACCTCCTTGATCGAATCCCTCGAAGGAAAGGCCGGAAAGCCCCGTCTGAAGCCTCCATTCCCGGCTGCCGTCGGTCTGTTCGGCTGCCCTAGCACCGTCACCAATGTCGAGACCGTTGCCGTCGCACCAACTATCTGTCGTCGTGGAGGAAGCTGGTTTGCCAGCTTCGGCCGTGAACGGAACCAGGGAACCAAACTATACTGCATCTCCGGCCACGTCAACAACCCCTGCACCGTTGAGGAAGAAATGTCAATTCCCCTCCGTGATCTCATCGACAAGCACTGCGGCGGCGTACGTGGTGGCTGGGATAACCTTCTCGCCGTCATCCCCGGTGGATCTTCCACCCCAGTTCTCCCCAAGCACGTCTGCGACGACCAAATCATGGACTTCGACGCCCTCAAGGACTCGCAATCCGGTCTCGGAACCGCCGCCGTCATCGTCATGGATAAATCCACCGACATCGTCCGCGCCATCTCGCGCCTCTCCTACTTCTACAAGCACGAAAGCTGCGGCCAATGCACACCCTGCCGCGAAGGAAGTAAATGGACCTACCAGATCATGGAACGCTTCGAGCGCGGCCAGGGCCGTGAGCGGGAAATCGACATGTTGCAGGAACTCACCAAGCAGGTTGAGGGGCACACCATTTGCGCTCTAGGCGAGGCCTTTGCCTGGCCTATCCAGGGTCTGATTCGCCACTTCAGACCGGAGCTTGAGGCCAGGATACAATCGTATGCCCAGCAACATGGTGGCAAGGCGGCGTTTGCCGGTGGTTGGGATCCTTCTGCGCGTGATGCGGGCAAGCTTATTTCTCCTGGTCAATAAACTAAATAGATGGAGATTTGATTTGTATCACCATTAGTAGGGGGGACAACTGTCTTGCTTTGATTTGTCTGGTAATTGGCCTAATAACAGCTTTGTTTCTTGAAATCTTACACCCAAGGCTGGAGAGGAAAAGCAGCTCGTCTAACGCCAAAGACTCTATTATTTCCCTTTTCCATTTTTCCAACATTGTTTATTGTATGTATGCGCCTAGCTCATTCCTTGTCTCTTGTATAGATGGTTTAAATCAAAAATGAAAAAGAAACTGCTTGAAAATAAACAAATAGATAAAAAATCTTGTATCTCATTCTCAGTTACTATCTAATCCTCCATGATATAACAATCTTTCCCGATCTGATTGGCCTAAACTCTTCCTGACATGGGATAAAAAGTGGTTGTAAGGGAAAATTCAATAGTCGCGAAGCAGATTAGAAGGAAGCAAGCTATACTCAAAAGCAGAGGGGAATGGTGAGGGTAAGTTTGGGTGCAAAAACAAGTCGAAAAAAAGTGCCGAAGAGATCGTATCAGTTTCCTCCCGTGGTCCTCTTTAACTACCACCAGCCATGATAGCGCTATAATACCTCCTACTGACCTCAGCAGCATGCACAAGTCGGGCATCCTGTGTAAGAGGCAAGTTAAGTATTTCAGCCGGTTCGATGGCCTGCTATAAAAATCAGATCCAGTCAGCCAATCAAACCCTTTTACTTCAAATGTAAAACCATAACTAAAGGAATGGTCACTCACAGTTCCAACATCACGCGCGCACCACTGAGCAATCATCCGACTGATCTCCCTAAAAGCAACACGTTCCTCCAAGGTCGCCGTGGAACTCTTTTCCACCTTCTCCCCAAGCCCCACCAGCGCACCAACTAACCGTTTCAATTTCGTCTGATCTTTAGAAATCCCCGTCGCAGTGGCGAGAGATAAGAAATCCCCGTACAAGGCACCGCCATTCGCCCAGTCGCGTATCTTCTTCTCAGGCTGTTCGCCAAAAGCAGCAATCAGTGATTCAAGGGTGTAATAATCGCGTTTAACGACCATCTTGGGCGCAACGACTCGACAGAATGTATCGTGTGCTTCGTTGAAGTGTTTTGCGTTTAGAAGGTATTCGACTTCGCCGGAATGATCACCGTCAGCGCGGGCAAAGAGTGCCTTTGCGGCCCATAGCCAGGAAGCTGGGATATGAAGCTCTGCTGTGAGGACCCTCCATGCAACGCTGGGCCCGCCATTTGTCGCTGTGGGGCCGGGGAGAAATTGCGCGTATTGAGCTAGAATTTCCTTGATACTCCGTTCACGGTCTACGGCGCGAGAGAGATGGAGGAGTACGAACAGTGCAAAAGGGTATTCCTTCTCGGAAGCTAGTTCCCAGGCATAGTCCATGGTAAGTTGATCAATGCGGTATTGATCAACGACCATTGCATCGTACGGTCCGACGGCGGCAGAAAGGTGATGGAATAATTGGAACGAGAGTCGATTATGCAAAGGATTTCCGGTGACAGCCTTTGGCATAATTGCCTCAGGAACGGGCACAGGCTGGATTTCTGAATGCTTCCCAGAACCTATGGCCGCAGCAAAGACCTTCAGCAATACCCAAAGAGGAGACTCGGGAGCGTGATACGCTTCCTTCTCGTCTCCAAATAACGTAACGGGTTGGGCCGGTTCGTTTCCGCGGCACAGATCACGATGGAATAAGGAGACAGCAGCCTCGATTGGGTCCTCATCCCCAATTCCGTACCACAGTCGAAGGCCGAATGCCTGAATCCAATCAAGACCAAACCGCTCTGACAAGTTGAAAGTTGAAGTCCGGTCCTCGATAGGAGCACCCGGTTTTCCATCACTGCGAAGCGCATTGCCAGCAAGCAATTCATAGAGTGCACGAATCGGCTCGCTCATTTCTGAATAAACATTGTGTTTTCGCCAAGACTCGATCTGTTCCTGAATATCCCTGCGAAGAGTGGCGTCGCGCCCGATTTGCGCAACAAGCGTTCCCAAATGAGGGTTTCCACTCGCAATAAGCGTGCGGCATGCGTCCTCGACTCGATGAGAGCAAAGATATGCTACAGCACGCTGTTCAGGCGACTCTATATCTTCAATCCCAGTGTGAGTACGTCGTATCATTTGCTCCCATAACCGGGTGACACGGTCCTTCTTGATGCGGTAAAGGTATTGTCCACGTAGATGCTCAGGGACACCACTGGATATATCATCCTCTATATCGTCGTTGAATAGGATGTGTCCCAGTTGCCACACGGTTCTCTCCAAGTTGGCTTCGTCAGAATCTCCAGTAACAGCCTCGGCAAACGCATGGAAATCGGTGGTCGTTAAGCGAGAAAAGGGGATATTGTCGACTGGTTTAATCGTTGACTTCGTTTTCTGGAGTTGGAGGTTGTGCTGCTGCTATACAAAAATGCGTTAGATTCATGCTATCCACGGAGAAAGAGTTAGAAATTAAACATACCTCTCTCACTTCATCGAGCTTCTTAATCTCTACAACAGGCCATATCTCTGGATCTTCATCCTCCACATCCGATGAATTCATCAATGCTGGGAGAACAAGGGTGTTGGAGGGGCCCCATCGAGGTTTAACAGAGTTGTGGAAGTTGACATCCATCCCAGACATATCACCAGGGCTGCCAGCGAATGTTTTGGGTTTCTTAAGATAAGGCCACTAGAAAAGAAAAAAATCTTAGCCAACGATCTCGCATTTGTCATTAAGTCAAGTACAATCTTGGAGCATAAATACATCTCGCTAAATACAACTTCCCAAAGTTTAAAGAGAAAAAGAGAAGGAGACATGCGTCATAGGAAAAGGGGTCAAACCTCAATCTCAGTGGGACCCTTCTTGGGTGATTGCTTCTTTGCTCGAGGGCTCCCTTGAGGTTGGCCAAACAAGGAGTTCAATAGGTCAATACTCGTGTTAAAACCTGTCTGCTGCGTCGCCGACTTTGCTTTCGGTGTGCCCGCTTCGGAGGCGTCGGCGAACACATCGTCCTGAGCTTCTCGTAGCGCTTGTCGATCTTGTTTTCTAGGACTAATAGTCCGCTGCAACTGTTCTGCCCAATTCCCGTCCAAATTCAAGTTTAAATCTGGCAAATCTGCGTCATTATATCGAGTGTGTGGACGTGGCGTCGCTTGTTTTTTAGGGCTGATCAGCATCGATTGCTCCGCGGTGTAGTCAGGGACTGGAAAAGAACCAGCCATATCCATTTCTTCATCCCTGTCTGATTCGAGTTCTGACGTGTTAAGAGAATGCTCGCTAACAGTATTCTCAGCATGTCCATTTTCAGAAACCGAACCCACGGAGCCGTCCTCTAAAAAAGACTCCTGTTCATCGTCTAGATCTAGAGCGCCTGACGCTTGCGGTACGCCCTGATTCGTGAAGGAGCCAGGGATCAAACCGCGTTTCTTGAACTCGAAAGTATCGTCTTCGATCATGGAATCGTCGAATGAGGACTCGTCAACGCTGATGGTTGAGTTAATTGAAGAGCCCATACTATGCGCGAAGGATGATTGAGTGGGAGTTTGAGCCCTTGGGGTGAGGGCTTCGGGATGAGCACTCATGGTGCTTTGATCAAAACTCTCACCTTCAACATCCTCATCCTCATCATCCTCATAATCAAGTCCGTAGGTGGTGAAGTGCGGGACCTTGAAAATCCACACACCAGTCTGTTTCTGATACTCGATGAACTCGGTGTTTGTCACTTTCATCAAACGATCAACGTGTCTATCGAAAAGAGGCCCGCTTGTCAATGGCGATGGTGGGCTCTTCTTGCTCCTGCCTCTCGGCCAGGAATTCTCAACCCGAAGAGTCGATGGAACGTTCAGGCCTTGGCCACGGGGAGGCTTCTTAGATTCGTCCGGGTACACAGTAATTGAACGTACCCTGATGTGCACCAGTTTTTCCGGTATGTCATCAAGATTTATTGCGGTGAGATCGACTGGACGATCGAAGGTAACGCTGCCACAGTTGGCACGACCAACAGTAAAGCCGGTGACGTGTTTCTGTTGCTCGCGGGTCATCTTGCTAATTTCCGCGCGAGAAGGCTTCATCCAATAGTCGCCGGGTTTCGGGTCCTTCGCAGGTACAGCAGCCAAAGGTGACTGCTCCTTTGCTGGCGAAGCTTCCTCTTGATCCTCATGAACAACCGCAAGTTCCTTTCCTTTGACCTGCTCCATCTCTGGTTGCGCAACCGCCTGGTCCTTGGGCACCCCGTTAACACCGTCTTTTTGTTGCCGTGTTGACCTCAAGAATCCCAACTCTTCAGGGGTCGGTTCAGGAGTAGAAGTCTCTACACGGACGAGAGCACCATCAAGCTTGCCATTTGGCTGCTCTGGTGATTCGAAGCTAACCCTTTTCTTGAGCTTACTACCAGTCTGAGGCGTAGACTCGCCATTTGTAATAGGAGCCGGCGAGGCTTTGGAGAACAAATCAGTTCGAAGACTGCGGTCAATATTTAGCCGTTTAAGATTTGAGGTTGACGATCGCGAACTTCCCGGGGAGAATGCACCGGGAGATAAGATGCTCTCAGCTTCTGGCTCGAAGGACTTGCGCAGACCGCTCGCTGGCAGACTCCTGCTGAAGCTGCGTCCCAGGCTTCCCCCACGCAAACTCCCACCAAGCACGCTACTGCTCAAACTACCAGGGGTGTTGGAACCACTGGTGGGGGTACCGTATGTCGAATAGGAGAAGCCGTATCCTTGGCGCGTGGGGGGTGTGATCAACCGATTCGCGGCATTAGGAGAAACTTTGTACACAGGTAATGGGGTTCGCTGTTTCTGCTTCAGGCTGGCTGAAAGAGGGGTCGCCAGTGGTCCGGGCGATGGGGAATTCGGTGCTGGAAGGCCGGAAAAAATTGACTGGCTGCCGTAAGGATTTCCCTCGAGAAGCGAGGCTTGGAACTGCGAAGGTTGGGCTTGCTGTTGTGAGGCCTGTTGAGAACCGCTGAATAAGCTAGATCCCAATCCACCTCCACCCTGTTGCTGTTGAGTATTTTGAGCCGTGCCACCCAGGTTAAATCCGGGGGTGGCAGTGCTTGCTGATGTATTGAAAAGGCCGCCTGACTGTCCGGTGGAGGAACCAAACAAGCTAGGTTTCTGTTGTTGCTGCGCGCCACCGCCGAACAAGGAGCTCGTTCCTTGTGTCTGACCCTGGGTGGACCCCAAGCCAAAACCGCCTGTGCCTGTTGTCGAAGCTCCGGTGCCGAATCCTCCGCCGAATAAACCACCAGGTTTCTGTTCTTGCTGCGTGTTTTGCTGGGTTCCGCCAAAAAGCCCACCAGTAGAACCCGTCTGCTGAGTGCCCGTGTTTCCAAAGAGGGACGTGCCTGTTTGCTGTTGAGTGCCTCCGCCGAAGGCAGATGTACCAGTCGTTCCGCCGCCTCCGAATAATCCACCACTTGGTTGCTGCTGTTGTTGTTGGGCACCGCCAAATCCGGTTCCGAAAAGAGGCTTATTTTGGGCTTGCTGGTTCTGTCCCAAGGCGCCGAAGCCTCCTGTTGCACCCTGCTGCTGTTGCCCGAATGGGGATGTTGTTGCCGCGGTACCACCAAATGGAGACGCGCTTGTTGTAGTAGTCTGCTGCCCGAAGCCGCCACCGAAAGGGGAGCTAGTAGTAGATCCAAAGGCAGGCTTGTTTTGCTGTTGGCCGAAAAGTCCGCCGCCGGTGGTAGTACCAGTGCCGCCGAATGCAGTTCCAGTACCCGACCCAAACCCTCCGGCGCCACTAGTTGCTCCAAAACCAGATGGCTGAGACGCGCCACTAGTCTGGCCGAATAATGACGTCGCAGGTTTTGTTCCGCCAAACAAGGGATTTGGCGTAGAGGTGGTGCCGAAACCTGACGTTTGTGTTTGACCAAAGCCTGAAGGTGCACTTGTCGCACCGCCGAAAGGAGTAGTTGTAGTACCCGAGCCAAAACCACCACCAGTGCTTTGTCCGAAACCACCAAACGCAGGCGCACCAAAGGCACCGGCCTGGCCACTCGCGTTACCGTATCTCCTCCCATGATTATAGTCGGCAGCACGTAGCTCCTGTTCAAAAGTTAGTATTTCAACCCCCAAAATAAACGACGAAAGGTCAAAGAACGTACCTCAAAAGAATATTTCGAATATGGTGTCATGCAACTAACGCTCTGATAATGATTGGAAACGGAAGAACCGGGATCCTTGTCAATGAATGCATTGAAGGGCGGGTTTGCAGTTCCCTCAGGCGATGGTACACCAGTTCCAAGGGCGGTTCCGCTGGCGCCAAAGCCTGTGCCGGTTGTCGTAGTGCTGCCGAAAGCCGTCCCACCAGTGGTACCACCGCCGCCTCCAAAAAGGCTGCCTCCCTGGTTTGCAGTTCCGAAACCACCAGACGGCTGAGAGGCGCCGAACACATTCCCAGTGCCTGTAGTACCGCTTCCAAATCCACCTCCACCTCCAGTCCCAAAACCAGTTCCGCCAAACGCGCCGCCAGTACCAGTTCCCGTCCCCGTCCCGGAGCCGAAGATGCTACCACCAGTAGTCCCTGCTCCAAACCCTTTATTCTGACTTCCGAACATCGGGGTTGATTGGGTCGTAGCAGTAGTACCGAAACCTGTAAAGTAGAGGGATGCAAGTTAATATCTAAGCCGTTGTACGAAGGATACAAAAACCAGTCCGAAAAGATTGAAAAGAGTCTCCGATCCATAGGCATGCACCAGAACTTCCTAGATGATATAGCCTGGGTCCGATATACCGGGCATTGGATATAAGCATCAGAAACTTCCCTCAACTGTATCCCTCATCAAACCAGGGAAGGTGCCATGTCATTGTAGAGTCGGAAATCCCTTCAAAAATCTCTTCGCAGCCAAGCTCGTGACGGGCACGCACGCAAGGCGTTTCTTGAGCAGAGGGCTAAAGGAACATACCTCCTCCAGATCCAAAACCGCCGGAAGAGCCTCCAAAAGTAGACGTGGTGGTGCCAAATGGGGAAGTCCCCGATCCGAAGCCTAGACGACGTTGTAACGCGTGTCAGACGGCTATTCAGTTGAATAACTGCCGGCAAGGGTCCCTCGCTTTCTTTTTTCCTTTTCGATTCACGGAATTCTTTGCGAAGATATCGAGAACCGTCGAACGGAAAAGAAAGGAAAGAAAAAGGCAGAAAACATAAACACAAGAAGGGAAGAGAATCATAACAAACAGGGGACGCGCTCAGAGAACCTACCTGTGCCTCCAGTACCCGCGCCAAAACCGGTCCCAGTTCCGAACCCTGAGCCTTGCTGTTGTTGTTGTTGATTGTTGGAGCCAAAGCCCCCGAAGCCTGAACCGAAGCCACTCATCCTTTCGATCGATGCGCGATTCGAAACTGATCAGTCTCACGAGATCCTGTCCACACCGGTTATCATCAAGCCATTAAAAGCCCAACGAGAGATCGCGATCGAGAGATAGGAGGGCAGGGCGAAGATATAGTCGAGGCGCGATGAAAAATGTGTCGAGCCGTTGGAATGCGCTGATTGATGCCTAAGAAGAAAAAACTGAAACAGAGGAGCTACAAGTAGCTGGATTAAGAGATGCCCCGAGCGAGGAGCACAGAATAGAGAACGCGCAGAGAAGGGAGAAGGGAAATATACACAGCTTCGCTCGCAGTGATAGAGCGGACTAACACCAACACGAAGCTAAGGTTGATGGACGTCGTTGAGGCTAACCCGGGAGCGAGGGTGGCAAGTCACGTTCTCGCTTAAGTAACCCACCTAGCTTAGTAAGCGTGCTACTGACCTCCGACGCCTTCATGAGTTCTTCGTTGCCTGTTCATGTTGGCTCACACGGGGCTCAGGTCTCCTGATTTCAGAAAGATCCTCTCCTCTCTCCAGTCGCCCGAGTCATGAATCGGAGGGACTTGGCCCTTCTCCTGCTTTCGAATTCCCAGCTTCAATGTATGTCTCTGTTTTAAATCAAGTTCCAGAGCGGAATATTCCGCTTATATTGCGAAGGCCGCGTGGCCTAATGGTTAAGGCGTTGGTTTTCGGCACCAAAGATCTGTGCGTTCGAATCGCACCGTGGTCGTACATCTTTTTTTGGCAATACATTCCTGTATATATCTGATTGCTTTTTATATCCAAGGGCCAGGATTCCCATCCATTACAAGGCCGCGTGGCCTAATGGTTAAGGCGTTGGTTTTCGGCACCAAAGATTGTGCGTTCGAATCGCACCGTGGTCGCAAATATCTTTTTTTTTGCAGTTCCACTATCCCAAGTTCCACACCCGACTCAGGCCTACTCACAACAATATGGTATCGCTGCTTCTTCCGCTCATATTCTTCCTTCTACAGCAGGTCACTCTTCTGCTGTCATGCTGTTTTGTTTCTCGTCGTTATCTTACCACTTACATAGGATCTCTCTACGGAAATATATAATCCCATCAATCAATTGGCTGCTGTTCCAAACGACTGCACTGTGTCGTCATAAAAACAGTACTATCTCTATTAATGATTCCCAGTATCTTGAATATTGCCAAAGGCTGATTGATCGTAAAGGCATCAGCTAGAGGCTCCCGTTGGACCCTAATTTATCATGCATACTAGTATGGAAAAGCCAACCTTACTGCATAGGTAGGTAATAGGCATGCATCGAAATAATGGCCGGAGAGGGACAATGCTGTAATTTAGCTGGATTATTTCTTGGTATACATGCGCAACAGCAGACTTAAGAGGGTCTGTAGAATCTGATGTTTATTTTATAACATACATCGTTACATATCACTTCATAATGCAATAAAACAGGAAGATGAAAGTACCAAGCAGCCGCTTGGAGGATCAAAATCCACGGGTATCGGCTGCCAGAACTGCCACAGAGAAGCGAGCGACCTCGACGTCAGGCAACGTCCTAAAGCCAAAAAAAATGAGGGAGACCCCTGTATATATGCCCTGCACCAAACGCCTTGTGCCTCGAATCTCCATCTGAATACCGATGCATTTAACTGATTTAATTTTTGAAGGTTCATAAAAACATTCTTTTGGCGCTTCATTTCTTCGAAGCATGATAGGTATCGATAATTTTACCGACCACAGACGGGTCAGAGAGCTGAATTGCCACAAATTAGCTTTCTACATGCCTTTTCAAGGTAATGGGATAGAGAGCCGTCATACCGTTGAGATATCGCCTAGACTATCCTCCTCGCCACTCAGGATCTTTCTCAGGATGCGGCGCATTATCTTTCCACTCCGGGTCTTTGGCAGATCCTCTACCACAAAGACGGCCTTTGGTGCGGCGAACGGTCCAATGGATTTCCGGACTTGCATGACGAGATCTTTGCTAAGTTGTTCAGCATTAGAGCCAGGCACCTTCAGAGACACGAAAGCGTTGACAGCTTGTCCGGTAAGGTCATCAGCGATGCCGACGACGGCAGCCTCAGCCACAGCAGCTACACACTAATTAGTCATGACAATGCAGCAGGGGGTGAATTACTTACAGTGTTCGATCAGAGCCGCTTCGATCTCAGCTGTTGACAGGCGATGGCCAGAGACATTTACAACGTCGTCCACACGGCCTCTAATCCAGTAATAACCATCATGGTCACGACCAGCACCGTCACCAGTGAACTGGATCCAAGGGTTAGTGGCAGGGAACAAACGAGAAAATATGGAAACTTACATAATAACCCTTGTAAACATTAAAGTAAGTATCCATGTACCTCTTGTGAGCACCCCAAACAGTTCTCGCCATACTTGGCCATGGCTGCTTGATGGCCAGAACTCCCTCGACGTCGTTACCCTTGATCTCCTCTCCTGACACAGGATCGATGATCGCCGGCTCAATACCGAAAAATGGGAAGGAGGCACTTCCGGGCTTCGTTGGTGTAATTCCGCCCAATGGAGTGATGACATGGGAACCGGTTTCGGTTTGCCAATAGGTCTATATCCAATCCGAAAGTTAGTTCGTTCTCAAGGCTGCAAGGGCGGATAAATAAAGGGGAGAACATACGTCAACAACATGGGCCTTTTCCTTTCCAACAGATTCGAAATACCATTTCCAGATTTCGGCAGCAATTGGTTCTCCCACAGAAGCCAAAATACGCAGGTCCTTCATATCATGATGAAGATGTTGGTTGCCTGCACGCTTCAATAAGCGCAACGCGGTTGGCGCCACATAGAACTGGCTGATCTTGTGTTTCTCAATCACATCCCAGTATCGAGAGAACTCCGGGTACGCTGGTGTACTCTCAAAAACGACAGTGGTGCATCCCAGAAGCAGCGGGCCGTACACGACGTAGGTATGGCCTGTAATCCAACCAACATCGCCTCCGCAGAAGAAACGGTCATCATCGTGAATATCGAAGACGTATTTGCATGTCGAGGCTGCTCCGACAAGGTAGCCTGCTGTGGTGTGCATCACACCTTTGGGTTTCCCGGTGGAGCCCGACGTATAGAGAAGGAAAAGGGGGTCTTCCGAGTCCATCGTCTCAGGGGCGATATAGCTTGGATACTTGGCGACCTCCTCATGCCACCACAGATCGCGACCTTTGGTCCAAGGTACATCGGCACCAGTGCGTTTGAACACGATGCAGTTTACCACGTCCGGGCATTGTTTCAAAGCCTCATCCACGATTTTCTTGGTTCCAATAATTTTTCCACCACGCTTTCCCTCGTCTGTGGTAATGACATATCTTGAATTCGCATCCAATATCCGGTCGCGCAGGGAGTCGGAGGAGAATCCGGCAAAAACAACGGAGTGAACGGCACCGATACGAGTGCAAGCCAGGAACGCAACCAGGGCTTCCGGGATCATAGGAAGGTAAATTGCGACGGTATCACCCTTCTTCACGCCTTGCTGTTTCAATACCCACGCCAACTGACAGACGTCTCGCAGAAGTTCCGCGTAGGTAATGTGTCGACCCTGGTCAGGCTCGTCTCCTTCGTAAATGATCGCCACCTTGTTGGGATTCTTGATCGCATGACGATCGACGCAATTGAACGAGGCGTTCAGTTTACCTCCAACGAACCAGGCATTGTCGCCGCCCTCGAAGGAACCCGTGTGGGTAGCTACAAAGTCCTTCTCAAAGGTGATCAGATCGCGGGCCATGCGGGCCCAAAATGTGTCCGGGTCCCTAATGGACTCTTCGTACAGCTTCTTATACTCGTCGACATCCTTTAAATGCGGTCTGGTGGGGTGGTTGTCATGGAATTCCTTTGGGACATGGAAAGTATCGACTTGATGCGCCTCCGCAACCTATCCATTCACCAGATCAGCTTCAATGGTTCCAATGCAGCACACAGCGTTGTCAATGAGTTGTTAATGGACAATTGAGTGGTCTCCCAACGGGGTATAAATTGTTGAGGAGCGGTATATCTTACTTACCACAGAGGCTTTCGGAGGCGCCGCAGCTCCTTCGCCAGTCATGATGAACGCTGAAGAACTACTCAATGGCAAAATGGGGCCGTAGGAAGCTTCCAGCGCTTGAGGAGGGTAAGAAGACTAAGGTCTTGAGCTGTTGGGGAGCTATGTGGGTGTGTCAAGATGTAGTCCGGGAGTGAGAAGAGGCAGAGGAAGTAGAGGGGAGAGTGACCACAGAGACAACAATGAATAGAGAGGAAGTAGAGAAGAAGTAGAAGTAGAAGTAGAAGAAGAAGAAAAAAAGAAAGGAGGCGGCGGCGGCGGCGGGAGAGGCCTCAGTAGAAATATTAGATCCTTGTCCAGCAGGAGCTCCGATAAAGTTGATAAGGGGAGCGCCCACGGCTGTATGTACCTGTGTCTCTGTACTGTATCGTCCCAAGGTCGCAGCGGGCGCAGTGTCGGTAATTACATGCAGAAACTATGGTAATGGCGGCGTCTGGTGGGGGTTGCTGGTAACGCACGATACGTTCGTCATCGCCCGAGATCGGTGCGGGGCGCGCTGGATTTGGGCTGAGAGGTCGGTCACCGCGTATGGTAACGGCCTGGTTCCGTTCCCCCGGCGGGGCTGACCTAGGTATGGTGATGTTTTTTTTTTATTTTGTTGGGGGCTTTTAATTATTATTTTTACACTGCTCCTTTCCTCTTCCTCCTCCCTTTCTCCATCTATTTACTGCTCCTTTTCT
Source organism: Malbranchea zuffiana (assembly GCA_039700045.1). Classification (NCBI taxonomy): domain Eukaryota; kingdom Fungi; phylum Ascomycota; class Eurotiomycetes; order Onygenales; family Malbrancheaceae; genus Malbranchea; species Malbranchea zuffiana. The sequence continues at coordinate 318,919 of JARUPO010000037.1, read as the reverse complement.
CCAGCTGGTCCTTTTCGCCTTCGCCGAACATTGGCCGTTGGGAAGGCCGTCGTCAACGGCCTTGGGTGTTTCGGCCAGAAGTCGGCATATCTAAGAATACCAATGATGCCGTCATTGGTTGTTCATCGCGGCTGCTCACCGAACACAGTCTAGTGCAGTACATATTGTTGTCCTCTTCCTGCCCTCGGGCTGTCGTGAACGTCGAGCAAGCTGCCTCCTGCGCGAACAGCAGTGCCCCAATGGACAAAATACATTTTATATCATCCCAAATCAGTAGTTATGCGGTTCGTTCGCGCTTTTGCGCAGGAATGACAAAGCCAGATCATGACATGACATGACATTACCTCTCCTTGTTTCTTTTTTGCCTTTTGCAAAGGCGCGACAACTATCAACAGACAGACAACCAACATTTGGACCAGGCTGTTTAGAAACGCTTTCTGCAGATCGTGCTGCTGTCCGCTCCGCTCCTGTCTCGACAAGCTTCAGTGGCGGACCTTGTGCGCGTGTATGACATACTCGTACATCATCTTGGAGGGAGGTGCTACAGGGATCCAACGGGATTTTCAGACGGCTGTTGATCACTGATCACTCGTGATGCCGTGTGGGGAAGTACAAAGTCTACGGAATGATATTGGAAGTCTTGCTTCTTTGGAACGGAACCTTGGCAGAGCCATGCTTCTTTTCTTGCAGGGAGTTTAAAATGAAGGCAAAGCTCTACGAGTTTTCATTGGAATTGCGTCTCCTGCTGATTTTACTGCTGCAATCGCCAGAATGGGCGGTGTCCGAACCTGCCGTGCGACGCGACAATGAAAAGAACGATATACGATAACTATCATAGTCGCACAGCCCAGAGTTCGGTCATGCGCCGAAAGTGACGACCATGGAAAGGAATGTACAGGACTGGTAGAACCGTGTCCAACCTCGGGAATAAAAATAACCGCGGCCCTTTGAGCTTGCCAAAAAGTATCGTCCCTCCGAGAAGCGCTCAGCCGAGCTTGGACAAAGGTACTTACTTAACTTCCCCAGAGTTTGATGACGACATATTGAAGGAACTCAGGCATTGTACCCCACACCCGGGCGGCAAATAAGCTGGTATAGACTGCAAACAAAGCCAGGATATCGAGTTCATTCAAACTAGCGTATACCATAATTCATGAATTTATACATCAGTCAAATTGTCATGATTGTTCTGCCTCAGCAGCATTCCAGCTCCTCAACCACAGCGACCCAATGCCCAGCATGAACAAAATTATCCTCCCATCTCGTACGATATTAGACAGCAGCTGAAACCACGGCTTCACCGTCCGTAGCTGACCATTCCCGGCCCCCGTCAACAATCTAGTCCCACCCAATAGCAGCTCCCCCGTAATAAAATGCACAAACGGGCTCTGCACCGTTGCCGGCGGTGGCGGATTAACCCCGTACGTCGCCAACGAAGATTGAACCAGCATGAGAAGATAAACGCCCACCGCAAGCGCAAAGGTGGTATGGAGAGCCTTCCAGCGCTGACTACTCCTTTTGCTCTCTGGTGTTTGAGGCTGCATCTGCTGAGAGACGAAATTGGCGATGGATTGTGGAACCCCGAGCGAGGACATTAAATTGGGAGAGAGTATATCTGCTGGAAGTCCGCCTGGCCCAGCTACGTCGCCGCCGGCCCCTCCATTCCCTGCATCTGCGCCCAAGAGGCTGGAGAGAAGCTTTGCTGTTGGATCGGGTATCTCTTGCGCCGGTGATACGGAGGGCTGCTTCGATCGAAGCAAGGCGCGCAAGTATGCTTCTTGTTCCTCTATATTTTCAGGCGGTGCTTGCTGAGTACCCAGGTTCTGAGGTGGAGGACTTGGTTGGGGAAGAGGCGAGACGGATCGTGACGGTTGTTGTGTTTGGGATTCAGGCGTTGGGCTAAGGGAGTTGGGGGTGCGGGGAGACTCTTTTCGCACTATTATGTCCGATTAGCCAAATGTAATTCATTAGATAGAGGACGTCAAACGTACAGCTCGACGGTGTTCTCCCGCTCAGACCGGTGATTCTGTCCAACCTCGCAGAACCACCTGCTTTGATTTTGGCTTCTCGGCGTTCCCGTCGCAGACGAGCAGCCTTCTGCGCTGGAGACTCTTCCGTTCCTGACATTTTCCGAGCTATTCTCTTGCTCTCTGGTATATTGTCGTGTGCTGATATTCTGCTTTTTGCTGATGTTTGGGGCTTGGGCTGATGTCACTTGGATCACGTGGATTTGAACGTTAACTAACGTTTGATAATCCTCTGCCTCCGAACCTTCAGCATCTGGGCGCGTCCAACACTCTCCTCACCACAATAATACCCTCAATCACCTTTGGTTTTCATATCCATACACGATGTTGAAGAGAAATTTGGAAGGTTATCATCATTACCCGCACTCCATTATCCTGACCTAGGGTCAATTTCTGACCCGATATCTTGAAGACTTAATCCCATGATTTCTTGTCAGCGCCCTAATCCCCAAATCGAACCCGCTAGAGTGTGACGACGAAGAAGGCTAAAATTCGGTGCTTCAGCATTTACCAGTTCTATATGTCAGGCTGTCAGCGGTTCTCCCCCCGGTAGGGGACACCAAGCCGCCGAACACAGGGGATTACCAGAGTGAGATCAAAAGCTGGCCGCGGCAATGAGGCGGCAGTCCACGGCCTCCTGACGGGATGAGACATGCAAACAAGGCCCATTTCTCTTGAGATGCTCGATGTCGAACAAAGCCGAAGGAGGAGTGCTTCCATGTTACCTTGGAAAGGGCAAGAGATACAAGTTGGACGGATCCGCACAGAACGGGCTCACAAAATATATAGGGCTTGAAAGCTCTACCCATCTGTATAGCTGTTCTGTTCTTTCTCTTCTCTCTCCATCTCACTTTGTCTAACACCCCCACATTATAAGCATTCTTTGACCGGGGTGTGAGATGCATGCGGGTGGGGAGCTCTTCCCGGCGTCCTGGCTCTTTCACATGGCTGAAACTGCGAGGTCAGCTAGGATATTCCTGCCTCACAACGTTGTGAAACCACAGTTGACGTTGAGCTATCCAAATGACTAGGTTTCCCCTGCTCTAGGCCTGTTCTCCATTGGCCGGTAGCCAGCCGCGACAAGTCTCTACCTGACTCGCCGGGATATGTCAGCATCTCGGATATTACGAGTACAGTTCTTCTATGCTCAGTGTGTGTTGCACATGGAAGTGCATCATTCCATGGTCTTCGATACCCCCTAGAAACAAGCCATTGGAACAGTTGGGCATGTTTCCGGGATCTTTACAGCTTCCGTTGGACACTTGGCCAATGCTCTATCTAAAAAGCCAGGCGCTGTATCAGGATCCCTTTTTGCCGCGTCGCTGCACTTCGCCTTGCCGGCTACACAGTCAGATGGCAAGCTGAGATCAGACTACTCTCTTGCAACATCGACCCACGGAACCTTGCATGAGCCGGCCCCCCCCACCCTGACCCCCACCTCCCTGATCATGAAACCCTCAGGCTGGTACGGCTATGTTATTCCGGCGCGCAGAGCATATATATTATCCAGCTCCTATTGACCTGTCCGCTTTACGTCCTCGTGGCATATTGCAATTCTAGAATGGTGGACCGGGGTCAATACCGTCCTACGTATCTGCCGCCAGAGCCTGGATATACGATATGGCAGCAGGTCTGGAGACAAAGGATCATCTGCTTGGCTTTTTTCTTTTTTAGAACCCCCCCAATGCATTGGCTTATCACCAATACAATCGATCTTTCCTCTAGCCGTCATACCAAGCTATCTGCTTATAATTTTTGACCCTTTTTTTCCCTTCTTTTATTCTTGTGGTAACAGCTGGCTGCATCAAACCTTTGAGAACAGCCCATTGCAAGTTCACCAGGCTATCTCGTCCTGAATGAAATGGCCCATTGAAGTAAGATATTTCATGATTGGATTAGGTCATGTCTTGGAGCAATTATTAGGCGGCAAAACTATTTGTACATCTTTCCGGCCATGCCTTTCTCAGAGAGTTAAATGGATCAACCAAGAGTGATTGGCAAAAAACAGCAGAGCGGAAGAGGCTACAGGAGACAATAAGGTAAGAAAAGAACAGCAATAAGAAAGATGAAAAGGCAAAAGGGCTAATATGAACTTGCACAGAGTAACTAAGATTGAGCAAGACTGGAAGGTCGATCGGTTCTGATTTCTCACATTCTCCTGTTCGCCCTGCTTCATTGATGCTATCCGGGCTATCCTGACGGATTGTCGAGTGTTCCTAGATCACGACAGCTACTAGACAGGCAAAGAAGGGAACTTGTCAGCGATACTCCACAACAATATCGCCAACGCTCGTCCTCCCAAGACTTACATGCGGCAACTTCTTCCCGTCGTGCTTCCACCCACTCCATTCGAAGCCACTACTGGCTCTCCTTGAGGTTGCGATTTTCCGGTTCCGGTTTGGGAGCGATGTGAAGGTTGGTAAGGGGATGTTTGGGTGTGACATCATTACCGCCTCTCCCAAGCGATTGATCGAGACCGGCGTGGTTTCCGAGAGGTTCATGGTTTCCGAAGGGCTCGTGATTTCCGAAAGGTTCGTGGTTCCCGAGAGGTTGGGAGAAGGAATTCGGCGAGCCAAGATGGCCGTTCGACGGGGCATCTGGTATTGGGGCCGCGAGGGCGGAGATGGAGAGGGTGGAAAGCACCATGAGGATGAATGAGGTGCGCATGGTGGCTTTCGTTTTGTTTTTTTTGGAAGGATATGAGGAGGTTCGTAATGAAGCGGCTTGATTGTTAAGTTCAAGTTGTTCGATTCTAGATGTACTTGTGTGGCGACGAGTTCATGAAGGGATGTGGGCAAAGGTATTTATTTATACCTGTTTTCTGAAGCGGCTCTTCCTGTGAGCATGGCTACCCAAAACTGTGCCGCTGGTCCCAAAGCTATCTTTGCCACGATGATGATTCACCAGCTATGCGTCTAAGCGCCGTGTTGGTCGCCTGACGATTGCAATAAATTTCATGCGATATCAATGATTCGAGGGCTGTAACTTTGTCTCAAACACGCCACCCCCTCATTCGGTATCAATCTCAGTCTCTGTCGCTGAGGGACTCGCTCTGAGAAATCGCCAATCTGACAGAATCATGTCGTGCTGTCGAACCTATTGGTAGTTACCGACACATGATGTCAACACAGCCCCTGAAGCGTCATCGTTATTGGTGACTTGGCTTCAATCTCGCCCCTAAAACTGCTCTTGACCATGGCTCTGGCGCGACCTTGATTCATCTCGTTTAGGCCGTGGGAGTAAATATCTTTCTGATTTCTCCAGATCAGACGACCTTGAGGGCGCGTAGAATTCCGTTTTCTTCCACTTACTTTTGGCACGGAGCGGGCGGAGAGGAGCGCTATGATGCAAACCTAAATCGCCTCAGGGCTGCAAGGCCGAAATAGGGAACCAAACACGAGCGGCGAACAACGAGGTTCGTATTCTCTCGGCGGATTTTGACCTGAAGGGGAAACGCATGGGGGCAGATATGTCTTGATTCCGCCCCGTCCACGGGCAAGGTTTAACTACTATATCAGGGAAATACTGAGACTGTTGAACAAGACTACAGGAGGGTTTGATTTAAGACAGCTCGAAGCCAAACTTCGCTGACTGAGAACTTTAAAGAATGCCACCGGTAGAAGTATGCGCGAATGAAACAAGGGGTTTGGTTTCGGCCGTAAGCCCCTTGATGAAGGGAAGGACTCCCTGGAACAAGTCAAAAAAGCGCCCAGTGAATAGTCCACGGAGAAGGCCCACGGGTATTTTGATCATCTGGTCCACGACCCTTTGCTTTTCAGAAGCAGACAATGCCGGGCTTGGCTGCTTCGTGCGAAGAGGACAAGGCTGAAACCCGATGACAGCGACAGGGAGAGACAGGAGTTGCCGACGGGGTTTCCAGCCGGAATCAAACCAGCCTGTGAAAGATCGGGGTGTGTTGGGGAAGTGAACGCAGTCTGACTGGCTCTGAAGCTCTCTCGCAGCCCTACCAGGGTCTCGAACTCCGATATCTCATGGCCGTGGAGCCAGCGAGCCGCACGGCTTCACGTGGACGACTTTCTGTCAAACACAGAGCAACTGGCGTTCGTTTGGGTGTATAGGTAGATAGCTTAAAAGCATCGTGGACTTCCGTTGAGACTGGAGGTTGAAGGACTGATTTCATTTGGCGTGAGGCAAGATATTTATGGCAAATAATCGCACATTTTCAGAATTGCAACATGGCAGTATCTCTGCTTCTTCATTTCAGTCCCCTTTGCGAAGTCTCAGTATTCTACCAAAGCAGCAGATCATAGCAGACTTGAGTCGTGGAAAGGAGTCCAATTTTTCACGGATTTCCTGTATTTTTGCCTGTTTGCTTTTCTTGCCAAAGCTATGTCCAACCCACTCTACCCCGTCAATGACTATCTCTTCCAAAGTGTCCTGGTTGGTACTCAGTATGTCATGGAAGCATTCATATGACAGCCACACTCCTTGTAGCTGAAGATAGCGTAATGTAGTAAGTCGTCCCATCTTGATGGTCTCTCCTACCCGTAGATTGGACATATTTTCCTCTTCCAGCACGATAACCAGGCTTTCAAGTGAATTGAGACCAGCGCTAAAGAAGTGAACGAGCGGATGGGTATTTCGGGTAGCGTCGGACTCGAAGTTGGCCTCGTCCTTGTAATGGGGGCAAGAAGCGGCACAGTCATTATACATCACGTCGTATTTCTTGAAGATGTACAAGTGGCGGAGGCGAGAAAGGTTTTCCGCGAACCGTACTGATTCTTTTCTCGTCCCAGCTTCCCCCCACAGGCGCGGGTTGGGTTCGCTGGTGAATCTGTGCAAGTCACAGAGTTGGAAGAGGTCCAGACGAAGGCTCTCTAGACGGAGTAGTGAGGCGGTCGCTAACGACCTGTAGATCGCTGTGTAGAACCGGTCTCTGCATTGAAGCGGGAGCATGAGCGGCGATTCTCGCCATTCAGGTTTTGGGAGGGTGAACTCGAGACATTCCAAATTTTGCAGCCGCGGCATGCACTGCTGTAGATTTAGGGATAGGCAATCCAGCACGTTCGTCGACGGGGAGAATTCCTCGTCTTTGAGATCGTCATGTCTGTCTGCAAAACCCCTACCCAGGCTGTGTGGTAGGTATCGATAACATTTGGGCGACAGGTAGACTTCAAGCGACTTGACAAAGTCGGATAGCCGTGTTTTTGACCATTCATTGAATTTGACGATCCTTTCGATCTCAAAGCCCAAAGCTCGCTCGGCGCGCAAGGAGGCGTGGCTGAAGAGGACTTCGTTCGCGCTCTGAGCCCAAGCCCGATTGACGAGACGTATATTGCGCAACAAATTACAAAGCTGCCATACGGTCAGGTCGGCCTCACAAACGTACTCGAGCACCTGCAGGAGTTAGTTCTCGCATCCAGGAGTATTATTTCGTTTCGTTCGTTGGCTTAACCAACCTCAGTCCGGATTTCGGCAGGGAGATGCGTCGGATTCGCCATGCTCCTGGAGAGATTCTTTCTTCCACCTTCGTTGCCCTGTTCTCCTTGCTGATGGGAATGTTCGTCGTTTTAAGACTGGGGTGGCCGCTGCTGCCTGTCATTGAGCCAGGGAGCGTTTAACAGCCTTGCAGCCGCAAACGGCGTCAGATTTTAGGCCCCTCGCGCTCCAAGACGATCAACAGCGACTGATCCCAGCCGACACGAGATCCACATCCCTCCCACCAACAGTCACTTTCGTGATCATCCTCACGCCAACGCATTACAGAACCATCAGCTGGAGGCAGGAATCCTTTCTAAGATTATCACTAGACCAAACGCGATTGTCATCACGGGCAAAATTTGACGGAACATCGCAAAATCCCCATTCCCATCGTCTCAGCAAAGGACTTGAAGTTTACCATAATATCAACATCGACGTCGTCCAAAGGTCGTCGGGCGCAAATTAGTCACGTGACATAAAATTATGACTAAGCAGAATTGCTATGAGGTCATCACGACAGACCTCAACTTCACTCCTTGTAGGGCTGGGAACAGGCTCAACGACTCCCGACGTGTGAATCGGGTTCATGATTACGATTAGCCGAACTGGGCAGATGGGCCTCGCGAGCTTGGGAATGGGGGTGTGCCATGATTCGCCAATGCCTGTTGTCAGGGGAGGGCGATATGACGTCGATGCAGCAAGCAAGCTCAGAGCTTGTTTTCCGGAGAAAGTAGTAAGCGGAATATGGTCCTTATCAAGGCCAGCTCGTGCTAATAGGATGGAGATGCAGCTTTTAGGGAGACGTCCTGCTGTACAGCCGTCATTTTCTTGCTCACTTCGTGCACGTTCTGCGGCCCCTTGAATTCTGGAGAGCCGGACATAACCCGCAATTTTATACTATCCCCAGTTAAATCATATACAGGCACTATGACGACTACTCAAAAGAAGCCAGGCGGCTACTGGAGCGCCCAGAACCCCGTCCCCACGATCCAGCAGTTCGTGCAAGGTCTGGATAAGGACAAAGCAGAGCGAGACAGGAAGATTGATGAAGAGGCTAGAGCAGCAGGGCAAGAGCGAAGGCAGCACAGACAGGATCATGATTTAGAAGCCGTGCCGCATAAACCGACCCCTGCAGCCAAGAACCGAAGGAGGACGGTCACCGACCCTACCACCGGCAAGGAGGTTGAGATCGACGATGTAGGAAGGGAATTTATGCAAGCGGTGGAGGAACCCCAGGTAGGATGACTTCGTGGCAGGCTTCCTTTAGCGGCAAAATAAATCTAACGCATTACAGGTGACTGTACCGAATGCGAATCTTGGTCTTCCTACTGCAAGTCACGCTTAATTCCGTAATATCACGTTCAATGCTGACAGTCGACATTAGAAGACGAAGACCGATCCGAAACAGTCATATAGCGAGTATAAGCACAATCAAGATATCACGGCTCCCCCAGATCCAGTTGCTGAGGGAACAACGTCCGACGTGCCGATACATGGTGAGAAAACGAACATTCTCTTCCATCCAACCCCGTCGATCAGCTTCGAGCCCATGTATAAATCCCTTGAAAAACGTGGGGGAATGCTCTGTACTGCAATCTTCTTTGCCATCTTGATCTTTGGTAGATTGGCAGGGGGCTCGCTGAAAATTATGTTTCCACTGTCCGTCTGCGTCGTATCAGCAGTGTGGCTGTGGATTCACGACTACATTCGCAAAGGGCGGGATTATGAGTGGAGAACTGAGCAACTGAGAGGCGAGACGGTAAGAAAAATAAAAACCTTATCAAATCGAGGGCGACATGGACTGATGAGAATCAAGGCCACCGCAAACCTCTTACCAGAGTCCGTTGAATGGTTAAACAGCCTCCTCGCTGTGACTTGGGGCCTTATCAACCCAGATATGTTCGCCGGCGTCGCTGATACTATTGAAGATGTGATGCAAGCTTCAGTACCCCGAATGATTGAGAATGTCCGAGTTGCCGAAATCGACCAGGGCACAAACCCCTTCAGGATACTAAGTTTAAGGTCATTGCCTGATAGCCATGCGGAGGACTTGAAGAATAGCATGTGGGAGTATAATTCTCAAAACAAATCGGAAGAGGAAGCTGCTGCAGAAGAAGAAGGCGGCGAAGCCTACAACTTGGAATGTTCCTTTGCGTATCACGCCAAACCAACCGGTGAAACGTCCGCGGCGAAGGCAGCCAACATGCACATGTTGATGGTCTTTTACCTTGGTGTTAAAGGTCTATTCGGGGTTCCATTGCCAATTTTTGCTGAATTGATCGAAGTTGTCGGCACCATTCGCCTCCGTCTACAACTTACGCCTCAGGCGCCGTATGCCAAAACCCTCACATTCAGCTTGATGGGCCTCCCTCATGTTCGAGCCGGATGCGTTCCAATGGTCAAACATGGGGTTAATATTTTGAATCTGCCCCTAATATCAAATTTCGTGAACTACGCCATCGGAGCCGCAGCGAGTCTCTACGTTGCGCCAAAGTCAATGACCCTTGATCTCCAAATGCTATTACAGGGTGATGATATCCAGAAGGAAACTCTTGCTATGGGATTATTGTGGGTGAGAATTCACCGTGCCGTTGGACTGAGCAAGCAAGATACGCGAGGAAGCTCCGGTGGCGGCAGCGACCCATATATCAACCTTTCGTTCTCCAAATATGGCAAGCCAATGTATTGCACAAGGGTGATATGTGACGACCTCAACCCTGTGTGGGAGGAGTCTGCCGCGCTTCTGGTCACGCCGGAGCTTATCAAGGCAGATGAGCAGTTAAGCATCGAATTATGGGATTCCGATCGCAACACTGCCGACGATATTGTCGGAAAGATCGAAGTCTCCCTACAGAAGATGATCCAACATCCAGCGAAAATGTATCATATGGTATCCAAACTCCGCGGAATGGATGCCGGTTCAGAAATGCCCGGCGAGCTCCACTGGGAAGTTGGTTATTTTGGCAAGCCACGTATGCGCCCAGAGCTTCGAACGGATGGTAAAACCCAAGGCCTCCCAAAAAGTTTGGAAGATCATCCTAAACTGCAAGATGAAAAGGGAAACATCTTAAATGATGAACAAGATGCTGTGGTACATACGCCGCCAGATCCTCTCTGGCCAAGCGGGATTTGCAGTGTGGTTGTCCATCAAATCGTCAACCTACAGTATGCAAGAATAAAGGGTACGCTTAAAAACCGAAAGAATAACGAATATGCCCCGGCGAGAGAATATGGAGAAAATACGGAGGAAGAAGGCAAGAATTTACCCACTAGTTATTGCACTATTCTTCTAAATGATAACCTCGTAAGTTTATTTCCCGCGCCGCACAGAAGAGATGAGGGCTAATGAAATATCAGATCTATCGCACACGTGCTAAAGCCGTGTCCAGCAAACCTATATTCAATGCCGGAACAGAGCGGTTTCTAAGGGACTGGCGATCTGCGATTGTCACTATCACCGTTCGAGACCAAAGATATCGGGAACATGACCCGATCCTGGGCGTTGTACCCCTAAAGTTATCAGACATATTGCAAACCCGCTCTCAAGCAACGCGATGGTATCCATTGGACGGCGGCGTTGGATATGGACGTATCCGCGTCTCTATCTTATTCAGGAGCGTGGAGACGAGACTGCCACGAAACGTATTGGGATGGGATGTTGGAACATTCAAAATTGTCTCAGACCGTATTACTGCGAAGGATTTCAAGCATCACGTCAAAGTGAAACTCCGGACCAGCGGCTGTGGTTCCTCTCTTCCAAGATCAGCCGCCCATGTCGCGGCGGAGGGAGCGTATATCGATACCAACACCGAAGAGTTAAAGCGCAGGACCCAAATGCCCACACAGCATCGTCACCGATCGGCTGTGGTGATTGAATTGGGGAGCGGATCAACTACCGGATATACGGTAGTCTGGCTACAAGATTTGGTAGACAACGAAGATATACCTCTCGATCTACCGATCTGGACCACGAAGAACGAACAGCGCTTGACGCAAAATTATATCACCGAGGAAAATTGGGAACAGAAGCGCAGTCCCGGACTGGAGGACCTTACTATAGCAGGGAGGTTGCAGTTCACCTGCCGTTTTGCACCCGGCTTTAGTGAGGCCCATGAACGCCTCATTACCAATAACGACACGAGAGAAACATATGAAACTTGGGAGGCCTGTGTCTCTGAAGGCGTGCGCGGGCGCGATGTATCCGCGGAAGTTCCCTTTAATATTAAACAGCTACATTATAAATCCCTGGTAGCCGAAAGGGACATCCTTCGACAAGGCAACGCCGACGAACGCGAACAATGGCTTAGCAAGAACGGATTAGATTGGTCCTTGGCCTTTGGGGACGACCCTCATGCCCTTGCAGACTACAGCGCTCGAAATTTCTCTGATTCGCAGTCTCCTCACGGATCGACCGGGCCCAGAGTCTCAGACCAGCACCCTGATGTTGAGGGACAGGACGGGCCGCCCCAAACCACTGTGGATGGGGAACGGCGGTCCAACAACGAAGGCCCTAGCCATCGTAACGACCACCAGGACAGCGAAGGGAACGAAGACACCGACGAGGCTGAGTCCCTGGAAACAACTGGTGGTGAGCATGAAAGGGACTACGAAACTAAAGAAGACCGAGAGCGCCGGGTAGGAAACAAGGCCAATAAACGGACCGAAAGACGCAAGCTTCGAGGCCCGATGCAGTGGGGGCCGGCTCGCAATGCTGTTTTTGTGAAGGATGAAGCTAGTTTTGCGTTGAAGAGGGTGAAGAATAAGCTTGGTGGTGGTTTAACGGGGCGAGAGCCTGATGTCGAGACTGAGATGGGTTGATTTTCATCACGGCATGGAGTCTGTCATATTGCCTTGGAATGATATTTTTCTCGATTTTCTAGTTATTTGTGATGTTTATCTGCTTCTTCTTCGAGCGACGCACAGCCCTATTGTGATTCCCTTACTGCTTACTGAATCGAAAAGCCATATCTTCTGAGGACCTCTTGTATCAAATCAATGAATGGAGCAATATGATTATGGTTAATACGTTTCTAGGATTGCAAATATGTCTACTCTCGAGCTTCACTGCAGTGGCTTTGACAAGAGGAGTGTCTTCCCCTGATCCCTGGCACCGAAAATGTCAAGACTGCAACAGAGAGGGCTGAAGAAGAGGAAAGAAACTCTCGAAGTGAAACTTGTTTTAGACCTATCTCTGCAACCGAAAACTGGCCCCTGAGACCTTACATATATTGTCTATTCCCTTCGTTATCCTGCATTGAGACTCGCTTACTGACACGGAAAAAGAAAGGAATGGTTAGAAGACGAGGAGACAGGCTCTTCGGCGGAGCGAGCAAGGGGAGACACACTGTATACCAGGTTAACCTGGAGGCCCTGTCGAAGTACGTATAATCCCCGCGGCACAGTTGTTCATGCAAGAGCCGAACTGAGTGTCTGGATTCAGACCTACGTCTGGTATCCTACAGAGGGATCCCTGAAAACCGTTTGGGTAACCAAGAAATTTGATTTGTTGCCCTGGGGTGTCCCTGACTCTTTTCCTGGGGATAAAACCTACCAGGGGAGGATGCAAACTGCATTTGATATGCCGTAGATAGCACTGTCAGGTGAGAGGCCATCAAGCAAACCACAGCTGAGAATACTGCGGCTTCTGAACGGCTCGGCTCTGTCGGGAGCTCTGAAGTGGTTTGGCAGCAGCAGTGCAGATCAGACTGACGGGTAATTTCAACTCAAGGTGTTCCAGTTTTGAGACTTTCCAGGAAAGGAGATGGGCTATGAGCAAGCAATCATGATCTAATATCCTTGAGATTATCTTCACTCCTCAAGAAAGAAGACGGAAGGGCAATTATCGCGTGGTACTGGCTTCGCACAGCGTCGATGACTGTGGGATACGTCCACATATCGGGCTGAGTACGCAGAGCCCGGGAATTTTGGCCCCCTTTAGACGTGGAAGATCATTGAGAGGAGCTCCGGGCCATATCAGGTTCCAAAACCCGACAGCACCTGAAGGATCCTGTTCCCAGTCAATACTTGCATCCCTTCTCGACCATCGAAGCCATCGAAGAATGAGCCTCAGTGCTCTCAAACGGCACTTTTCGGTTCAAACCCATGTCTGACGTGATCGGATCATCTGGAGAGCGCCCATGCCACAGCATCGTCCTTCTGCCGTTCTACGAGCTTCTCCAAACACAGCTCGAAGCGGAGAGTCAGCTCCCGGTCCCAGCTAATTCCCATATCTTAAATACATCCATGTGCATCCTGCAGGGCTATATATGGAAGATCTCCGCCGGCGGAGCCTTGCCCGCTTTTTTCTGACGTCCAACTCTCGCTGTCCCACCGCTGTGGGGATATCTAGGTCGAGTCTTCTCCGTTGTTTAGAGTTCGAACGCGGATATCCTCAAACATGCTTAAAAATAGCCTGGTCAACGCTGAGACGTCCATTCTTCGATCACGAAACGGCCAAACTGGGTTGCCTCGAAATAGTACTGTTACCTCGCACGGACCGAAACGAACAAATCCCCAGGAAGAAAGCCGAGTCCGGCATCAACAAGAAAATCTGACTCAAAGGCCCATTAATATCCCGGATCCACAAGCAGAAGAAAGAAACGGGATATCGATGCTCGGCTGTTCGAAACAAAGACATTTGAAGAGCGGAAAGACTGTTCCACCGCGTCTTCCCTTTCACCGAGACAGTGAACCAAAGGAGCCTGGAGAAATTCCCGAGAAGGCGGCCGATGGGACCCTTTGCTTGCCGGATCTCGTTTGAAGCTGACGATACGAAGACAGAATACGCGAAAAGGCGTTGCCAAGTTTGAACTCTCTCTCAAGCTGACGACCGGGCCAGATGATGCGATTCTCTTTGTCAAATTGGTGCTTTTTCTCGTTTGTCCGTGCTCGTCCTTGTCAATTCCAGGCCCAATCCTCCACTGCCCGATCTCCTGGTCTCCGAAGCTGTTCATTCGGGTTGTTCGTTCACCCTTGGTCAAAAATGAAACTCAGTCTCGCGTTTAAGCGGCTCTTGGGAAATAAAAATAGAAATCTCCATCACTTTCGGTGATGGAATTCGCAAGATCATCATTTCTCCTCCCATTTTGGCATAAACAGCCGCCGAAAGGTTCTTTGATCCTCCATATTAGTGATGAAAGCCCAGCAAGTGAACAACAAGCGCAAAAATCACGAGCTGCCAAGACCAAAAAACAGAACTTGAATTTGTCAAAACATCCAGACTTCTTGCCTTCGTGTCTCCCTTGATGATCATCAGGGACGGGAACGTCATTTTCTCAAACTGCATCAGAGCGGCTCTTGTGGAGAGACTTCCCGAAGATCAACTGGTCCTCCCGTCTGGCCGAAGCCAAAAACGAACAAGCTGATCTGACCCCAGAATTTGGAAATCCCATATTTAACATACGAGGAGAAGCCGCGTCGTCAGATCTCCCGTGGCTCGTATACATTCAAGCCAGATCTTTCGTCATTATTCTTGCCGGCCGTCACCCGTGTCAGACGGATCACCTGTGTCAAACGAATGGTCAGACCTTGAGACAGACGGGCTAGAAATCTCCGACGCATGAAACGGCCACATGGCGACGAACACGAACTCGCACGTTTGATGGGACACAAGGAGACGGGAAGCTGACGTTGACAAGAATGGAGATGTGCAGCTCTCTTTTGAGTTTCTATTTATATCACTCCAAGCATGATACATTGATATCCGATCCATCTCCTGAACCCCGGACACGCATAACAAACGAGAGGAGGGGAGAGCCTGTTGCCTCGAAGCGAAAGAAGCAAAAAGAAAAGGGCAATGTGCAAGGATGCGAGGAGAAGCAGCATGGCAAGATTCGAACAGGGATATACGCGCGCGCGTAGATGCAGAAGCAAGAGATCTCGTGTCGATGGAGTGTTTCCATATATAGCAGCGAAACTCAAATCTTGCAGCTTATTGTTTTGCCTTGAAGCTCCGAAGAATAACGGAAGATGTGACTTGGGGAGATGGAATGCCTATTTTTAATCATTTCTTCGGGCAGCAATCGAAAAGGGAGCGGAAGGGAAGAGAAGCTTGAGCGCCACCGACTGTGGGAAGATATCATCACGTATCAACGGGGAGTGTGGATTCATGAAGACGAATGTTGATGTTGATATGAAGAGATTAAGAATTGATTAAAGAATAAACTTAGACAAGTAACGACAGTTCAGAAATGGAGAAAGAAATCAAAAAGAAGGCGGCTACATACAGAAGATAGTCAAGGAGGTTTGATGCAAATATTTCCTCTTCAGCTCTTTGAAGAGCAGATACAAAAAAAACAGGCGGGGGTATATCTTGACAGCCAAATCAAGTCAAGTTCGCAAGTACATAGAACAGAAACATGGTATATAATGGCGCCATTCAAAACGATAGAGGAATTCGAATTTTTGTACCGAAATAGACAAAACGATTGATAATGCTTGAAACGCGAGATAAATCTTTGCAGCATACATTGTGTAGTGTATCTGCCCTAGAGTGGTTTCTTTTCGGGGTTCGTGACATTCGTGAAAGAATCAAGCCGAGGCTACTCTGCCCGGGAAATAGGACTGGGTCGCGGGGTTGAGCGAAGCGACGGTGGGAGGGGAATGTTGCAAATCGTTTCCATGGACGGGATATTTGTATTGAGAGTAAGCGGTCCCTGGTGCGCATCTGCCTTGTTCTGCAGTCTGAAAGACCCACTGCTTCCAAATTCCGGCTCTGAGGCATTCGATGGACTTGGAGGTTGTTGCTGCACACAACCATCCTGGACAGGACCCAGGGTCCAGCGCCATTCGTAGGTACGTTTTCGTCGTCGTTTATTGTGGGGTGTTTTCGGTTCACATTGCTGTTGGACCAGCCCGTCTCGCAGGCCTGCAGCTTGGATCTGGCGCATGTGTCGCGAGTATTTCCTCTTCCGCCGCGGTGGGGAGGGGGTCGTGGAGGACGCAGAGCTGTCTTTATCAGCCTCGTCGTCATCCGAGGGGCTTGATCCATCGGACGATGATGCTGAGGAGTCCGAATCCCCGTCTGACGAATTGTAAACGTAAGAAGTTGCATTTGGAGATGCCGGAATATCAGAATGTTTGGCGACAAAATGAACGGTTTTGATCTCTTCGTCGAGCGGGAAACGGTAATTTACATGCTTCTTTGCAGGAAATAGGGCTTTGCGGCCTGCAGCACCTCCTGAGGGTCCGGAAATGGAAGATCGGCTCCTGGATGATGTTTGAAGAGGGGAGTTGCGGAGTATCCCTCGGACCCCTAACGGAAGCTTGTAAGGCGCCTGGTCATGCCCATGATGGCTGTTATTGTTGTTGGCAAGGAGCGATCCCCGTCGCGAGGCTCTAGTCTCGGAAGCCGGTGACCCAGGTAGGTTCGATGGTGCCGGAGACTGTGTGCGGCGCTGATATCCGTCATAGGCATTCTTAAAGGTGTTCCTCACAGTTGGGGATTGCGAGCAAGCCGCAGAGGCGTTGAAGGATAAGCTAGTCGTTGAATTGCCAATTGCCATAGGAAGACATGCTGTTTGCAAGGACAGTTTGGGTCTCTTGCTCGCGGTCGGAGCCGTCTTTACATGGGTGGCCGGAGAAGACGGTATCGGCGGGGAGGCGGCCACGGCAAGCATGTTGCTGGTTGGAGCGATCTGAGGAGGTTTGATCGGTGGTGGTGCGACGGTGGTTGTCAAGGTGAGAGAGGAGGACGATGATGAAGACGAAGAAGAAGCTTGAGCGTTATTGGCCGTGGTCGTCGAGTCAGATGGTGTCAGATGGTGCGGCGGCTGGCCTTGCATCGAAAGAGCAATCATGCTGAAGAAGGACGAGATGTAGTGAAAGAAGGAGTTTAAAACGCCGCACCCAAGCTGAGAGTCAGCGAAAGGGAATGACGGAGGCATAAGAATGGTGGTACGCCGAACGCAAGACGAGAAGAGAAATCCGAAGAATGAATAAATATAGATTGCATAAAGGTCTCCATTGTGGCGAGGGAGGGGTGCGCGCGTATGTCTAAGGCACAGGAGACGGCATGTTGAGTGGATGCTGCTGCTGTTTTGCTGAAGGACGGGCGCTTGCAATTCCTCAAGACGGGCCTTTGTTGAAGATATCTGGATTCTTCAAGAAGGGGTGGGAAATGTCTGAGGATTGCAGCGTCACGACCTGGGTAAAGGGCGAGAGAGAGGGCGTGGGAGACGGCGGCGGCAATATTTTAAATATAGAAGAACGGAGCGGTGTGATTGGTTGACAGGGGATAAAAATAAAACAGTGGGGCCCCGGGGAGTTTATTTAGTGGACCGGGTACGCTAGGCTGTTTTGGGCCTGTTGACAGGGGTCTGGGTGGTGTTATTTTTTCTCTTCTTCTTCTCTTTCAACGTGTTGCAAGCATCAACTCGGGTGGAGAGAGAGAAGAGGAGAAGTGGAAGAAGGAGATTCGGAGGAGGATGAGAGCGGGGACAGATACGAAGGCCGGACTCGGGCAGTCAGCTCCGAAACCCCAGATGCTCGCACACTCATCCGATGGTTTGGGAATCTGCATCATTGGTCAATGTGGCTGCTGGT
Organism: Malbranchea zuffiana; assembly: GCA_039700045.1. NCBI lineage: Eukaryota > Fungi > Ascomycota > Eurotiomycetes > Onygenales > Malbrancheaceae > Malbranchea > Malbranchea zuffiana. Next base: position 300,908 of record JARUPO010000037.1, on the reverse strand, counting down.
GGCGGACCGTTCCAAGTCTTCCGATTTTCCCACGAGAAGCCGGAAGAAGCGTTGGTCAGAGTTCCTGCAGATGGTTGATTTCACGGAGTCCGTCTCGTCCGTCTCGTCTTGAAAGAAGAATCGTCCGTTTCGTCCTTCATCATTCCTGCCCTTCCCCCGGATCACTCGACCGACTGCCTTGTCAACCCGAAGGGAAGCGCAACCTGGCTTTTGAACGCTGCAGAAATACGAACGGGCTCCAGAGTTGGGCTGGTTCATAAGCAAGCCGTCAGCAAAGGTCGTTTCTGGAAAACTGACTAGTATTTTTAGTGCTGCGTGCTTTTGGCCAATGAGCGTAAGGTTCATTGCGGACTACTATTAATATGGGCCAATAGTGTCATTCTTGGCCGCTCTTTTTGTTGGCTTTTGCGAGCCCTCAAGATCGAGCAACACGATCATGTTCTGCTTGAACAGTGCATGAAGCCGTGGGCTCGAAGTTCAACCGCTGGAAGATGCTCCATCAGAATGTTTCGAGCGCGACTTCCATTATTATCAATTCCCGATGACAAATCCCACCAAGCATTGTGATGTTCCTGGATGCAGTGCATTGCATGATTGCAGAGGAAGTTAAGATATGTCATGCATCTGAGAACAGTAGCTAGCTGGCCACCCAATGGCGCCCATGAGGCCATGCATGCACCCCCAGAAACAGAGTTGCCTCTGAGAATGAATATCCTTATTTGTCCAGGCATTCCTTGCAATCTGTGCATTCCTCCCTGTTGTGCAACGATCGACCGTACATTTCTCAATATGTTTACCAAAGCATCAAGATCCTTGGCATATGGCTTGGCACGATTTGCCAAGACGACACCTTAAGGAGGGGAGGTCGACATCGATCAACTCCGGCGTCTGTGACACCTTTGAGCGCATCCCTCCCAAAGCCCGATACGGAGACTCTGCGCTCTTTTTGCTGTCTTCAATCGTGGAGAGGCTTGTCTCGTGCTGAGACGGGACTTCCCAGGGGAGGAGCGCGAGTCTCACCCCCCCGAATCACACTTGCCGAGAAATCTCCTCAAGAGGACAAAAGAAAAGAACCTGGCTCGGTAGTAGCCGGGGTATGGCAGCACTTCTTCGGCGGCAAGGCGATTTGCGGAGGGATGACAGCAGGGTGATCCTCCATTTTGTGAGCACTCCCCTCCCTCCCGATTCCCGAAACCCCGCTCCACACCACACTTGAGCCTCCCATGTCGCCTGGCCTGCACTGTCCCCTGTCAATATGATGCATCCCCGCAGCTTGGGATGGTGCCCCCCAAGGCCAGACTTGCGGGTGTTTTCGCTGCTTTGTAGATGGATCGTTGGAGAATATTTTCTTTCTCTCTACGAATCCCACCAGAGCTCAGGGCAGACCACTCTTATGAACTCCCCTCCTCTCATCAAATCTTGAAAGTAAAGCATTCCGGGCTGACGAGGACCAATACCACTCCGTGGACTCTCCATTGAATCCAGGACTATGACTGCTTCTATGCTTCTGTTTTTGAGGCCGAAAATCCTGCTTTAAGGTCTCTCCCGCTGGCCGTGCAGCAGAAGCAAATTGTCGTGACATGCAATTATGAGGCCCGACGGCGCGGACTGCGGAAACTGCAGCTAATCAAAGAGGCAAAGAAGATATGCCCTGATGTGGTGATTGTGCTTGGGGAGGATCTCACCAAGTTTCGTGATGCCTCAAAGGGGCTGTACTCTTTCCTGAAACGCTTTGTATGGAGCGGCCGCGTTGAGAAGCTGGGGTTTGATGAGGTGAGTGTGAGGAGCTTTGTGAAATGTTGGGAGGCTGAGGCCGACTCATGAAACGATGGTTGATGTCGCTAGGTATTTCTGGATGTGACCTCGATGATAGACTACAACGTCCAACTGTTGAATATGCATGATTTACCCAACTCGTTTTTTCACCTGGATAAGGATGATCCTACTGTTGGATTTATCTACGATGCTTCTGGATTTTGCGGACCAACTTTCCCTGCCTCGTCGGGAGCAATGCAGGTTAGCCAGCTGTCCTCCCTCGGGTGGAGATTGCTCCTTGGTTCACACCTAGCAGGCTTCATCCGCCAACAGCTGGAAGAGCATATGCGCTACACTGCCACCGTTGGTATCTCCACTTCGAAGCTACTGGCCAAGTTGGTTGGCAATGTAAACAAGCCTCGAAACCAGACTACACTTCTTCCGCCATACTCATCAGAAGATGTATCGCAACAGCAGGACAATGTCACCCTCTTTCTGAGCGATCATGATATTAGCAAGATTCCGGGGATTGGGTTCAAGATAGCACATCGCATACGAGCCCGTGTCCTTGGGAGGGATCCTGCTTTTGAAATATATGAGGAGCTGCCGGCTCAGGATCGGGTCACAATTGCGGCCGTGCAGTCCTTTCCTGGCATGGGGCCATCGATGCTGGACAACATACTTGGCGGTGGAAGCTGGCCGAAAGATATCGGGACCAAGGTCTGGGGCCTGCTCAATGGAATCGATCTGACAGAGGTCGCAATCGGAAGGTCGATCCCATCTCAAATTAGCATCGAAGATTCCTTTCGCCAACTCGACACCCTTCAAGATGTGAAGAGGGAATTACTCTCGTTGGCCTGCAGTCTTATCCGGCGGATGCATGCTGATTTGACAGACGACGAGGAGGACGATACAGCCATCAACGCTGCACAGGGAATGCACGCAGAAATATCTGCCAGAAGAAGACGCTGGCTAGCGCACCCGCGGACACTGCGACTCTCAACCCGGTCCCGGCTCCCTCCCAGTTCCAACACAGCCTCTGGCACCGACATAAACACGTACTCACACACCAGTCGAATATCCCGGTCATCTCCCATGCCGCAGTTTATCTTTTCACTAACAGAGAACGTGGAGCCTCTCAGCGAGCGTCTGGTTCAGGACAGCCTTCTCCCGCTGTTCCGCAAACTACACACCGACAAGTCTGGATGGAGGCTCAGCCTGATTAATATCGCAGCTACGAACCTGGTTGAATGCGCGGGCTCTGACAAGGGCAGTGTAGGTAGGGATATCAGTAAAATGTTCCGGGCACAGAACCAAAGCCAAGCCCCTGTCCACAATGGCGGAGTCGAAGCACCCCCGGATGGGGCTATGGAGATCGACGCAGTCGAGAAACGAGAGACTCCCCGGGCTCGGCGCGTTGACCTTCCATCCCTAGAACAACAAGCTCCCACCGCCTCCCAGAGCCTCGGAGCTGTGGATTCTGCAGCTCATGCCCGAGAATCAGAGACAGATTCCTGGGCAAGCGAGGAGGACGAAGACGACGCAGACACAGCCACACCATATGACGAATGCGGGATATGCGGTGCGTCGATTCCGCGATTTGCAGCAAAGGCACACGCGACATTTCATTCTCTCCCTGAATAGGACAATATTGGCGAACAATGAAGTTCATTATTATGTATTATTATGCTGGCGGCCATGCGTTTTCATTGTTTCCTCCTCTCATGTAGCCGCAGCCTCGCGCACATGGCCGGGTTTGAATATTCGCACCTTTATGCAAAATAGTCTTCCAAGGGCCGGGACGCAACTGGCAAGAGACGGCTTTGTTATCCATTGACAACAAAAGAAATCTATTCTGAGATAGAGCTGGGAAAAAAAAAAAAGATGGTTGACATTTAGCATGTCCTGGTTTCGATCCAGGGACCTGGGATGGATGTTAGAGAGTGTTCGAAATGTAGTTGTTGCTGGAGAAACGTACCTCCGGGTTATGAGCCCGGCGCTATTCCGCTTAGCTAACATGCTATTGTTGCCAAGATAGAGCCTTCCGAAAACTCAAGGGCGCCATCTGCTGTGTTAGACACACGAACGTTAGGGAGTAAACAATCTTAGGGTCACATCTCACTTGATCTCTTGTAGATAACACAAATTCAAAAGAGATCATCTACTAAATTTGCACCGTTGGCGGAGGGACCAGGGCAAGTATGTTGCCTCCCGCGGGGAGCTGTTGGCGCCCATCCGCCCTTATACGGAGTAGCACAGGTCCATCCAGCACTTTGATTCTGAAGAGAAGAATATCCTAGTGATATATGCGTGTAAAACGAGTCAGCAGCATTAGCCACATCAGTTGATCATAGAGGTAGTTGTTTTGTGAGGTAGAGAAGTCCTTCAACATTCTTCGTAAAGAAGTTGCCAGTTGGAAGATCTCAGGCTGTTAACTTTCTACAAAGTTGTGGAAACTGCAGGCGAGTTACCATAGAATAAATCGATGATATACAACACCATAAAGTGATTGATATTCCTTGTTGTGGCATGAAGATATCAACCAACTCCCCATCTCCATTCGACCTCCTCCCCTCATGCGTGGCTGATACGGATCCTGGAGCAAAAATAACACCCTGAAACACGCCGTTCACCGGGACACGGAGTTAGTTTTGCTTAGCGCCGAGAATCAAACCGAGTGCACAACTCAAACATTCTTATCGACAAAGTTGAGTCTCGTTGAAAGACAACAAGAGCGTCGAGATTCCATTCTGCACACTCTCAGCTGAGACCGACACCAGTATCCCAGCGTCAAGACCCAACCTGACGTATGCCCGGCGACAAAGGGCTTGTCCTGCGCCACACTACGAATTCTCCGTTGCTCCCTGGGCCTATCAGCGACAGAGACCAAGACCGAATCCAAGGCCGCTCGGAAGCATCATCCACGAGAGTTCTGTTGCCAAGGGCTCGCCTGGCGAGTGACGGGCGTCTTGCAACTTGCCTCACGTCTTGATACGGCGGCGAGACCTTGTCTGTGCTGGATAAGGACATACGTACCGCGTCTTCTTGGTGGGAGGCTCTTGTTATATTGACTGTCTATCCACCTTCGACGACCGCCCACCATCAACATCGTTTCACGAACCCATTCGCTTCAGAAATTATTTTACGGGCTTTCGGTTCGGGAAGGCTATTCTTACTCCAATTATTATTCATAGCTCATCTTCGCTCGTTCAGCGCCCTCCCCACATCGTAAGGCAAAGGGACCCTCATTGCTCCACATGGTCAAGCCGCATCAGCTCAAATCAATCATCTCCCTCGCCCTTCCGGAATCACAGGAATTTATCCCTATGAACTCGATACAAGAATAATTGCGAATATCACTATCTGGAAAAGGACGTCGTTTCATTCCGGTTCTAGTCGCTGTCCGGTGCGGACGTTCAGGCGAGCGCCGTCCCCGGTCTCGCGATGAGGATCCTCAGCTGCCTGGTCCCTGTTGTAGCCAGCGCATTATCGTTATTTTCACAAAACGTCCTTGGTATGTTTTGTCCTTGTTAAGGAAATGAGAATGCGTTTATTAATATTCTATTCCTACCAGCACACTCCTATGCGAGAAATAACCTCGACTACATCTCCCTCGTCGAGAACCCCATTGTACATACCCCTGGACGTCGAATACATTCACACTCCCGTTTCGACCTCTCCTTTGAACTGCATCAGAGAAACCAAAGAGTTAAACTGAGCTTAGAACCGAATGATGATGTTCTCGGATACGATACAGAAGTGGACTATATGGGAGATGATGGGAAGATCCAGCGGACAGTAACAATTAATCGATTCCAACATCGCGTGTTTAAGGGATTTTCTTGGGTGGAATCGGAAGATGGTGGATGGACACATGCTGGGTCTGCGAGAGTCGTCGTCCAAGAGGATGGTGACTACCCCTTATTCGAGGGGACGTTCACGATAAATCACAGCGTACACCAGGTGATGCTGCGATCAAGTTACATGCAAACGAGACAGGAAAATGACCCACATCTGGAGGACTCGAGCAAGGAGTACATGGTCGTCTACCGGAATTCTGATATCGCCGGGCATCCCTCGAAGAGATCGCTTTCAAACGAGCCTTCGTGTGGATCCGACGACCTTGACTTCAACAAGGATCCGAATAACCCAGTGTACCGACATGACAAACGTGATCAGAGCACCTGGGGATCTATGCCGTTGAATTACCTGTTTGGAAAACGACAAGAAACTGAAACCATCGATCTACGTTCGACGATCGGGAGCACAAGAGGATGTCCGAGGACGAGGAAAGTTGCATTGGTCGGTGTGGCTGCGGATTGTACATATGCCCGTCTTTTCAATTCGACTCAAGCTGCCCAGCAGAATATCGTCAAGGTCATCAACAGCGCGTCGGATATTTTTGAGAAATCATTCAACATTTCCTTGGGTCTCAAGAAAGTGACGGTCCTTTCTCAGAATTGTTCCTCGTCTCAACAGGCCAGCGTTCGCTGGAATGCCGCCTGTGGAAAGCTTGATATTAATGAAAGGTTGAACCTTTTCTCAGCCTGGCGGGGCAAGCAAGAAGATAACAATGCCTTCTGGACGCTGATGACGGACTGCGGAGGCTCTGCCGACCAAGTCGGGCTTGCTTGGCTGGGGAAGCTTTGTGTGGCCACACTGCCAGGCAGCAATGTTGATCTGGAGACAATGAATGCTACGACGCAGAGCGTTAGCGGTACCAGTGTCGTCAAGAGGACGGATCAAGAATGGCAGGTGTTTGCGTAAGTAGTACCTCCCCAGCGAACCCAATACGTGCCCTATACTGACTGTTTTTCGCAGGCATGAAGCAGCGCATATCTTCGGAGCGGTTCATGACTGCGATACCCAAGCCTGTAAATCTCGTGAAACCGTCGAATCTGCTCGTTGTTGTCCATCCACATCCAATTCGTGTGATGCAGACGGCCAGTATCTCATGCACCCCAGGTCTAGTCGAGACTTAACCGCGTTCTCTCCTTGCACAATCGGTCAAGTTTGCACTGCGATCGGACGAAACGGTATCAACACACAGTGCCTCTCCAACAACCGTGATGTCGACACATACTCAGGAAGCATATGCGGCAACGGTATTGTCGAAGATGGCGAGGACTGTGACTGTGGCGGAGAAAACTCGTGTCGGAACAATAAGTGCTGTGACCCCAAAACATGCAAATTCATCAATAACGCTGTTTGCGACGACGCGAACGAAGAGTGTTGCTCCGGCTGCAAGTTTGCCTCTTCCAACACCGTGTGCCGAGCGAGCAACGGTGCGTGTGACCCGGAAGAGAAATGCCCTGGCAATTCGGGCGCCTGTCCGGACGACAAGCATAAGCCAGATGGCGAAGATTGTGGAGATGGCCTCAAATGCGCCAGTGGACAATGTACCAGCAGAGATCAGCAATGTCGAACAAATATGGGCAGTCGCCTGGGGACCAACGAAACATATGCCTGCGACCAGGAGAGTTGTACACTGCGGTGCAGATCAAAGGCATTGCCCAAGAATACCTGCTCGGAAATGCTAACAAACTTCTTGGACGGTACGCCATGCAGCGCCGGCGGGACATGTAAAAATGTAAGTCTTAACCCCTAACTTCCGCTCCTTTCCACGCTTTGTACTCACCTCTATATTTCTACTAGGGAATCTGCACCGGCGAATCGTTCGCAAAAGAAGTGAAATCCTGGGTGGACAGAAACAAACCGCTCGTAATCGGCCTGGCCGCCGGTCTAGGCGGTCTGTTACTCCTCGCCATCCTCAGCTGCTGTATCCGTCGTTGCAGGAGACCCCGCCATCGAAAGATGGCACCCATTAATGTTGGACCCGCTCCGACATGGGCGGGCCGTCCGTTGCAGAACCCTCGTCGCGCGCCCGGATGGCAGCGAACGGGCTCAGCGCCGCACCCTTCTTATCCGCCTGTTCCTCCGGCTGTGCATATGAACGCGCCTCCGCGCTACGGCTAGGCTGTCTGCATATTGTACATGAATGCCCCATTTTTCTTGATTATACTTCCCCTTTGCTCTTTTGATGACTGCATTATCCTCAGGCTTGTGTTGGAATCGCATTCCCTGCGGGTTGGGCGGCGTTTTTTTTTTTAGGTCCTGGTGTTGTATCAATGTTTGAAGACATATACTACAGCTTCTGATGGCATCTTGGGAAATGTAACAGCTGTTTTCAGCATCATATATTTATTTCATCAACGCACATGCTTTGGAACAGTTGTCGCCAGCTTGTTTGTCCTTTGGGCTTTCTCTTGGTAGAGCGTCTGTACGCAGTGGCCTGGGTACAGTCGACAGGCAAATGTGCGGTTGATCAGGAGATGGCTTTTGTCAACAAAAACCAAGGCTCGGAGAGGCGTTTGTTCGTGTGCTTGCGTATCAAGGGAATAGCTACAGTGGTAGATTTATATCAAGTCAATGATGAGATCACTAGAATTACGCCATCCAGACTCCAAAATACTTCTTCTCCAACCTCAGACCTCCCCTCTCTAGATGCGCAACTGATCCATGTTTTGCACCATGAAATCATACGTATCCTCCCTGAAATCGTCCCTGAGCGGTTGGACGTCGTTTCTTTTAAAATCCACCATCTCACGGCCGCCCGGTGTCCACGCCGGCCAGTCGGGCCGACCAGAGTTCTCTTCATTGGGATTAAGCGTATAGAAAAATGAGAAGAAGTATCCGCGGATTGTGCGCGATGTATATCCTGGAGGGAGCCCATTGAATACCTGTCCTATATCTGATGCATGAGCCGTTCCAAATATCGGAATTCCGTAAAAGTAGGTGGCTAGATATGTCCAGAAGTTTACACTGGGTGTTGTTTCTTTTGCGATTCCGAGGAAGATACGGCGTGTGATGGTGAAGGTAAAATCTCCAAGCATTGCGGCCACGCGCTTGTACTGGGGATACCAGTTGTTGAAAGGGCCTGTGCGGAAAGGAGAGCCATCCTCCTCAATGGTTTGGTAGGTCGCAACGAATTCGTCCATGAGACTCCGTGGGGCATTATTGAAAAAGAGACTATTGAGGTAGCTCGCCAATTCAGCCTTGGTGGAAATGTTGCACTGGGCAAGGGCAAAACCAGTACCTTCGTCCTCTTGATCACCAGCGATGAATGGTACGTTTGCGTATTTCCCCTGCGCGACGAGTTTTTCCGGACTGTCAGTGAGCACCACACCATCAGGGCGAGGGAGATAGGACAGGGCGATGGAATGAAAACCCGAAATACTCGGGAGGGAGTTGGCAGCCCGGAGAAAATCAGAGTACTCCAAGTCTCGGAGGCATTGTAGACTGTTGGGTGAGCCATCACAGCCCGCTGCCTCAAGTACTGTTTGATACACAGCCTTTCCTTTGGGGCAGTCAACAGGGTCAGATGGGACAACAGTCCCTGAGCTCATAATTGCACCATGAAAGAGAGCATTCCCCTTGTAAGTATGATTGCCATCATACATCAACATCTGGTCCATGACAGATATTGCGCCAGCAGATTCGCCCCAGAGAGTAACTCTTCTTGGATCACCACCAAAGGCTTCGATGTTGTCGGCCACCCAGTGCAAACCAAGTCTCTGATCTAGTAAGCCCAGATTGGAGGATCCCTCTGCCAAAATCTCAGAACCAGGCATAAATCCAAAGCCTCCAACTCGATAGTTCACAGCTACCAGGATAATTGGTTTGCCCACTGCAACGGACTCCAGGATTAGGCTGGCCGCGTTGTATGTGCTGGTCGAGCCTTCTGCAAATCCGCCTCCAAAGATCCAGAAAACAACGGGGAGCCTCACACCCGCAGGAATGTCCTTGGGCCTCTGCACATTGAGGGTCAAACAGTCTTCGGTAGCCTCTGGTTGGGCCTGAAAAAGGGGTATATTCGATGGGGCCGCAGTGATATTGGCAGGTAATTGCCTCTCAGTGTTATTGTCGGCGGATAGGGTACATACTGCCGGCGGATCATTGCCGGTAGAATCGGTGAATTGGGGACATGCTGCCGGTTCGACTGTCGCATTGACTATCCCGAGGGGTGCATCCAGAGGCCGCGGGGGCCTCAGGCGAAGGGAACCGGTCGGAGGTTTTGCAAAAGGTATGGCATTAAATGTTTCCACATCGCCCGGTATTCCAATGATGGTTGCTACTGGGAAAGAGATCGTTACTGTCGCGGATCCTTGCTGCAGGGGAGCAGCATTGACAACGGAGACAGCTGTGGCACAAGCCAGAGCGGCGAGAACGCGGAAGCGGTTGGTCCAGCTCTTCATCTTTGCTCGTATACCGAGTCCTTATCATGGCCGGGCACGTCCTTCGGAGGATGCATTTAGGCTTTTTATACGTGAACGTGTTCGGCACAAAGACATCATAGTGGTCACCCGAAACGGCCGGTTTGAAAATCCAGTGGACCCTGATGCTGTATGACTGCGGGAAGAATAACTTACCGAATATGTGACAGGCAGGACTTCCTCCGAGTACCGCGGGAATGTTAGAATTGTCGATCGAGTGGGCGATATCACTCCCTGGCGGAGAGGAACGCAGAGATTTCGAAGAGGCCGTGAACCTATTGGTTTTCAACCTCGCGCCTAGGCTTCTTAGATGGCTGATCATCGTACTTTATGTGTGATATCAATCCCGTGCTTCATCGAGGCCTGTCCGTTGCACTTATAGGTGAAGCCAGTACCGAGACACACTCCACAACCATCACAATGGTAGGCATGGTTGTCCGCCACGTTCTTATCCTGAATCATCCTGCTGCTAGGTACCCTTAGCACTCTTTTGACACATGTAGCAATTCGAAATGCAGTATCAAAAGCCCAGTGTTCCAGAATCTACATCAAAGGCTCTGACACAGATGAGTAGGGGATCCAAGACGCGACATCATGAGAGGGAAGTTCGCGGGATGGCATCCTCTTATTGTATTTAAAACAGCAAATCTAGAGATTAGTTAGCAACTTTTGAGCCATCATCACAAACACACGATGAATCCAGAATACTTGAGCCAGAAGAGGAAAGGCAGACGCGAACATACTTGGTACTTTGGGGTAGTTTATTCTGTCTTCTTATTATTATAATCTGTGTCTGGAGTTCTAATTAATCGATGAGAAAGTCGCCGATCAGCGGAAGCCATAAGAACTTGAGTCAACTCAACGCACCTTTTTTGTCACTTTTAATCAGCGTTGAGGAATTGCTCAAGCCTGGATTTGAAGAATGGCGGCATTCTGTGTTTTCACTGTTCCGCCAAATGCCAACGACGTTGCCCTGGAACCTTGGCATCATCACCAACGACCACCTCTGCTTTCCCTTCAAGTTCCCTTCTTCTCTGCCTCTGGTTTCACGACACAGCACATGCAGATACCCGGAACTATACATATCAGCTACTGGTGGCCAGGACACAGAGCCACTGACTGCCTCTTGCGTGCCGTGACGACCAATTTCAATTTGAGACACGCCAAGTGCACGCTGCGCCGGTGTGGATAATGATCTACAACCTCATCATCGTTATTGCTCTGTTCCGAACAGCAGCATGTGTTGACTTCACATGTGAGATGATAGCTGCAGGTACCCGGGCCAGTCCCGAGGGCTAACCGCTGCCTCCTTCGCGGCACTTTCTGTGCCCCTGGATGGACTTGGATAGCTACTACGAACCCGCCCGACTCCACTAAGGGATGCGATGCAGTTATCCAATCTGCTGGCATGGAGTTTGCACGGGGAAATGACCGTCTTCAGTTGAGTGGTATCATGTGTGAAAGATGCTCTCTGCCATTGGCTTTGCAAAAAGGATGCGCTGCCGAAGGGATGCCGTCACCTCCCATACGGGGGGAATGGCATGGTCGCATTTCCCCAGCGGGTACAGACCGGTTGTATCATGGGTATAAGGCACTGCCATCGCATTGCTGATTGAGGACGATGCACCTCAGTCCCTCTTTCCTCAATTGCCAGCCTCAAGAATGGTGCGAGTAGGCTCTCTCGCTGCTCTATTCGCCCTGTGCGCAGGAGCATTCGCGGACTATGAGGGGAACCTCAATTACCGAAGTCCCTCCCTGCGCCATGAACGCCTGGGAATTGACGTTGATATGGTCCAGAAGCGAAGCAGCCTCGCGAAGCGTGATCAGGAGTCTTACAATCCGGCAACATTGAACTTTACGCATGGCGTTGCGTCGGGCGACCCGTATCCTGAGAGCGTGATCTTATGGACTCGTGTTGCGCCGTATATGGGCTCAAATGATAGCGATGTCACCGTGAAGGGGGAAGTGCCGCTATATAACCATGACAACGAGCCGTATATCAAGGCTTCACCACATCCTATTTGTGTGGGTTATAAGGTGTTTACTCAGAAGAATGGATCAGGTGTTGCGGACGAGGGAAAGGCATACACCACCAGTGATATTGATTTTACCGTCAAGGCATGTATATGGGATTCTCCTGTACTCGTTAGGGTTGAATATGCTAATTTGGCGTAGGTTGAAGCGAAAAACCTGAAGCCCTTCACCACATACTATTACCAGTTCAATGTCTGCGGAACGAATAAAACCAGTCCTCTTGGTAGGACAAAGACTAGCCCTGCCGAGGGAGATTCGACGGAGGAGATCAAGTTTGCAATCCATTCTTGCAGCAATTACCGTGCGGATATCCTTGCTAGCTTGTTGTTTCTTTGGCTAACACCTTCGAAGCCACCGGATACTTCAATGCCTATGGGAACGTTGTTAGAAAGGACAGTGTCGACTTTGTGGTATGTGCTCTAATTCTAATGCTTGAACCGAACGAGTAGTAAAGGTAGTTCAGATCCATCTAGGTGATTATATCTATGAATACAAACATGGCAAGGAGGGCGTAATGGAACGTGCTCATAGGCCTCACAACGAGCTTTTTACCCTATATGATTACCGGACTCGTTATGGCCAAGTATGTCTCCCCTCTGTACCTGTTAAGCAAGATCTCACATTCCTTACAGTACCGTTCCGATCCCGACCTGTATGCCTCCCACAAGAATTTCGCTTGGATTCCAATTTGGGACGATCATGGTGAGTGAACTCAAGCACTGTCTATCAAATCGCGGGTGGCTGATTCTGCAGAAATTGCCAACAACGGCTACAGAGATGGGTACGGGGGCCTTCGGAACAATGAATTGTCTTTTATGCTATCCGGGCCGAGTGTCAGCGTTGATCAGAGGAGAATGAATGCTGTTCGGGCTTACTTTGAGTGGATGCCTCTTCGGTAAGTGAGAACTAATTTCACCAAGAGATCTACTAATGCCAGTCTAGCCAAGTTGATATGGATGATGGCCTGCGCGTCTGGAGATCCTTCAAGATGGGAAGCCTGATGGATCTGATCATGATAGATACCCGCCACTATGATCGTAGTATTACCGAATTGGGTACGGCCCCCCTCAAGAACGCCGTATGACAAGCTGACAATAGTAGGTGACAACAAGGGCTATATCAACAAGATTCTCAACGATGCTGGCCGATCCCTGATGGGACCTCGTCAGGAGAACTGGCTCTACAGATCGCTGTCCGAGTCCGTTGAACGAAATGCTACCTGGCGAGTCATTGGAGATCAACTCCGTTTTGCACGCCTTGACCGCGACAATGGCAAGAAGATTGCTCACGATAGTTGGGATGTACGTTCATGCCCTTCTATACTCTTGGGATTGCAGCTCACCTCTCCTTTAGGGCTATCGATCAAATCAAAACCGCACCCTTAAGCACCTATATGACAATAAAATCGGCAACAACATCATGCTCGCGGGTGACACTCACATCAACTGGGTTCGTCGCTTTCTCCCCCCATCGACCCTACCAACGCTTTCTAACATAACTAGGTGAGCGATATTGCCTGGATCGGCAAATACCCCTACGACCCCGTGACTGGCAACGGATCAGTTGGTGTAGAATTTGCTGGAACAGCCGTGACTAGCGTCGGCATGCTCGGCACCCTCAAGATGACAGAAAAGGAAGCAAGGTCATATGCTGAGAACGAAGAACTGCACTGGAATGAAGGGTACTACCGCGGGTACTATGAACTGCACGTCAAAAAGGACGAAGTCGAGGCGAGATACTTTGGTAAGTCCGGTCACCTCCGTAGCCACCAGTTCAATTCGTTTAATTGGGATGAGCCGTATCCGTCCATCTATGGGAATACTTTGGAATTAATTTTTTCTATAAAGGTTGTCCTACCGTCTCCTATCGCAACCCCTGGGAACTTCCCCTTGCAAACTTCACCGTGAAAGCCGGCGACAATCACCTCTCGCGTCCCGTGGCTGGAGGCCGTGTTGAGGCTGGATACCTGCAGAACGGAACCGTGGAGCATACGCATATCTGTCAGAATACAGAGACGGGGGAGTGGAAGTACGTCAAGGAGAATAAGATGTATATTAGCTTGAGGAACTTGATTCCTATCTAGAGTTAGGAGATGTGAAGATGATTTGGAGAAGATCTCAGAGTAGTTTAAGGATACTCGTATATGATTCAGTTCATTGCATCTTGTCTCATTGCTTAGTTATGATATAAGATAATAATCAAAACCGGGATATTCGCTCTTGACGAAGGAAAGAGGTCAGGAAGGGGGATAGGTAGTCATTGAAGGAGCCAGAAATTATCCTGCAGCTCGTCAAAAATAGAAAGGAAAGGAAACAAGGAAGAATCATCATACTTATACCACAATGCAACCTCATCACTGTAAACAAATCCCCACAAACCCTTCCCTCGTCACCCCTCCTACACCCTCAAGATCAAACTCCTCAATCATAGCCCTCAACTCATCCTCCTCCAACCCCGTCTCCCCCAACTCCCTCGCCACCCTCCTCAAGTCCTCGAGATCAATATACCCCTTCCCATTCTCGTCAAACAAGTCAAACGCACGCAAGATCTCCTCGCGCGGATCTCGATCGAGAATTCTGCGTGCGGCGATGTTCTGGAAGGCGGTGAAGGGCATTAGGAGGGCGGAAGGGTGGACAACCGGTTGCTGTTGTTGTTGGTTCTGGCGCTGGCCTTGTTGCTGCTGCTGCTGCTGTTGTTGGGATTGTGTGTGGGATGGGCGGGGGACGCCGTATGTTGTTAGGAGGGAGATTAGGTCTTGTTTCGAGAGGGTGAAGCCTAGGGCACGGAGAGCGACGCGGAGTTCATGGTAGTCGACGTGACGATCGCGATCAAGGTCAAAGAGTGTGAACTGTAACCATCCAATTAGCAAAAAAATTCCACCCCCAGCTTGCAGAATTGTAGTGGTAGCTTACAGCCTCATTAATCTCCTCTCTCTGCTCCTCCGATAACTCGTTCAACGGGTTATTATTGTTATTATTCCCGCCTCCATTCCCACCACCACCGCCGCCGACGCCAGGGTTCCCTTGGTGCGCAAGCTGATGTTGATGCGGTACTGTTCCCAGACTTGCGGGCGGCGGTAATCCCGCCGGTGTATGTGCTTGCGACTTTCCTAGTGCGCTCCCCGGCGGAACCCCTGCGTCGCCAAAGTCGCCTCTGTCGCGCCGCGAGAGGACGGAGGAGCCGAATGGGAGGCCGGTGCGGTCTGGGAGTTTGCCGGTCGAGTACGCGGAGCGGGGTGGGAAGGAAGGGTGGGCGGAGGATGCCATGGAGATCGTTTCTCCGTATTATTGGTAATATTCGTCTTGTTCTTTGTAGGCTTTGCTTTTCTTTGCGTTTATTGTCAAGTTGCGCGTGGTTTGAGGTGAGGAGGTGGTGCGGCACAGTGTCCAAGTAAAGTGCAATGTTGATTTCAGTACAAGAAGCACATGGTAGTCATAAGGATTTGACTGTCAGAATAGGCAATGAAGAGTTACAAAGGGTTTATTGTTCACTCTGAATCTGGAGAACTGGATGTTGTTGACGCGACAAGGTTTGGATTGGCAGCTCAAGAGATGTGATGACAAAGCAGCAGAAGTCAAAGATCCAACAAGAGACCAAAATGCTGAAACAATCACAATATTAGTCTAGTACAAAAGGAGTGACATGGAAATGAGAGTCAGAATAAACAGCATGGCTAGAACGCTGCAGTAATTGGGTATCGAATGTCAAAGCTCAAGAAGGACAGTAACAGCAGACAATTGAGTAACGATCATTCGAACAGCGAATATCCATCTTCTATATTAAGGGCATGCATTGGCTTCTTCTTGAGAGGAACAGTTATAGTCCCTTCTGATGCGCTAGAGAGAACAGATGTATTCCGTTTATGGGTCTTCGAACATCGGTTCTCGTAGTCAGCCGCGTATGTGTTATAATCCAGAAAGTCCGAGAACTGCAACGAGTCAGATCGTACCGCAGACGCTCGACGAGCGCTGGGCTGCTCCGAAATCGCAGTTGGTGCTGTTTTTGTGAGTGACGGCTCAACGATAGTCGTGGCGGTTGACGCAATTCTGGTGCAGCTGCTGGTACCTGTTGAGATCAAAGTTTGCTGATCTGAATGGCGAGATGTGGATATATCCAGTGCAGGGTCCAAAAGGAGGTCGTCCCCGACAGTCAAAGCTTCACTATATGCGTCCTGCCATGCTCCCATGGGAATAAGTTCCAGTAATATACGGTCATCGTTCGTCTGGGCCCGTAAAAGTTCTATGCAGGCTGGCCCAGGTACAGGCAGTTTTTCGGGACACGAAGAGGAAGGTTCGTCGAACTCAAAGGACAGTAGCTGTGATATTGTAGACCAAGGAACATCATTAGTAAACGGCTGGACTTCGCGCATCAGCGCCGTCGGAGGCGGATCCAGCTCCTCCTCATGGAAATGAAAGGAGAATTGAAGAGTGTCCAGAACAGGGAGAAGAGGCACTCGCTGGTCAAAAATTTCTAAGAATTGATCCAACTCCGTCGCTGAAGATTTGCGTGCACGATTAGGCCCTGAATTCACAGGGAAACAATCCGAATAGAGCAAGTGTTCTACCATTAACCCTCTCGAGAGTGAGTCTGCCGTCATCCCCTTGAAAATTTCCTCAATCATAGACCCAGGCTGGAACTGGCTTAAGCCATGTAACACCTGATAGTACATCCCAGTAGCCAAAAAGATATCGTCGAGCACTTCCTCGTTAGTCTCCTTTTGGCGGAGCAATCGTAATAGGTCTTCGGAAAACCTTTTAGACAGCTCGGCAATAATCTGCGCTAGCTGAACGAGTAGGTGAAGTAATACCACACGGGCAGAATGGTAATCGCCGGGTCGAGTATGAACCGCAGCTCGGGACGTGGCGACGACGAACGCAAACAATCGAAGCATAGATAGTGACGATCGGATGAGGGTCGCCGCCTGGGTTTCACGGCGCCTGTTCCCGGGGAGCTTAGGGAAAGGAACCATGTTTTCTACTGCTCGTATCAATTTCTGCTTCTCTTGATCTTCGAGCAAGTATTCCGACAATGGGGTGCGCAGGGTGTCAGCATCTAAACTGATACTGTTTGTCGAACTGGGGAACTCCTCTGGCCTCCATTGTAGAATAGCCTGTGCTGTTGTTGAACGGGGATTCAATTCAAGCTGAATGCTGCTGACGAGCCCCTTAGCTTCGGCAAAGGTCTGTGATTGAGCGTAGTCAAGGGCTTTTTGTCGTTCACCTTTTTCTCGCTGGGAGAAAAGATCGATGGGCCGAGCGTAAAGCCAAATTTGTTCGCAACCGCGTAGACACGGTAGCTCGCGCGTTCTACACCGTGCACAGACTTCGTCGAGGTCACACCCCTTTTTTATTTGGCTGCACCATACACACGATCCACCGATTTCCTTCATTGCCTCCCTATGTTTGCTGTCTGTGCCCAGGTTCCGACGAGGATATTCAGGGTGAGCAGGGGGGTCGAGGGGACGAGTCGACTGTCCCGATGGATCTTCATGAAGAAAAATGTAAGTCCTATCGTTGCAGGGCGCAGGATTGGGTGTTTGATAACTGGAGTCGAGCGCCGGGAGAATTCGGCGCCGAGTGTTTCGAGTCGAATCTAGGTGTATATCATAACTCCTGTCAGAATGCTGTACAGTGGTATCGATATTGTTGGTAGCAGTGTTCGATAAGACAGAGGTACAACTGTCGGTTAAGGCAGGGTCTTGTAGGCCATTGGAAAAGCCTCCGCTGTGGGAGATTGCGAAATGACCATCCTCGATTTCATTAAGTCTTTCATAACTGTATGAACCCCAATTAATCGGAGGGGAAACGGAAGCGAGATCCACAGGTTGAAATGCAAGTTCAAGCTCTTGAGGGTCTACCTGGGTGGGATAAGGCATATAGTGAATGCTTAGGACCGGCAGGTTCGGGTCTACCGTGCAAGCAAGGAGCATGCTGTGGAAGTCCGAAGTGTCTTCATGCTCCTGTTTATCTATATTGGAAGACGGAGACTGGTTTAAACTTGGGAATGAGGGAAGGTCTGATGTTGTATGCTGGCTCTGTGGGCGTGGCTTGGAGCCTTCATCAGCGTGATTCTGGCGATCAGAGCAACTATTAGCAAGTGGAAGTAGAGACTGCAGGCGAGCAACGCATTGTAGTCCCGGAGTATTATGAGCGTTTCAACCCACTTGGTTAGGATCGCCAGCTTGTTGTATTGGGGCTGACACAGAACCGGAATGGTATGTGGTAGAATGTTGCCGGCCTGCCTGGTAGGAATGCACTCGAGAGTCCATATTCTTGAAAGAAAACACAATATTCGTGGTTGATCCAGGAACAAAGTGGTAAAATCAGGCTCTGGGAGGCAAGCAGCCTCCTCCAACCTGACCATGACAGAAAGAGGAGGGAAGAAGAAAGGAAATAGAGAGGGCGGAGAAAGAGATATTCATCGGCGGCGGGCAGACCAGACGAGCTCTGACGTTGTTCCTCGGATTAAGTGACGCCCTGAGATTGGGCGGATTGAGTTCAGCCGCCCCTAATCGGGTCTAGCGGGAGAGGCTTTGCGTTCGGGCTCAAAGGCGGTCAGTCGGCAGGACTGGGGACTGGCAGAATACCAGGGGATGCGGCATGGGAGGATGTGACTCCGGCGGGGAAAAGAGTGAAGGTAATAATAAATGAAGCAAGAATGCCACCGTGTAAATACATCTTCAAGGCGGATCTAGATCATGATCAATGCGAGTCCCAAGGTCTCGAGCCTCCAGGAACCGGCGCCCATTCAGCTTTTCCGGAAGATATGTCTGTGACACCTTGCCATCCACGTAGTCCGGATTATATTTGTACTCCGCCCCATATCCTAATTCCTTCATCAATCTTGTTGGGGCATTCCGCAAATGGATAGGAATCGGTAGCCCGGCTACCCCCGGTTCCTCCATCGCCGAAAACGCGTTCGCAAGCCCTCTATAAGCTCTCGTGCTCTTTTTCGACAGTGATAAAGCAACTGTTGCGTGTGCAAGATTGATGCGGGCTTCTGGAAGACCGATCTTTTCGACGGCAGTATACGCAGCGGTTGCGAGGGGAAGCATTGTATTGTCCGCCAGTCCGACATCTTCAGAGGCAACGACAATTAACCGCCGTGCGATGTACAAGGGATCTTCCCCAGATTGAATCATTCGCCCTAAATAATACAATGCAGCATCAGGGTCACTGCCACGTATGGATTTATGAAAAGCCGATATGGTATCGTAGTGTTGATCACCCGCGCGATCGTAGACCAGGGTGCGTGTTAGCCCCTTCTTCAATTCATCTTTCGTCATTCCCGGCCTTTTTGATAAGTCCATTGCTAGTTCAAGCAGATTCAAGGATGTTCGAGCATCGCCGTCAGCGAAGACGGCTAGGTACCTAATCAATTCTTCATCAACCAGCTCTGACGGCGAGTAATTGGGTCCTTCGACCTCCAATGCGCGATTGAGGATAGAAACGATATCATCATCAGTGAGTTTCGCAAGGGTAAAGGTACGGCAGCGCGAAAGCAAGGCATTTTGGACTTTAAAGGACGGGTTCTCCGTCGTCGCGCCAATCAACGTTACTTGACCACTTTCCACCGGACCGAGAAAGACATCTTGTTGGGATTTAGAAAAGCGATGGATTTCATCACAGAATATTATCGTTTTCCTCCCAGTAAGAGCAAGTTCATTCTTAGCTTCCGCGAAAATCTTTTTGCACTCTGCCACCCCCGAGTTCGTACTATTGATTTCCACGAAACGACTGCCCACCATGGAGGCTATGACCCTTGCAATGGTCGTTTTGCCGGTGCCTGCGCTCCCCCAGAGTATTATACTAGGTACTCGATCCTGTTCAATAAGCCCACGGAGAATCCCATTGGGTCCAACAATCTCTTGTCCACAAACGTCGTCCAGGGTCCGTGGTCGCATGCGTTCGGCCAGAGGGGCGGCCAGCTCGAATGCTTTGGCTACTTTTGAACGTTTAAAGCTTCGTTCAGGGTCATCAGGCTGAGAAGTCGGAATCTTAGACCGCCCAGTCGTCGGCGTCTCTGGGAGTTCATGGTTTTCTTGGGAGAATGACCTCTTCGTGCTGAGGGGAGTATGACCGGTAGGTCGAAGATCATTGGCTTTCGGTGTCGTCTTCACGGCCGCTCGTTTCGAGAGAGGCTGGAAAAAGGCTGCGACCGGGGGATTGGCCTTGGACGCGTCTTGGATAGGTGTTGAATGCAACTCCACGTACTCCTTGCATTCGGAGTCGATATGATCGTTTATCTTTCTTTCCTGGACAGGTTTCTGGCAAATCGGACAATTCAGTGCCATTTCCGCAGCTTCAAGCTTCAGCTATCCACAATCGACATCGTCATCGAGTTGAGCGCGCTGGATAGGCTCCGTCTACCTGGTGCCTGTCGACGAGAGGGAGCTCTGGACGCGCTTCTGGGATGCCCCCCCTGTTGCTGACTCACTCTGTACCAAAACACATTTGGACAAAATCGCGCTTGTAGGCGGCTAGGTGTCAGCCGCGCGCCTATACCCCTGGGCGCCAAGGTACTGAAATATAAGCGCCAGACGCTTTGACTTCCAAGGATATTGGACATCATGATTTCATATTTTCACATTTCACGGAACGTCGGCTATTAAACATGAAACTGTCAACTATGTTGCAATGCAATGCTTGACATGACCGTGACGGATGCAAACCCTCCACAGATTTCAGATTTCCTCGTTTGGTGTTACTACTACTAGTACTACTACGGAGTAGTGCTCTTGCTGATTCCCGCACCTATGAAATGCCCCCTTTTCTGCTGGAGGGTGATGTCCCGAGGAAAATCTATAAAGCACCCATTGATCACAATACCAATATATGTCGAGGCTGTGCCTCCGTTGTCTGGGGAATACCAAATCCTTCCCTTCAGTGTCTGCTTCGGGCTTAACAGTTGCGGTATCAGGCATTTGCTTCGTGTCTTGTATCTCTATACTCCGTACTCAAGCTCGTAATATTCCCTGGTCTATCTGGAACTGCTCTTTGGGTCGATAGATCGAGACAGCTTGGTTGTGTGATAGTAAAACCGCCGCGCACACCCCAGCTGTTCGTCGCCCTTATGCCCTGTCGTTCTCCTGGCCGTCGGCCACCTTGGTCACTAGCTGCGCTCCTCGATCTAACTAATTCTTTACTTGCAAGCTACCAGAGGGCGCCCGGCAAGCTCGTTCTTTTAAGTGAATTAGACTAAGACTATCGAGTCACTGCTATTGACTTGTTTTGCTCTCACTTTGGTGAATTGAACTGGGATTATCAATTCACTGCTGGCCTGTTTGTCTTCACCAGACATTCTTTTTTTGCCTGGCCTTCCTCACTATAAATATCCCTCCCTCTCCCTTTTTCTCTCTTTCTCTCTCTTTTGCTCTCCAACCTCATCTCTCCTACAGCTTATTCCTTACTCTATTTGATTGGCCCTCGGGGCTTGTGAGACCCAAGGGCATTGGGTAATCATTCGAGTACCAGCTGTCTCAATTGCAACGCGCGTATGTATTCTTATTTTGATTCTTGTATAAGCTGCCTTGGCTAACGACGCTTTTGCCCTGTAGCAGACACCACGGACCAGTCTCAGCTCTTCGAAGACGACATTGACTAGGTCTTACGTCGTATAACAAGACTTGAACAGTGTCTCTCGGGCTTCCGTGTGACTGCCAAAGACCACGCCACACCATCCATTCCCCTCATCGTCAAAAACATTATCAGCCTTGGTTCCCTGCATTTCATGAGAGACGTGTCCTGACGTATTCTCAACCGCCCATCAATACTGGATTGAGTGTTCCGCAATGCAGCAGGCAGCGGACTTGGACGATATGAAAACTACGGAGCACCAACCTGTTCGGTCGGAAACCCCGGCCCGGGGACCTGCTGCTGAGATCGAGGTGGCTTCAATGCCTTTAACCGCACCAGCCCCGACTGTAACAACTTCGACTGCACCAACCCAGACTGCACCAACGGCGGACCTGATCAGCCAGATATGCCCGGCAGATCTTGTGGGTTGGGATTGCATGCAAGCAGAGAATTGTACAAAGCTACGGATCTGGAGGTAAATCATGCTAATCTATTTCAATAACTTCAAATACTAACTTCAGCGTATAGCACATGATCCAGGTGCATGGATACCGTTGCCCAGGTGTGAACTGCACATATGTCCATGGAGTCAAGCTTTCGTGTGGGAGAATGGTGCAGCGGGACGGTTGTGGCGGTTGCGAGCTTGGACATGACTTGGTGGAGGCCCGAATACTGTCATTCAGAGACAAAGATCATTTGCGAAGGAATCCGGCGTCATGATTTGATTTTCTTACCATTACAAAGTTATTGCCTTCTCTCGTTCCCTTCCACAAGTTGTCTATCTGCTTTGCCCTCTATCCCGTCACCAATTCCTTAAATAAATAATACGTGTATTGCTTTCAGCTGAGTGCTAGTTATCCGTCTCTTAGCACGCCCGTCGAAGCTGTCAAAACTGTCGAAGCATTTGGCGTTCAAACCGCACTCCAGACCATGAAACAAGAGTCGAACGCCGCGGTAGCAGATCCAAGCTGCACTGACTCGTTCGAGACAACTTCTCATAAGGGTTCAAATTGTTCCACCGCACTAGTTGAAACCAGCTAAGCCTGCGACTAGGGTACCACCTAGCTTAGACCATTTCTCATTAGGCTGAGACAATCCTGGGATAGTAGTATCAGTTAGACATACAGTCTAGTATGGTCGTTCCGCACGCTTCGTAGAAGACATGGTCTCAGCCCTTCCGACCCCTTTTGCCGCAGGGTACGGCTTTAGACTATCCGGGATACATGTATAGAAAATAATATCGAGCGAAGCTTGAAGAAGGTACGCGCCAATGGATGTCGGAACCCGGACAAGATTGAGGATCTTCCTCTACCGAATGGCTTGCTCGTATATGCGATGATACATACCCTTGATTTTATATCTATGCTTAGGATACAATGTGTTTGGGGCTGATGACATCCGGTGAGCGTCTAGGACGAAGCACAACGCAAATCAGTTGTAGCCAGCCGCACTCGGAAGCCCCTGGAAAAGTAGCACTCAAGAAGTTAATCATCCGCGTCCCTGGCTGTTGCCATTTCCTCGCCTCCGTCTTCTCCTTCCTCCTTGGGCGACACGTTTTTCTTCACAAAAAGAAGCACGGATGATTCGGCCGTCGAAAAGGACGCCGTTCAATTCTGCGAGTGCTTGGGTGGCCGTGGCTATATCGATAAACTTCACGAACGCGACACTATCAACATGAATCAGTACTGTGACTTTTGCTAAGGCATACATCACTAGATAATAATTTCTTACCCATGTGGCCTACTGGCGCTTTTGTTGTATGGCCGTTCGAACCCAATCGCGCCGAAGTTTCTGAAGAAATCTTCGCACTCCCTATCGGAAGATCCGTACGGAACGTTTCTGACAAAGAGTCTAGTTGTTGGTGATAGTCTACCGATCGTATCCGTCTTGCCAACCTGGTCGGTGGGCTTAGCGGCTTCATGTATGGCCTTTCGGTGGGCCTCAACAGCGTCGTTGGGATCAAACAGAACGCATATATCACCTGGCTGACCACATTGGCCAGTCCGACCTGTCCCAGACAAGAAATGTCGTGTGTCGAACGATGGCTCCCGATAAATGACGAGCTCGCAAAGATCGATGTTAACCCCACGCAACAGCACCTTGCAGCAAACCAAGATGTAGACATTTGAGTTGGCAAAGTCGTGGTGGAGCTTCTGACGCACTTGTTCATCAAGTTTACTGTGGCTCGCAGCTACCATCTTTTTTGGGAATGCCTCTGCCAACATGTTTGCAGTATTGTCAGCCTGTTTGATTGTCGTGGTGAAAATGAGAATCTTCGAAACGTAGGGATATTTTTGAATCGTTTCGACTAGGTTCTGGTCACGATCGAAAAGTGCTGATTCGATCCAATGGGAATGAGCAAGTCGCTGGCCATGTTGAGCAGAAATGACTATCGCACCTTCACGGTCGACGTACGGAGCTGCCAAGTTGCTCCAGGCACCATAGCTTTCTTCGGTCGAAATTAGTATACGAGAGAAAGCTTGAACCTGGCACGCAATAAGTTCGAACATCCTTTGAAGGTGCGTCTTCATGGTTGATTCGTACAGATGAGCGGGGTGCCACCGCAGAGCTGCCCCATGATACCATAGACTTGGTTTGCAATCTCATGGCTTGGTGCAACAATAAGGGCCCGAGGCGTCTGTTGGCCATCAGTGGGGCGGGCAAGGAGGCATTGAATCACTAGCCATGATGTATCCCATGGTCTTCCCTGTTCCGCTGTCGGCCGTAAAGACGATGTCCTTCCTCTTCAAGATCTGAGGGATGAGAGCTGACTGGAGTGGCAACAACTTGTGGATGTCCAGGCTGCTCAGACGGTCAAACAAGTCATTGTCGAGCTGTTTGATATCCATAGTTGCTTCTGGGGCAGCGGAATCGACGAAGACCCGGGTCTCAAAGAGCCTAACAGTGTCAGAAGCCGAACGAGTTTCTGGAGACCAGTGCAAGCGAGGTAGGGCAGGACTTACTCATTCATGAACAGTCCGGGTGTGACCATTGGGAGATACGCTTGGCCTTCCATCTTGAAAGCGTGCAGGGAAACTCTGTTTCTGGTCAGTTAACGGCTCTGGGATTCAACTTGATTTTTAAGGGAATTTGGGCTTTCACTTGCCTCGTGGGTTGAGTTGAGGTATGCAGAAGTAAGGCGAGAACAGGCAGGATACTTGCTTGCTGACCTGTCCGCCAACTGCTTCCAGTGCTCTGAGAGGGAGAGGATGAAAAAAGAAGAAAAGAAGTAAATATAAGAAGTGGGAGGTTGCTTGGGGTGACAAGAAGAGCAGCAAGTGATAAAGTGAAGCTCACTAGCTTCTTTGCAAGTTTGCTATGCAGTGAATGTTCAGGTTGCCAGGGGTGACAAAGAAGGAAAGGGATAAAGTGAAGTTCGTTACCTCGTACGTACCTAGATGACCGAGGTAGCTGCTCTCCGAGTTTGCTATTGCAGTGAATGTTTAGGCAAGTTCAACCCAAATCTCACGATTGTCCGCTCATCTCATGAAAAGCTGGTAGAACAATTATAAGGCTAATCATGGTACCTTGGCCGTAATTGTCCAAAGAATCTTGCTTTGGGTACTCGGGTGGATAGTTGCACTCGACGGGCCCAAGTTCTGGATCATATAATTATAATGATCGGAAAATCGGTCGGGTCCAAACCCATTCCGTATGTGATATTCCCAAAGTCATCGTAAGAGAGGGCCGTGGCTTCTTCTCCAGGCACTGTGGTTAACAGAAGTCAGCAAAATTCCACCAGGCTGCAGTGATTAAGGGCTTACCAGTAAAATCGGGTCTTTCCGCATCAGCAAGATGTTTTTTATTAGTTATGTTATAGAATGCATGCCCCGCTGCTCATTGAACAAGTCGGAATCTGACACCTGTGATGGCATTGATGTTGGAGTGGCCGACGTTGAGCTGAGCTCAGGATCTTGAAATATGGGCTTCTGGCTTTCAAAAATGCAAAATAGGGAATGGAGAAAGTAGGAATCAAATGGCAAATCGTGGGCAGAGGCCAATACCGGCTGGTACCACCATTTGCTTGGAAAAAATCTCGCAATTGACATTATCTGGGTATAGTATAGAGCACAAAGGCTTTCCAAATTCTTTATTGGCGTTGTTCTGGGGTATAATTATTATCTTTTCTACTCCCCATTGTATGTGGTGAAGGCGGGAATGTGGTGAGGAGAAGACATCATCCAGACATTCCCGAGTTGC
Source organism: Malbranchea zuffiana (assembly GCA_039700045.1). Taxonomy (NCBI): domain Eukaryota; kingdom Fungi; phylum Ascomycota; class Eurotiomycetes; order Onygenales; family Malbrancheaceae; genus Malbranchea; species Malbranchea zuffiana. The sequence continues at coordinate 275,071 of JARUPO010000037.1, read as the reverse complement.
CGGAGAGAGTCCCGGACATCGGCAGTCAATCGGGACTTAGCAACGACTTTGGAGACGGAGAGCAGCCCAAGCCCTTCTCGAGCAATCGCCGCCCTAATCTTCCTCAGACTCCGTAGATTCGATAATTATCGAGAGAACATTTGAGGTTTTGTAAGTCAATTGGTATAGTCTGGCAGTGATCCAGGCGACTCCGTTGTTATTTCGGAGAAACTCTGTTCGCCGAACCATTAATCATCTCCGCGATGTCGCAATTCGTGGGCATCCACCAGCTTCACCCTCGGCCTTGACTCAAATGTGATTGACCTCTGTTCGACAAAAAGGAACGCCGCATTTCCTGATCCTCCATGTTCTCATCTCCTCGACTGGTGAGATTTATTCCAAGCATCTGCCGCACGAGTTCTATTTCGCGACCATCCCCCGCTTCTAGAGCCATGTCGTCTACTCCCGCGCTCGCAGATCCATTCCGGCCCGCCAGACGGGTGGCGGGACAACGACAGGATGTCTGGTAATGCCCGTTGCTTTCCCCTTGACTTGGTATATTTCTCTTCTAACATAGATCTCAGGTCGATTGTCAACGAAGCCGCTGCTGCATCCCCAGTTCAGCCCATCGTGAACATGGGCCAAGGCTTTTTGTGAGTATGAGTCGGCAGATCCATCATTTAAGTCAAGCAGTCCTGACCTCTACTTTTACCATCTGAAGTGGATATAACCCTCCACAATTCGTGATTGATGCAGCCAAGGAGGCCGTTGAGAAAGTGGAATCAAACCAATATGCACCTACAAGAGTATGAACCTGCATGTAGTTCTCGGCAATTGGCCATGGCCTTTGTTAACGGTTGGTTAGGGAAATCCGCGTTTGAAGAAGGCCATTGCGGCAGCATACTCGCCATTCTTCGGGAAGGAAATCAATCCAGATACTGAAGTAGTTATTACAAGCGGCGCGAATGAAGGTACTTCCTCAGCTGTACTTGGCCTGTATCTTTGACAGAGCTGACAGCTTATTTTAGGTATGCTTAGCACTTTTATGGGGTTCATCGAGCCTGGTGATGAAGTTATCATCTTTGAGCCATTCTTCGACCAGTATGGATATCCAATATCTAACCCGAGTTGAACATGGCGCTAAGTGACTGTGACAGGTATATCAGCAACATTGAAATGCCGGGTGGTACAATTAGATATGTACCGCTCCACCCTCCTAAAGATGGAGCTTCAAGGACATCCTCTGCATCCAACTGGTCGATTGACTTTGGGGAGCTTGAGAGGACAATAAACGAGAAGACAAGGATGATTGTATGTTAAATATCTGCTGTCTGTTGCTATTCTGTTGCATTGACTGACAGAAAATCCAGGTCCTCAACTCCCCGTGAGTATGATTTCTGCTGAAAAACTTTTTAATACTGACTCCATTTTCAGACATAACCCCGTCGGAAAAGTTTTGTCTCGGGAGGAGGTTGAGAAGGTTGCTGCACTCTGCGTGAAGCATAACCTCATCATTCTCTCGGACGAAGTATATGACCGCCTCTTCTACGTCCCATTCACCCGCATTGCAACTATATCTCCGGAGGTGGCAGCTCGTACCATTACTGTTGGCTCAGCTGGCAAGAACTTCTACGCAACTGGTTGGCGTGTGGGCTACCTTATTGGGCCCGAACACCTCATTAAATACGCAGCCGGAGCCCACACTCGAATTTGCTACAGCAGCGTTGCCCCTCTCCAGGCCGCCGCCGCTGTTGGGTTCGAGAAGGCAGACCAAGTTGGCTTCTGGGACCAGAGTAGGCAAGAAATGAGGGGCAAGGTGGAGAAATTCTGTGAAGTCTTCGATGAGCTCGGCATACCTGTGAGTAGGCACTTGAAATGCTGTCGTGTAAGTCCAGTCTAATTTGTGCGCCTTTTCAATTATTTAGTATTCCGATCCAGAGGGCGGTTACTTTGTTCTTGCCAACATGGCTGCCGTCAAGATTCCGGAGGGATATTCCTTCCCTCCACACGTCGCGAGCCGACCCCGAGACTTCAAATTGTGTTGGTTCCTGATCCATGAAGTCGGTGTCGCCGCAATCCCGCCCACCGAATTCTATACGGACAAAAACGCCCACATCGCCGAGGATTATCTCCGGTTCGCGGTGTGTAAGCCAGATGAGGTGCTGGAGACTGCAAAGGAACGCCTCCGGGGGTTGAAGAAGTATATTGTTCGTTAGATCTGGGAGCATATTTATTGGATGAACATGCCCCGCAGCTACAAGTAGATTTATACCATTAGACTGATTGCACTGGAGTTGAACTTCAGTGTCTCGATGCAAGTTGAAGTCACGGTGGTACCACTATCATCGAGCCAGCGTGAACGATACAACGACGAGAATGTAGGCACCAGCATATCAAACTTGTCCAGCACTTTCGAATATAAATATTAAACCATACTTCTCGACTAGAATAGAATTAACTCGTCGTTGAAGGGCAAATGTTCGAGGTTGGTGGTCGTCCTCGGTCAGCCGCTAGGCCCGTTTCAGTTTGGGCGGCGGAGTGGAAAATCTGGAGAAAGCAGCGAGGACTTTGTGACAAGCTTTGTTGAGATTAAAACAACCACCCGACCAAAGAAGAGCTGCATCGTCGCGCTCTCTCTCAGTTGACCATCTCTAATCTGCTCTTTAGCCGTCTCAATTGAATCTCATGAATGGATAAATAGTCGTGTATGCTGGTGACTTTGACCTCGTGAGATATACCGTGCCTGGAAGCGGGAAGAAATATTAGCCATGAGCGACCAACAGAACATCTCGAAGATTTTGGCGGCGTTGGGTAAATTGATTCTCACTCGCGCTTCATTTTCATTCTCACTGCGGACCGTGTCAGATGCTAACACCATGGTGATTAGCTGCCGCGCAAGGCAATTCGTTAGGAGCTGCTCCAACTTTTCCTGGCGCAACCCCGACCTCCTCAACGCCGCTTGTGAATCCCCAGGGCTATGGCTTACCACCCCCCGATAGCACTGGAAGTGTAGATATCAGCGGAATAAGACCCGTCAACACTGGTTCTGTCAGCATCGCAGACGCGATTGCCAAGGCGCGTGGTATTGCTGCGGAGAAGGGCGTTCTCTATGGTTCCCATCAAGGTACATTATCATCTCGGCCTCATGCCATCCCATGTTGATTCTGCGGAGCCGTGATTAAGAGAATTCATTCTTTCAGGACAGCCAAGCGGTACAGATCCACGACGCGATCCTCGAACCTATAACCGCTCGCGCTCGCCGTCGAGAACCCCTCCGCGACCCGCACGCGATGTTTTCAGAGACAACTACAATCCATACCGGGATGAACGTCGAGCAGAGAGACGTGGCGGAAACGATCGTCCATATGGAAGGGAGCGATCTTTCTCTCCTCCTCGGGCCGGTGGCGGCGGTGGTGGTCGAATGGAGCCGTATGCTGCTCAACAATTCAGAAATACAGGTGACCAGTCGCCACCAGCGCGAAGACCCGGTGGGATGGACGAGAATTTCGAAACGCTCCCCATAGATCCAAAGCTAGTTGGCCTGATAATTGGTCGTCAAGGAGACAATCTCCGAAGGATCGAATCGAATACTCAGACCCGGATACAATTCCTGGATACGACCGATGCGGGCATAAGACCTTGCAAAATCACTGGGAACAAAACGGCTCGCGCTGAGGCCAAAGCGGAAATAACCCGTCTTATTAATGAACATAATTCAGCGCGTGGGATGGGCTCGACAGATCGATTTGGTCGTGGACCGCCGGAACCACCAAGCCGGCCGCACGGCCATCCAGAGGAAGAGACTTCAACCCAGATTATGGTCCCTGATCGTACTGTCGGCCTCATCATTGGACGTGGGGGTGAAACGATCAAAGATCTTCAGGAGCGCAGCGGGTGCCATGTGAACATCGTTGGTGACGAGAGAAGTGTCAATGGATTGAGGCCAGTTAACTTGACGGGAGGTACACGGGCCGTCCAGCGAGCAAAAGACCTGATAATGGAGATTGTTGAAAGCGATGCCCGACAGGCTGCCGGTTCAGCACCACGGGAACCACGACGACCGGTAGTTGATATGGATGTTGGCGGTGGAGCAACCGATAAAGACAGCATTTTCGTTCCGAAGGAGGCCGTTGGCATGATCATTGGCAAAGGTATGTTTACTATACACCATTACTAAGATCATTGATGCTGATGCAGTTTTGAAGGCGGTGATACCATTAAAGAAATGCAGAGCATAACCGGATGTAAAGTGAATATCTTGCCTCCAGTGGGCCGCAACAACGAGCGCGAAGTCACAATGTTTGGGACACGGCAGGCAATTGCGCAAGCAAAGCAGAGTATAATGGAAAAAGTGGAGGCTGTGGTAAGTTGCCGCTCCTTGGGCTTACGTGCATGATTCTTTCAAGACTGACTGCTCTGTATAGCAAAATCGTTCGCAATCCCGCCGGGAGGACGGGTATAACGACAGATATTCATACTCCCAGCAACAGCAACAACAGCAGCCGTATACGCAGGATACAAATCCACCAGCACAACAGGCTCCAACGCCAGCAGGCGGAACCGGAGCTGGAGCCGGAGCAGGACCTGAAGCCGCCGCTGATCCTTACGCGATGTATGGTGGCTACGAGAACTATGTAGCGATGTGGTACGCGGCAATGCAACAGCAGCAGCAGCAACAGCCGCAACAATTCCCGCAGCAAGGCGGGACTTCTGCTCCTCCACAGGGCGAACAACCGGGTCCTCCGGGCGTCTCGTAAACGAAACAAATATATCAATCCTGGTTACTTCTCCTGATGCGCCCCTTGAACTCGTGGCAAAAAGTCCTTGTCTAGTATACCATTAATGAAAAACCCCCTCAAATTGACGTTGGATTTATTCTTCTGCCTCTCTCTTCTGACCTACACACTCTTACCTGAATCACACCCCGGGTTTCTCTGGTCTAAATTACAGGGCCCTTAACCCGTGGTGAGATGTATTCTGGTTCGGATTCCCCCCTTCTTACTTCCCGATTCTCGTATTTCGTTTTTCTCTCTCGCCGTTGATTTGCATGATGGCTTCTTTCTCCGTTTCCTTTGCTTCTTTCAACCTTTATCTTCCATGGGCGGAGAGGTTCTTAGCACAATTCTAGTTATTCTTTGTACGGTACTCCTCGCTTTTCCCCTTCCAACTGGTTTCTCTACATAAGTTATAGCCCTTTCGTTTCCACGGCTACTTTACAAAAATGCCACCCGGTTCATCCCAGGCGCTTTGATTTTTCTTTCTTGCAGTTTTTTTGTGTGAGGATATAGGAGAGAGCTGAAATCAATTGCTGCTAGTATTTTATACCTTTGTTGTAGCTTCTTTCTTAGCTGTTCCCTTTGGCTGGGAGGAAATAGGCCTTGACTGGATTGTATACCCCGGGGTTCAAGGATTGAGTGTGTATATAGGGACTCTGTAGCCGCACTGGGTGTAAAGGAAATATTTCGTATGGCTCTTGCTTCACTGATTTTCATGACTTTCTATGTTGGTAAGACTAGCCTGACGCGAATATGTTAACCGACAATCGCGAGTAGGTAGGGGTCGGAGATGATATTTTGAAGGCATCTTATCATCCTGAACACCTGGTCCCCTTCTATCAAGCAAATGGTCTTCTCTCACAAGATAGTATTTCCATCGTGAAAGAGCCCTGTCTTTTCTGTATTCGAGGAAATTGATGGCCGTTGATTACGTCATGAAGCTGGTTGGTTCTAGCGGCTTACATAATTAGCAAGGGCAGGCAGCTGATTGGCTCCTTCAGTTGTTTCAGCAGCCAACCTCGACTCCTTCGACGACAAGCCATTCAAGGGCAGAGAACGACAACACTATCCTGCCTTTTGAAACGCTGCTAGGCAGATGAAACTCTCTGCATGACTTATTTCTTCTTTAGCGCTTATGGATTTCTTAAAAATAGCAGCAAAACTGGCCTAACAAGCTTCCTGGTCAATGGCTATCAGACGGGCGGCAAGCTGCTTGGACGTTCCATTCCACAGGCCCGTCCGTGGTATTCTTCCGTTTCATTGGCAGGAAAGCTTTGAGTGGATTACTCTCCTGAAGAATCTGTGTCAGGGACGAATCCCTACCTTATCCCAGGGACTGGCCAGGAGTCAACGTTTTTTCGAGAGGGTTGCTATTCTCAGACGGATAACCGCCCACGATATCAGCCAAGCTTTAATGTCAGATCCACACGGACCAGTGATTGAGCTTCGAGTCCTGAAGACTCCTGGCGTGTCAAACGTGAAGAGTTCGATCATGCTGGAAATATTCCCCCTTCCAAGCCTGGAGACTCTGTCTGTGGATGTTTTGAAACCTCGTCGGGTACGACATTGCCAATCTGGCCTTCCTTGGCTGGAAACACTTCCGATGCTGAAGCAGAATGGAGAACCTTCTTTACCGCCGCCTTGAGGAGCATGAAGAGCTCTTGCAAGGGATATATTATTCTCTCAATTGTATTTTTCTTTGGGTGTTTGCTGGATATTTCCTTCACTCTGGATTCACTGTGTGAATTTTTCCTTTTGTGTTATTGATTCACGCTTTTTTCCTTTGTTGTTTCCCTTATCTACATTCAATAGATTTTTTTCTCTCTTTTGAATAGACTCTCTCTGTTAAACTCAATCACTTCGAGCACCCTCCCCTACTAATATTTCACCACCTCTTCTTTTCTTTGACTTCTGCTTCTACATTCCATGGCTTGCTAGAGGCTTGCAACATTTTCTTGATCAAATTACCACTTCCTTTTCGAGATTTCTTTTCTGCAATATCTGCGCTGGCCGCAAACATTTTATCGACTTGCTTTTCATATCGACAAGATGCATTTTTCACGTTTTATACCACGATCTATCCCCCTCCCCTCGACTCACGGCTTACCTCCATATGCCGCCCACGATCAAAACCCTTCCCCACAAGATGGACTAGTCGCAGCCCCTCCGGGTGCCATTACGCCTTACCTCGGTTTGAGATCCCGCCTGTCGCAGGTCTGGATCAACAAATGGACGATTTTACTTCTTCTGGTGTTGGCCAGACTTCTCATCGCCATAACAGGGTTGAATGGGGACATGGCTTCTGCGAAAAGGGAAGCGCTCTCTGCCTGCACGAATGTCGAATCGATGGGCAGCACCATGGCTTCGATGCCCCACTACATGTCCAAGGGCGTCAACGAGCTTACTGCTACGGGAGTAGAAAAGGCAGTCAACGGACTCATTTCTATGCTCTCCCTTGCAGTCACTGGAGTCGAGGAGATGATTGTGTTTTTCATCAACGTCTTGACCCAAACATATCTATGTCTCATCACTCTCGTTGTCTCCGGTACCTTGCACGTCGCCCTGGGAGTTATCGAAGATGCTGCCGATTTCCTCAACAAAACTCTCGCTGACGTCACGAACGGAATCGACAAAGGAGTGCGTGGCTTTGAGGACACGCTCAACGACTTCATGAAAGGAATCAACAAGGTTACCAGTGTTTTCGGTGGCGACATGAAAATACCAAAGCTGGAGATTACCGATGATCTTGACAAATTGAAAAAGATCCGGTTACCTTCTTCCCTGGACGAGAAGCTAGAACAACTCAACAAGTCTATCCCGACATTTGAGGACGTGAACAAATTTACGAACGACGCGATACGATTTCCCTTTGAACAGGTCAAAAAGCTCATCAATGAAACCCTCGACGATTACCAATTTAACCGCTCTGTCTTTCCCGTTCCACAGAAGGAGAAACTTAGCTTTTGCAGCGACGACGATGGGATCACGTCCTTTTTCGACAAGCTGAAGAAGATCATCGCCAAGGCCCAGAAAGTTTTCATTGCCGTGCTCATTATTGCCGCCATTGCCGTTTGCGCCCCTATGGCCTGGCAGGAAATCCGAAGATGGAGACTGATGAAAGAGCGTTCGCAACTCGTACAGAAGAATACCCACGACCCGATGGATGTTGTATATATTGTCTCCCGACCACACACTTCGACTGCAGGCCTGAAAGTTGCCAACTTGTTCGGCGCCAGCCGACGACAGGTCCTGGTTCGCTGGGTAATTGCCTATGCAACTTCATCGCCGGCTCTTTTCCTCCTCTCCCTTGGATTCGCAGGACTATTCTCTTGCGCCTGCCAGATGATTCTTCTTCAAATGGTAAAGAAAGAGGTCCCTTCGCTCACCAACCATGTGAGCCAATTCGCCGACAAAGTCGTTCACAGCCTCAACAACGCCTCCGAGCAATGGGCCGTCAGCACCAACCGGGCCATCGACGGTGCAAACCAAGACATCAACCAAAAGGTCTTTGGCTGGGTGAACACCACCACCGGCTCAATAAACAACACCCTAAATGTCTTCGTCGACAAGACCAGCAAAACCCTCAACGACACATTTGGCGGCACCATCCTCCACGACCCCATCAAGGAAGTCCTGCACTGCCTCATCGGCCTTAAAATCCAGGGGATCCAAAAGGCACTCACCTGGGCCTCGGAGCACGCGCACGTCGACTTCCCTAACATGCCCAACGACACATTTTCCCTGGGAGCCATCGCCTCCATCGCAAAGGACAACGATACCGATCCAGAGAGCTTCCTCGCGAACCCGGGCGAAGAGACCGCAGACGCAATCAGCAGCGTTGTCCTGCGCGTGACGAAAGCAGTTGAATCAGGAATCTGCGTCGAGGCAATCATCTCTTCATTTTTGATCCTGCTATGGTTTATCGTGCTCCTCCTTGCCATCATCCGTGCCCTGACCCTTGCATTTGGTCGCGATAAGCTGCGCGCTGAAGGCGGTGTAGACGCCGTGTACCACCCGCCCATCCCAGCAGTGCGAGGAATGTCGGGAGCAGCAGACGTGCCCAACAATGGCGGGGAAATACCCGGTTTCTATAACGTCCCGTTGACGGGCGTGACGACTGTCGTTCCGGCTCCGAAATATAGCACGACGCCGCATGTCCGGAGTGGATCAAGCAGCCATGAGGAGTATTACCAGGATCAGAAGCTGGGATATGCGGGACATCGAGAGTATGATGCCGCGCTGAAAGAGTGCGGTGATACGGGCTCTTTACGCAGGGAGAAGAGTGCGTATGGTGTTGTGTATGGGAATGATGAGAAGAGGTGAGGAGTTGTTTCTTTTATTTTTGAGCTTTCTGATTTAGCGGTTATTTCTGTATGGGTGTTTAATTGGTGGCATGTCTGCTACGGCTTTTTTCTCCTGTTATTTCTTTCTCAATGTGATTGGCCATGTAGGAATAATATATGGCTGCTGGGCACTGGCACACGTCTATCCATGTCTCCCAGTAAGGGACTTTAAGATATTGAGCATTCAATCTCGACTTCAGGTTAAGAGGAGATAGCATCTCCATGTATCTATTCCTAATTTTATTATTTGCCGATTTCCGAACTGCTGCCACCAAACATGCTCATACACGGTTGATCTCGATGAGTCGGCTAGCTCAAAAGACAACTCAGGGCCGTAAACGCATATTTTAAAATCCCGCCCCTGAGAACTCCGCATATGCCATCTAAAATACAATCCAAAAGCCCAAATTATCCCGAAATAATGCAAAACACACCGGAAAAGCTCCGTCTATTTTGTGAACACCGAAAAAGCGCCCTATATACCTGGTTGCGAGAGAGTAATAATGAAATCAATCCAATAAAGCCGACTGGTTCATCTTTATCTCGAAGGGGATTGCCCTTGGCTCGATGGCGAGGTTTCTGCCTTGCTTGATGCCAGATCCCTACTCGATAGGGATCCAGCTCGACTTAGAGATGCAGGTGTTCCCGCCTCGAGATCAGGTTCCTGTCCGTCAGGGGGATATCCCGGCTCTTTTTTCTCCTTGCCACTCTCCGGCGGTTGTCCAAACCCCGAGTCGGTCCGGTTCGAATCTTCTAGACGTACTGGAGAGTGCTCGAGTCGTGATATATTTTCATCATACTCGAATCTGCGAAGCTCTTCCTCGGTGCGCAATCGTCCACGCTCTGCGAGAGCGAGAAAATCCGTTCTGAATGCAGACGGTCCCTGTTCGGAGATAGATCCCGCACCCGCTACCCGTGGTATTGGGCGTCGTCGAAGCCGCGGTTGCAATAGACCGGGGACTTCGCCATTCGCCATTGCAGCTTTCGCATATGGGAGCCAGAATCGGGGAAATACGCGAACTACAAGCGCTTTCAGGGGTGGTACCGACGCAGCCCAGATTGCAATATTCGGCTCAATCGCAGAAAAGGTGTAGGTCACGGAATATGAAGGATCCGGATCTGATGGAAACCACAAACGGGCGAGGACGATCAAGCGTGTGAGTCCCATTATTGTTGCCCTATTGGATACGAATATACGAAAAGTGGTTAGTACCAAATATAATCCCAATAGGCGTGGAGAGGGGTTAGACACGAACACTGCACCCACGCTTAAAATGGCCACTATAAGCGCCTTTTCCCTCTTTCGCATATTTAATCTCCACACAATAGCACTTGGGATATATAAAAGCCATAAGTCGAGCACAATACTAATTACTCCGCCGGAAACGTAAAGTGCAGGTCGATTGACACATTCTCCCCCGCGAGTTCCGAGGAAGCTCTCCGGTCTAGTGTGAGTATATGCACGGTGAAGGGGTGTGCATTGGAAGAGGAGGGCGAGGAAGATTGCAATGAACGACGCAGCATTTACCACGAAGAGTAGGTGAAGCGAAATCCTTATCCGTTTCTGTAGCTGCTCCAGGCGAAGCAAGAATACGATTATCGCCGCTCGGACAAAAGAAATTGCTGGATAGTAGACCAGCTGAGTTGCGAAGTTCCATTTAAATCCTTTGATCTGTTCCTCCGGCGGCATCTGCGGGATATCCCAAACGTGGTACCCAAGGTAGAAGTATTTGGTGGCTGATTATTTTTTAAGTCAGAATTTTTGACTGGCAAGTCATAGGATTAGAGGATGGGCGCGAAAGAGTAGCCACTACATACTTGCCCAAAGACATATAGACTCGGAAATAGTAAATGCCTGCCATCCACACCGTTATCCCCATTATCTCTGGTTATTCGAGGAGAAGAAACGTACAAGCGCAAGTAAAATGAGAAGATCATCTACAGATAGAAGGATAAATCCTCGTTAGCCTCGTTCATCATACCACAGCGTTGGCTGGAATCAAAACATTCCAAAGACACGGTTCATACCCCAAAATAACCGTCTCATCATTGTCCGCGATATCAACCGAAGTAGCACAATGCCGATGCTGATACTTGGGAAGACTGCTAGGATCGCAAGTCCTCGATTCTGTATGTTATTGCCCATCGTTCAAGGTCAGAACAGCCACGGGGGTTCGGCCAGCCGTTAGGAGCCCGTGGCACTCTCTGTAGATCGGAAACGAGTGAACCGCATCCTTTTCTAGCTGCCAATGCCTGGTGAACTGTCGTATTGGGATATAGAGAGCTCATTCAACTAGCACGGAAGGAGAAGCAACAGCCCGTCGCATAACGATTGCCAGTGTGCGGGATGCCAGCTATCGAGACAGCGGTAGATCATCAGGCTCGCATTGAACTTTATTCAACTCTATGTAACCTGTTAACTTTGCATGAAGTTCCCGTCATCATCATCGAATGGGTTTTGCCACGAGGGTGATCCCAGAACCGAGCTTGAAGCCATGGTTCGGCCATCGAGGTTAACCATGATCTTCGGAAGGCCGATAGCGGCATGACAAATAATATCAAAACTATAGCCATCCCGTGTCTGATCTTTTTGCAGTGTTGATCAGCTTCAACGAGGGTGATATCGATGTATATTGGGTTGGATGTTGGAGGTTGAAGTTGAAGATGGAAGAAGTCAACGTCGTCAGAGAAGGATGACTAAGAAACCGAGATCTAGTTATGGCAAGCAATTCCAAATTCCAGTATCGTGGATTCTATTTATTGGCCCAGAAATTATATTCTGATATTCAGATGGCAACAAAATATCCATCCCCCTTATCCTTTACCCGTCCTCTCTCCACGAGCGGGTCGCAGCAGCTAATCCGAATCCTCTCCGGAGTAGCCGGACTCCTTAGGCTCAACACTTCATCCACACCCCATTGCTCTCTCGCGGCCTTGAGCGCATCTCGGATAGCAAAGAAAACTGCGCTGCCCATGAATAGGGGTGGCTCGCCAACCCCTCGAGAACGCTGGATCGTACGGAGGTTCTCCCACTCGACGTCCTTCAGAAGGCTGACGTTGAAGATCTGCGGGATATCGCGGAATCCGGGGATCTTGTAATTGCCTGGACCGCGTGTGAAGATTTGTCCAGATGCACGGTGCCAGAGGCTTTCTTCGGTGGTGAAGAGGCCCTGCCCCTGAACAAAGGCACCTTCAATCTGTCCATAGTCGATGGCCGGATTGATGCTGCGCCCAACGTCCATTTTGATATCTGCGCGGAGAGGCGTCCAGTCACCTGTCAACGTGTCAATCTGGACTTCTGCAGCAGTCACTCCTTGTGTAAAGTAGTAGAACATTTGGCCGGTATTTTCACCCCATTTATATCCAATATCAGGGGTCTTATAGAAGCCGTTTGCGGACAAATTAACACGGTCATGATATGCTGCGCTAACCAACTCTTTCATCGTCGCACCTGGCATTCTTTCCCGATACGGCTTGAGACGCTCGTTGAGTTGTTGGCATGCGTTGAAAACCGCATAGCCATTCAAATCTGAGCTAGCCGATGCTGCAGTGGGGGATGTATTGGCCACAGTATTCGTAGCTGTTTCGGAGATGAAAACATCTCCCTGAGGGACCTGCAGAGCCTCCGCGGCAATCATCGTCATTTTGGTGTGGAGTCCTTGACCCATTTCCGTACCGCCATGTGCGACCAGGACACTTCCATCGCGATATATGTGCACCAATGCCCCCGCCTGGTTCAGAAACTGAGCGGTAAAAGAAATTCCAAACTTCGTTGGGATAATTGCCAATCCCCTCTTCGACCACTTGTGGTTTCTGTTATATTCGGTGATACCCTCACGGCGCGAGTTATATTCCGATTCATCAAGTACCTGCTGATACATTAAAGGGACATGCCAGTCCCTAAGCTCCTGATTGAAATGTGTTTGCTCTTGCGGCCTGTACATATTTATCTGTCGAATCTGTTCCACGGGAATTTTTAGCCGATCAGCCGTTTCTGAAATATAGCTTTCCGCAAAAAAGAGACCCTGAGGCCCTCCGAATCCTCGAAAGGCAGTGTTAGACACGGTATTTGTCCGGCATAAGCGTCCACGAACATGAACATTCGGGGTCATGTAGACTCCGTCTATGTGCGTCAACGATCTGTCCACGACAGCGGCTGACAGGTCTTGACTATGGCCGGCATTCGCATAGACGTCGGCGTCTAACGCTAATAGCTTTCCTTCTTTGGACACTCCGACTTTCCACTGGCACAGGAATGGGTGCCGCTGTCCGGACGTGATGATATCTTCGTCCCGATTCAGCATACAGCGAACCGGTCGTTTCATTTTATTAGCGGCCACTGCGCAAATACTAGCCAGTTGAACCGATCGCGTCTCCTTGCCACCAAATCCTCCGCCGAGACGCTTCACACGGGCCACGACTTTATTAGCCGCGACGCCAGTTACCTTGGCGACATAAGTCTGCCTATGATTCATTGTTAACACAAGAAAAGATGAGCTTCGCCTATTACTCACGTCTCTGTTGGATTTTGCGTGCTGCTCCAGACTTCTATCTCCCCATCCTCGGGCTTCGGAATTACGACACAAGCCTGGGTCTCGAGATAAAAGTGCTCCTGCCCACCTATCCTCGATACACCGTGGAAAACATGGTCAGCTGTGGCGAAAGCAGATTCCGTATCCCCCTTCTTGATAAAAGGCTTGTGATGATGGAAGAAAGATTCTTTCTCGATCGCCTCCTCGATGGTGAGTATAGCTGGGAGTTCCTCATATTCCACTCTGACAGCCCTGGAGCCTGCTTCTGCCAGCCTTGCGGAGGAGGCTAGTACCATACCAATCGGCTGGCCTGCTGTGCGGACTTCATCAACAGCAAAGAACAGCTCATCCGGGTTCGGTTCTCCCCACCAGTTTGCTTCCGGGCGTGGTAGATCTCTATGGTCTACAAACCCGACAACTCCTGGGATGTCCAGCGCCGGAGTAAAATCAACTTTGACAATCTTTGCGTGCGCCTTGCTGGAAAGAACTAGGCAGCCATAGAGCTCATTTTTCTGAGCTGGTATGTCATCCGTGTACTGGGCCTCTCCTGTAGCATGCTTTAATGCGGAGACATGAGGTTCGGCTTTTCCGAGAATGTTCTGTTCATACGCCACGGCTGCTTCGTGGTCCTTGTTTCCCGAGGAGACTGCCCTCTCAATTTCAGCAATCGCCTCTTCCTCGGTCTGCCTGTGTCCCAGGCTGGCTAAGACATCATGATAGAACCGGTAGAAGAATCCCAGTGCCAGAGCCTTGCGATAGGTTGGCATGCCTCCAGGGACCGAGGAAGGGAGATTGAAGTCGCTTTCTAAGGCATCCATAACGCCTTCAAGCGTTGCTAGATCAGTCAATGTTCTGCCAACAAGAGAGCTTTCCGCCTTTCTCGCAGGAATGGTATACGATGCCATGCCACCGTACACAAGGTTGGCACTCGTGACGACATGGGAATCATCCAGCAAAACCCGGAGTGCTGCCGTAACAATGGCAATATCGTCATCTTTCCGCTTTGACTGCTTATATGCGCGGAGAAATTCACCGTTTTCCTGACTAACAGGAATCCTCAGTTGCGAAACAACTTCGTTGGGTTCAAGTGCAGTTGCACGGTATCCTTTGAAAAATGTTGCCATCGGAATGGTCCTCTTACTCGCCAACGATTCCGCAACCAGAGTCGTATTCGAAGCCATGAACACAGGGTTCAGGTCGGAAATCGGGGATGCAGTAACGAGATTGCCTGCTGGAGATGCAACGTTTCGAATCTGCTGACCGGCAAAGTAGCGAATTTGTTTCTTGAGTGCTGTGAACGGTTGAGCCTTGACGACTCCATATCTCTCCACAGCTTCATCGCAAATGGACTCAAGGTCTGTCAGCGTAACATTCGCACCCAGTTCCAGGTAGTTATCCTTGAAGGAATATTGCTTCAGCTCCGGAATATCGCCTACATATACAGAGTCCCGGTACTGCATGGCCTTGAACTTGACTTCGATCTGGGTTTCCGTACTGCCTCCAACTATCTTTGCGTCCGGACAGATATCTTTGATCTCCAACAGCTGACGGAGGTTAACGGGGCGATACCATCGCTTCTTTCTGTTCCCAAACGCGAGCGGTTGCCAAACATGTTTGTGTAGAGCAGGCGGAAATATCAGCTCCGTGTCCGGGGGGCGAGGTATGGGTTCAGTTCGTGCAGCCGTCTTCTCGACAGGCCCATTCCCGTCCACCCTGGTATCTGAAATATCCATCGAGCAACCCTTCTGACCTCCATCCATGCAGCATCCACCACCTGGTCTTGTTTTACAGCATGTGGGTGCGACAAAAGACTGCGCAGCGTCCAGTATTGATCGATATCCCGTGCATCGGCATAAATTCCCATCAAAAGCTTCTTCGACGTTTCGATTCGAAGGATCAGGATTGTTCCGCAGCAAAGCATAGAGGCTCTACAATTAAATTAGTAGCCATTCTAAGTGTTAGAAAGCAAACGCAGCGTACCATGACGATTCCAGGCGTGCAGAACCCGCACTGGCTGCCATTCCCCACAGCTATCCTCTGCTGAACAGGATGTGGAGTCTTGGTATCCCCGATTCCTTCAACTGTAATAACATGTTTTCCATCAACGCTAACCAAAGGAGCCAGGCATGCATTCACAGAAGCATGATAGATCTTCCCAGTTGTCTGGTTGCGATACGAGACAACCACAGTACAAGCACCACAGCCGCCCTCAGCGCATCCCAACTTTGTTCCCGTCAGACCTATTCCTCGAAGATATTCGAGCAGGGTCATCTCAGGGTCCGCAGCGTCCAAAACTACGCTGGTGCCATTGAGAAAGAAACGGAGCGTGTCATCGTAGCTCTCTGTAAGCGCAGCGAGAGAAGCGCGAGCTTGCCGGGCTATCGCCTCCTCAGAGAGCTGAACCGCGGCTGGAGCCATGATCGGCAAAATCCAAAAAAAATATCACTGCTCTAACTACTCGTATTTGAAGATGAGTTTCCGAACGATAGGGCTTTGGGGAGATCAGCCGTCCTTGTCGGGAGGATCCACGTCAAGGTAGCAAACTGGAGCCATTTGATGCGGCGGCCTGTGAGCCATTAACTTGGCAGGACGCCTATTCACCAATAAGGTCGACAAACTGTATTCACGTATCAAACGTGCAAGTCAGCTGCACAAGGGCGTCGGAGGAGAGTGCAAGCAGCTCCAAGGTGTCTTTGATGACCGCCTTGTACAACTTTCGGAGGCTGTGGCCATGTGCGGGGATCGCCACCTGCCGATAACTTAAGCTTATTGCTAAGGTGCTGAGTAATCCTGAGTCCGTGCAGGGATAGCATGGCTCTAATTGGTCAATACCAACGGCATTACGCCAAGAATTACTAAGACTTGGCATCCCGCAGATCAATTCTGCCTCGATTAACCCCAAGACGTTGGGGAAGGCTTGGCCCATGTCAGCCAAAGTCCGAGAACCCTCGGCAATACCATTACGAGCGGAGTTCATGTCAGCAAGGACAAGTTTGGGGAGAGCAGTGGATTTGAAGAAAGAGGGGTCATTCATTCATTTTGAGAAGGGGAATCATTATCTCTACCGCTAATTCAAACTTTGCTATCATTTGTCCTGAGCTCTTCGGTCTCCCGTTCACCCTCGTTCCAAACCATGCCTTCTGGGTCGGTGATGCCCGTGAGCTTCGTGACAACTGAGGCGCCAAAAAGATCGCCGCTGACATTGACTGCCGTTCGGAAGCGGTCAAGGAACCAGTCGATGGCAACGACCACAGCATACATTCCGGTAATGGGAACGTTGACACTGCCGGCAATCATGACGGTGAGCACAAGGGAGGAGCTCGGAATTGGCGTGGTTCCAATGGATGCGAGCGTAGATAGAAGACAGATAATAACATAGTCGACCGGGCCGAGAGTGATTCCTTGGGTGGCAGCAAGGAAAACAACCACAATGGGGAAGTAGATCGCCGTTCTGTTCCAGGAGTTTTAGCATAAGATCATAACATTGTTTTCATGCAATGAATGGAATACATACCCGTCCATGTTAATTAAGCAACCTAGTGGTAGGGCAAATTTGGAGACAGTAATTGGTAGTCCCCGGGCACGAGCGCACTTGAGAGTCACTGGTAGAGTGGCCGCAGACGAGGCAGAACCCCAGGCAGTAATCCATGCCGGAGAGTTTTTGAACCAGTAGGAGTACGGATTTTGCCTCACGATAGCAAAATAGATGATTGGGATGACAACAAAGAGATGTATTCCCATTCCGGTGAGGGCGCCACCCATCAGAACTCCCAGATTCTTGCCGATCTCCTCGATATCCAGCTTGAACAAATTGGGCAGGATCAAGAAGAAAACACCAATGGGGGAAACCTTGATGAGGAAAGTGATGATGGCCGTAATCATCCTCTCGATTTCCTTGGTGGCTCTTAGGATGGACGAATTAGCCGGGTCTTTGATGAGATAACCGACTATAATCGCCGACACGAGGACCGCAAGGAGACTGTTCTCGGCCAACGCCTTGACAACGTTGTCAGGGATGAGAGACTCGAACATTTGGACAACGACGTCGTGAATCGCTAGGGCTTCCCTCTCAGCGAACTTCTCCGCGTCCTTCTCGGAGACCTCCAGACTATCCTTTCCGGCCACGCTCATCATTGGAGACCAGACTTTGGAGACCATGATGCAGCTCTGAATAATGGCAATCAGTGTTGTCATAACATAGTATCCGATCGTCCAACGTGCCAAAAGGGCGCCGCCCTTGGACATCTCCCTTAAGCTTTGAACAGCAAGAATCATTGCGGTGACGATCAATGGCAATACTAGGAAACATTAGACCTTAGGAGCTGAGAACAGGTACATAAATTCACTTACCAACAGCTTTCAGAGCGCGAAGCCAAAGGGTACCAGGGATCATAATAAGCGGTGGGACGGCTTCGGGGATATCCTTCACGGTAGTGGTGACCGCCATTCCAATGGCAATGGCGAGAGCAGCGGCGATGACGATCTGTAAGGCAGAGCCAGGCTCCTTGACAGAATGCCACCACTTTCTCTTTGGGGTTTCCTCCTCAGCATGTTCGATGGTGACATGCTGAGGTTCTAAGCCCTCCTTGGAATCTTTCGACATGGCGATATCGCTCTCGGTCAAGACGTTTTGGGAAAGGAATTGGCGGGCAGACAGGAGACTGAGAGGGTGAGAGCTGGAGAAGAGGAGGATGGACCAGGACCGGGGGCAAGGTATTTATGCCTTTGAGGATCTCACCCCACATGCCAACATGGAGAGACAGCTTGGGGAATGAATTAGCGTGATGTTTGTGAACTGGGGTCACATCGCTTCTTCCCCAGGGCCATGTCAGCGTGGTGCAGAGGCCATGCCCTTCCAAGATCCGCCGCGCCTTCAGTATTTGAGATCCACGGCCCACGGCGATATCCCTAGCTGCGGCTTGTCGGGTTTGCTGGCGGAACCAAGAACGAGAGCGCGGAGGCCTCGCGACAGATTCCGTATATTTGATTTGAACATCCATCGTATCATTGAGCACGAGTGTCTTTCCCAAGAATTCCCGCAGACCTGGCTGTTTCAGGGGTGAAAACACACAAAATCAAGCGACAATTGCGACACGGCGAACATTCTCCGAACGGTGGCAACAGACTGGCTCAGAACTTCTTGAGCGTGAGTGGGACACCTTGGACAAATGAAAAAGCTGAAGCCCCATCTGAAGCCCCGTCTGATATCTCAGGCCCAAGCCCGCCCGCCTCTGACAGAGTTTGGGCCAAGGAGCTTGCTGAGCTTGGCGGAAGGGAGAGAAGGTCTTGGCGAGTCGACACATCCCCCAGAGTTCGAAATCCGGTTAGGTCCGGGCGGGAGCCAGAAAACAACCAGAGCAATCACGAGGAAATGGCCCCTGCCGGGACAAGTATCGTTTTCTTGTTGTTTCTAGCGTTCTTTCGAAGATCTTGGAGACCCAGACATGAGGTCGCGACTGAAACGCCCGCCTCCCGCCTTGACAAAGAGCCCTAACATCAGTGTTAGCACAAGATTCCTCCGTATTGAACCTCCAAAATAAGTACTGGTGCTATTAATACTTCAGACGATGAGATCGGACAGCTCATATCCAGAAAAGGTCACAACACACGAGATCAAGATCATGTTTGCGTCCGACGGGTCTGCGATGAGGGGATAGGCGATGGCCTTTCCAGCGAGTCCAACCAAAACGCTCAAAGTGAATCTTGAAGTTCATCTTGGGGATCATCCTTGCAAACCCTCTGGAAGGCTTCCCAGTAGCAGTAATTCTCCAGGCCACGCAACTGCAGACGCAGGCGCATCAAATCTGCCAGGCGAGGATGATTGACAGACAAACCATGGAAAGCCGGTACGAACCCACAAAATCTGCCGTGCGTGTGTGAGATTTCATGTGCGCGATGGCCAAGAAGGGTAAAAAAAATGCCCAATAATACCGCTAGTAGAATGCCCGGCATCCGGGGGTAAGAGAGGGGCGGACGCAAAGCCGCCCGCTTGCCAAGCATCTTCGCTCCGAGAATGGCGTGAATGTTGGGCGCAAGATGCTGGGGAAATGCGATTTCCGAGATGCCCAATCCCCCGAATGGTTCAGGAGGCAGCAAATACCTGCTGGCCGGGCCATGTTCTCTCGCATGCGCGGTGGGTGGTCCCGGGAGCCCGCTGTTCAATGCTGGGCGTTGGGTAGCGGAGGCCCAAGACAGGAGGAGGAGAGATACCGCGCGAAATGAAAGCGACTGGGCGGAACAGATGAAGTCTGGCAGGTGGGCTCATTTTCCAACAACCAGCCGGCGTCCTGTTCGAACTGGCGCGGGGTTCACACGACTGTAGACGACCAACCAACGCTGGCGGGGCGCCTTGGCTATCGACGGTGAATGTGATCAGGTCCTCAGACCGCCATCCGCAGGTACGCATTTCAATTTCTTGTTTGTTCCATGGTGGCGAGGTTGTTGTCTGTCGAAAACAATCATCGCGATGCTGGGCGACGTCGTTGGGTTTCGTGAGGTCGTGCGATCTTTTCCCTGATTTGTCAGTGCTATTTTTGTCAGCGACCGACTCCCGCCCCTGTACGAGGCTGCTCCGTATATCAATTTCACCTGCATTAGCGAGATCGACGCAGGATATCTTCAGGAATTCATGAGATGCTGTCCTCAGTTGATGCCGCTGGAGGAAACGAGAGGAGATCTCTTCGGAAAGATGGAAGTAGGCCGGTCCACCCCTCAAGCCAAGGTCGATTAACTGCAAATGATACTGCTCTCTCGTGATATCTCAAATAAAACGGGAAAAAGGATTTTTATACATTTGATGGCAGGCGACGCTAAACAGAATGAGATCAATCCCCAAACACCACAAGAAAAAGAAGGCCCAAGAGTCCACCGCCGTCAACACCATTCCCCCAAAGCCTGACAAAGAACCTGTCCAGTCTACGGACGTGTTGTTCTTCATACTTTTCAAAGGCCAGATGAGGTCAGAGCCTATGGTGACCACTCCTGAGCAAGGCGAGGAACAAGGCCTATGAACCCACAAACCCTTTCTCGGCTTTCTGCCACCTCTCTCTTTCAACAACACTTCTGGCCCTACAAATCAAACCAACGTCAGCGATTGTCCGTAGAATGGGATTGATACGTTAGAACTAGAGTTCAACGGGCCTTACCTGTATGCCCGCACAAACCGCCACACTTCTGTGTCCGCAAGATTCCACGCTTCGGCGGCCGCCTTCAGCGGGTTCTTATCGCTCTTGAGCAAGTCCCGGGCTTTTTGAATAAGCTCATATTCTTTGTTGAGCTGATTATTCCCGTCCTCCTTCTCGTCCTTATCGTCCTTCTTCGATTCTTCTTTTTCTCTCTTCTCTTCTTCCTTTACTTCCGTTCGCGTTTTACGCGGGATGGCAAACCCGAAGTGCCAATCTAAATCGTTGATGAGAGCTGTTGAGAGGCCGTTGCCTTCCAGCCTTGCTGGGAGTGTCTCGACGGTAAACCACAATCCTCGAGACCTCCAATGTTCTCCAGCAACGAGGTCTTTAAACGCAACAACTCTTGAGGTGCCGTCACGTTCTGTTCCAAGCAAGTGCCTGGTAGATCCGATCACCCAGGGATCGCGTTCAGTATTGCGGCGGATATGGCGGGCAGTAATATTGGTATCGCCTTTCTGCAGGCTGATCAACGTATATGGATGAGGCAGAACGCCAAGTGTGAAAAGGGAGGAATCGTTCCTGTAGCTATCCGGGTGGGTGATTTTCATCCGTCTCCTGCTCTCGCAGGGATTGCATCGGGGGTTGTTCGGTGGGCAGGACTTAGGTAGCGGTGTTTCAGCACATTCGGTCAGAAGCTCAGCCAGACGAACTCCAGGGCTGACCAAGGCGGTGGTATAATCAGCATAAGGCTTAACCACCGATATTCCCGAGCTGAAAGTGTTTTGGAAGGTAAATTGGAGGTGTGAATTGATGAGCTTCACGAGCTCGAGCCGGCCCTCAGCAAGATTCTTTTCCAGCTTTTCGGCAATCGAAGCATATTGCGATTTGATGGTTGGAGTATCGTAGAACGCGATCCCATCGGATTCTTTTACTATGACCGAGGTTGGCAGAAGAAGGTCAATGATATTTTTTGCGGCCTTGATATTCGAACTTCCAAGAGCCGTCTTGATAGCCTCGTTGATGCGGTCTTTTTCACCCGAAAAGAGCATCGAGCCCAGACCATTGACCCTGGTGATCCGTTTCGGAGTAGATCCTCGTCGCAAGTATGTCAGGAAGCCGTCATCGTAAGGAGCCATAGGAAAACAGCGCCAATTGACGAATATCCCACTTCCCATATGTCCCCATGCCATCCACTCCATAAAATTCAAATCGAGTTCCTTTTTTAACCCTTGAGAATGGTACGATTCGTAGGCCGGGTTATTTTTGGCCTCCGCCGGCCCAAGAACTACGGGGTAGAAGCCCTGAGCATACCAGGCTCTGCGCCATGCAAGCAGTAACTTGGCATCGGCTTCCGCAACATCCTTCTCTCTCTTTTGGGAAGAGTCGTAATATGTGTAGACGGGCTGGCGGATAGGTAGCGGTGGAAGCACAGATCGATCTTCTTCCAGAGTAATCGAGGACGAAAATGGATTGAGCCATTTCCAGTCCGTATGCCACTTTGATCCTCCGCCTGTGCTATTTTTCTGCTCCGGGGGCTTATGCGCGGCTTGAGGGAGGAGTTTGAATCGGAACGACTCGAATTTTGGGAGCTTCGGTTTCGGCACGTAATTTTTGATCGATCCGGGCGTATGTTCAACGATTACCGGCTCGGGAGTGGCGGAGAATATTATCAGGAGGAGGGCAAAGAATACAACAACGCTGAAGAGGCCGGAGGCCCGGTAGGTGATCATCTTGCGCGACACCGCGTTGAACGAACGAAACGGGGCAGGAATAAGCTAACGAAAATCAAGATGACTTGTCAGCACAGCTCTATACCCTCGCCATAGTCCAATCTCCACCGGAGAGCCGCGACAAGATCGTTGTGCGTCCACAAAATCTTGTCCGTTCAGAACCCCCCATCATCCGAATCTCGAAAGGAGCTTGATTCTGCTTATGTAATAATTAGATGTTTCAGTGACCTTGGCGCAACGGCGAGATTCAGGGGCTTCCCGACTTTTTCTGCAGCCAGACAAGAAGGAGTTCTAACTGAGATTTCCTTTGGCGTGCTAATAACTTATATTCAACAGCAGAGCAAGCCTTGAGTATCATAAGCACTTCAAATGCTCCCTTGCAGCACGGCCAACATTTTAAGCTCTGGATGTCGATTATAGCTCCTTCAATGAACTGTTTAGCTACACCGCAAGACAACGCATGTGCATATTATAGCATTTTTTTTGAAGGAAAACAAGCTGCAAAATTCTTCATAATGATACTCGGAGAGCTATGTTTCTTAGAATGCAATTGTGAGGCCCAATCCAGCAGCCAGCCCTACACCCTTTTTCGTAGAATGCCTTTGCCCCTTCAGTGCCTCGACATAAACCTAGGGCTCTACCAAAATATATGTCGTCAACCTCCATCGTGATCTTTGGCTCTCTCGACGGCGGAGGGCGGAAACCCGCTCCGCCTCCACCCCTCCATCCCAGTTCCGCCGCCTCCCAGCCGCACTAAACATGATTATGTCAGCAAAGTCACCCCGCGGATAATCGTAAAAGCGGCGTCCCGACACCGGATTGTCTTCGTCGGGCAGCCAGGGCGTGAGTCACTTTTTTTTTGACACCGCTCTCTCAATTGATTGAAGGCGAGCACGAATCGGGGGACGAGCATATCGCCATGGGAATTGAGGGAACCGCTCTTCAAGAGCGGCTTGACCGCTGGTCCCAACGACTGCAGAATCTTACCGTCTCCCCGCTCACACGAGACTACCCAGAAACGACCGTATCTGCGCCAGATGCTTCGAGACGGGCAATTGAAGCTTTCGAGTACCTGAAACTATCAAGAGATGCGCAATTGGCTGTGCAGAAATTATCTGGAGCGGACGAGTCCAGTTTCCTAGTCTTTCTCACGGCATTCGTGGTGCTAGTTGGCCGATTAACCGGTGACGAGGACATTGCCATAGCGACAAGCTCAGAAAACGATGGACGCCCATTTGTGTTACGAACGCCCATTTCCTCCAGCGAATCCTTTGCACAGTTATATACGAAAGTGAGAAGAGCGTTCAGCGAAGGGGCGTCGGATATTGTTCCGCTCAGGAGCCTTAAGTCCCATATACAGAAGAAGACCCAGTCGGATCGCACGCCCGTACTGTTTCGATTTGCGGCATACGATGCCCCGGCTGCTTCTCAAGAATACCCCGCGAACACCTTTGAATCTACAGATCTTGTCCTGAATATTGCGTGCCAGTCAGATTCCGCAGATTTGGAGTTAGGGGGTTACTATAACCAACGTCTCTTTTCGAGTTCCAGGATCGCTACCATTTTGGCTCAGCTCGTTGAGCTAGTGCGAAATGCCTCTGTCCATCCGGATGAGGCCATTGGCAAAATCCAATTCCTTACCGAAAGCGAGCGATCCATCCTCCCAGATCCTACAAGTGATTTGAACTGGTCCGAATTCCGTGGTGCGATCCATGATATATTTGCGAGGAATGCGGAAAGCCATCCGGACAAGCTCTGCGTTGTGGAGACGAAATCGGGAACCTCTCCCCACCGGGAATTCACATACAGGCAAATACACGAAGCCTCGAACATTCTCGGGCATCACCTTGTGCAGTCAGGGGTACAAAGGGGTGAGGTGGTGATGGTCTACGCGCATCGTGGTGTGGACCTCGTGGTGGCAATAATGGGTATCCTCAAAGCAGGCGCGACATTTTCTGTCATTGATCCGGCTTATCCCCCAGATCGTCAGGTTATTTACTTGGATGTCGCAAAACCCAGAGCTTTAATCAACATAGAAAAGGCCACTCAAGATGCTGGTGAATTAACGGAAAAAGTTCGTTCTTTCATCAACGAACATCTAGAGCTTCGGACGGAAGTCCCTGCTCTTGCTTTAAGGGATGACGGCAGTTTACAGGGCGGATTAATTGGAGGCACTGATGTGCTTTCTGAGCAGATTGCTTTGAAGTCCAAGTCTGTCGGGGTCATTGTTGGGCCAGATTCCACACCTACTCTTTCCTTCACATCTGGATCCGAAGGTCGACCAAAGGGCGTTCGTGGCAGGCATTTTTCCCTAGCGTATTATTTTCCCTGGATGTCTAAGACCTTCAAGCTTACCCCTGACGATCGATTTACACTGCTCAGCGGTATAGCACATGATCCTGTGCAGAGAGATATTTTCACCCCACTTTTCCTCGGAGCCCAATTGCTCGTGCCTTCTCGCGAGGATATTCAAAACGAAAAGCTCGCGGAATGGATGCGTGAATACAAAGCCACTGTTACCCATCTTACCCCTGCTATGGGTCAAATCCTAGTAGGCGGAGCTACCGCTCAATTCCCATCCTTGCATCACGCGTTTTTTGTGGGAGATATTTTGATCAAGAGAGACTGTCGGTCTCTGCAAAGTTTGGCACCGAATGTCAACATCGTGAACATGTACGGTACCACGGAAACCCAGCGGGCCGTCAGTTACTACGAGATTCCGTCATACGCGAGCAACGAGTCGTACCTTGACACAATGAAGGATGTAATTCCTGCCGGTAAGGGTATGGTGGACGTTCAATTGTTGGTGGTGAACCGCTTCGACCGCTCCAAGCTCTGCGCAGTTGGTGAAGTTGGCGAAATCTATGTCAGAGCTGGTGGTCTGGCAGAAGGTTATCTTTCCAATCCCGAAATGAATGAGAAGAAATTCTTGAACAACTGGTTCGTCGACCCTGAAATCTGGCGGAAACAAGAAAAAGTGGACTCTTCATCGGTACCGGCCTGGAGAGAGTTCTACCTCGGACCAAGAGATCGTCTTTATCGAAGCGGTGATCTTGGTCGCTACACTCCAACCGGTGCCGTTGAATGCTCGGGTAGAGCCGACGACCAAGTGAAAATCCGAGGTTTCCGAATTGAGCTCGGAGAAATCGATACCCACCTTTCCAGACATCCCCTCGTCAGGGAGAATGTTACATTAGTGAGAAGAGACAAGTTTGAGGAACCAACCCTGGTCAGTTATATTGTTCCGCAAATGAGCAAGTGGCAATCCTGGCTGGAGCAGAAGAATATCAAAGATGATGACTCCGCTGAAGGAATGGTTGGGATGCTAAGAAGATTCCGACCGTTGCGTGATGATGCAAGGGATTACCTCCGAGGAAAACTCCCAGTTTACGCAGTTCCGACAGTCATCATTCCACTCAAACGGATGCCATTAAATCCAAATGGAAAGGTCGACAAGCCCGCGCTGCCCTTCCCAGATACTGCCGAACTTAGTGCTGCTGCACCGCGACGCAGATCATCTGTTCGCCGGGAATTGTCAGAAGTTGAGCAAGCCGTGGCACAGATGTGGGCGAAACTTATCCCTAACGTCACCGCCAACATGATTGGGCCAAACGACTCGTTTTTCGATCTTGGTGGACACAGTATCCTTGCGCAGCAGATGTTCTTCGAACTCAGGCGTAAGTGGAGAAATGTTGAAGTTAGCATGAGTGCCATCTTCCGTAGTCCGACCCTGAGAGGTTTTGGAAACGAGATTTCCCGAATACTAGACCACGACTCTCTCACCGGTGATGGTCAAGCTGAAGCGGGTCAACCGCAACTTTCTGCGCAAGACGATTATGCTGGGGATGCGAAGAAATGCGTCCTCCAGTTGCCTGAAACCTTTTCAGCCCCAACTGAATCAGCTCTGCGTGAAGGTTCCACTGTATTTTTGACAGGTGCAACCGGTTTCCTCGGCGCATATATCCTCAAAGGTCTTCTCTCAAGAGAAAACCCTTCAGTCAATGTCATTGCGCTCGTTCGTGCCAAGTCCCCGGAGGCCGCTCTTGAACGTGTGCGTTCCACATGCAAGGCCTATGGGTCGTGGTCTGATTCCTGGACGAGCCGCCTGCAGTGTGTGCAAGGAAACCTTGGTGATAAGAATCTTGGGCTCACAGATGATCTCTGGGATGACATCTGCAATCGCGTGGACGTGGTGATCCACAACGGCGCATTGGTCCACTGGGTCTACCCCTACTCGAATCTCAAGGGTCCAAATGTGCTTGGCACTATCGATACCCTCAGGCTCTGTGCTTCAGGGAAGCCGAAGCAGTATGCGTTCGTCAGTTCGACGAGTGTGCTTGATACCGAGCATTTCGTCCAAGAATCCGAGCGCATTGTAGCTGAGGGTGGAGCAGGTATCAGCGAGGCTGATGATTTATCGGGCAGCAGTGTAGGGTTGGGAACCGGTTATGGACAGAGCAAATGGGTCGGGGAATACCTCATTCGTGAGGCTGGACGTAGAGGCTTGAAGGGAACTATCGTTCGGCCAGGTTATGTAACGGGTGATTCTCGTTCTGGAAGTAAGTGAAGACGCGACCATTCCTTCCAGCCAAGATGCTAATATAATCTCCCTGTAGCAACCAACACGGATGACTTCCTCATTCGCATGATCAAAGGCTGTATCCAGCTTTCATCGAGGCCTAATATCAACAATACCGTGAACATGGTACCGGTTGATCATGTTGCTAGCGTTGTTATTGCTTCTGCCTTCCACCCGCCTCGCCCCGAGTTGTCCGTGGCTCATGTAACAAGCCACCCCCGACTCAGATTCAACCAATTCCTTGGTGCTCTCCAGACATACGGTTACGATGTACCGCAAGTGGATTATGTTCCATGGGCAAGCTCGTTGAAGCAATACGTCAATGAAGGCGACCGCAGCACGCATGCTCAACATGCTTTGTATGTCACCTCACCGTATTAAATAGTATCCTGATACTAATGGAATCTTCTAGGATGCCACTATACCACTTCGTCACAGCTGATCTACCATCAAACACCAAAGCGCCCGAGTTAGATGATGCAAATGCGGCAGCTGCATTGCGCGCTGACGCGCAGTGGTCAGGAGAGGATGTTTCAGCTGGGAGCGGCGTGACAGAGGAGTTACTCGGTCTCTACCTGGCTTATCTTCTGGACATTGGTTTCCTCCCTCAACCCACATCTACGGGATCGAAGCCCCTTCCTACGAGCTGCCTCTCACCTGAGCAGAAGGCCGCGCTAGCTGGTGTTGGAGGTCGTGGTGGGCAGGCATAAACGGTGGTCGAGACTCTTTACTTTGGGTGGCGCTATCCAATGCTTTCGAACCTGGCTCAGCTTTGTTAGTGGCCAGGGGACCCAAAGAGTGAAGATATGGTGGATTCCTGGACGCTAGATTAGCGTATCCTCATGATGGAGAAGTCATATAGCCCTTTCAGATTTATTTTCTTCTTATTATATTCTTTTTCTGGGCAATTCAGGATAGAGAAAAAGGTCACAGGTGGTCTAAAAAGATGTTTCTTTTCGGTCATACTAAGTTGCTAAATAGGGTATCAGAGTCCCTTGAAAACGGCTTCTTCAACTCCCTTTAGCACTTCCTCAATTGCCCAATGCAGCAGCTCTCCCATAGACGCTTCCCCTTTCCCAGGCGCAACAATGACCCCAGCATCCTCTCTAATCTCGCGTCCCTCACCCACAATTTTCTTCAACTCCTCCACATCCCTCGTCGAGACAGACTCCGGCACAAGCAGCCAGGCATGATCCACAATATACCTTGGCCAGACCACATCATCAACATAGCCAGGTGGATCAGTCCAGAAATTCGTCTGCGGCGGATCAATCGCATCTGCGTCCTCCACTTCCGCCTCGCCTTGCTGCTGTGTCTTCGTATCCTGCCCTGTTGTCGTTGGAGGCTTTGGCGTCGGAGCCGGCCCGATAGTCACGTATCCCGTCCTAGCTTCCCGTCGCTGCTTCAAGAGCGTATATGTAGCCGGTAAAAAGAGCGGAACATCAATCTGCTTTTGCACGGGGTATAACCGATGAGAGATGTCCCCCGGCGTCCCGTAGAGTAAAAACCCATCAAGAAAAGCCAGCGATAGCTTTGTATCCCCCAATCTATCACCGTTCCCATTCCCATTATGTCGTCGTTGTCGTTGCCCAGCTTCGTTTAGAATCTCTCTTAATCTCCTCTTCACCTTCTCCCTCAACGACTCCACAGTCTCATTATCGACGCCAGAATCCCCCGCATCGTTTAAGTCCTCTTTACTCTTCAGACCGGCGGGAAGACGGCCATTCTGCCTGATATACGATAACGCGCACGACAGCTGAGCAACGTCGATTGCGTCTATGGTATCCCAGTCTTGGACTAGGGATCCGGATTTGGTTGTAGTGACGGGTATCCTGCCAGGTTGGATTTTGGTTAGCGGCTGAGTTACCAGGGGAGTACGATAGACTGGGTATGTATGTAGGCAAAGGAGGGGTTAACTATACTGGTCGTCTGGGTAGTAGAAGTCATCTTCATGAACGATGAACGAGTTGATGGTTTCGTCTAACCCGGATGGCGCGGGGCTTGGAGGGGCATCGCGATTGAGCGGTACAGCGAAGACGGTGCGCAGAAGACGCGCAAGAGTAGTTTTGCCACTTGACGAAGGACCCGAAATTCCTATCACAATAGTTGTTACCGTTTGTCCTTGGCCGACTGGTGGAGGGTTGCTTGATGTCATAGTGAAGCAGTTGAGGTTTGCAGTAGTAGCGCTGGGGCTAACTGACCATAATTTATATGGTTAACATTGTCAAGAATCGCAAGGGCGTAAGGGAAGAGATTTTAAATGTAGATTGCATGATCATATCAGTAGACGAGTCCATTACTCTTTATATTCTTCCATAGATCGACGGCCATGATTCTACAGATGTACATATTTTAAACACATATTGCAGCCCTATTCCATACTCCAACCCCGGCTCCCAATACTTGTCATGCCATACACCGAAAATCAACCAACACCACTGCAGATTTCCCCTGATATACAAACGCCTAGAGAGATATTAGAATCAATTAAAGTTAGAACCAAGTAACGCAGGCGCCATAGGCAATCCGACTGATGACTGGAATGGGTCCTCCAGGGCGGATCCGGTCACCGTCCCGGCGTCGTCATCCCAATCCGATGTTCCGTGCATCATATCCCGGGCAGAACCACCGCTGGCCGTGCTTCTGGCTTCGCTATCAACGCGAGACGAAGCTCTTCTCTTGCGTGGTGTAGGGGTCTTGCGTGCCAGCATCATTATCCCCCCACTGTCAACGACGGGGGTTGTAGACATTCTCCTTCTCTTGCTAGAGCTTCCCACAGTAGGAGATATGTCGGATTCCACGGAGGGTATGTTGTCTGGAGGTGTTGCCTTCCGTTTTACCGGCGTCTGGCGAACCACCGAGGGCCGGAGGTCGGTCGTAGAAAGTTTAGTCGGAGGAGGTTGTTTTGGGCTGTCTGGGACCGGTAGCTTGTGTCGATCGAAGAAACCAGGAGGATGTTTCAAATAGGTGGAATCTGCAAATTCTTCTCCTTCGTGGATTGGTATGAAACCCTCTGTCTGGATAATATAACTCATCGTGCCGTCGTCCAGAAGCTCCTTTTCGGCGTGCTGCATTTCTGCTGTGGACATTTCCTTCCTCCGCCTTAGTATCCTGTCTTCCAGTGTATTCTTCAAGACCAGAGTCTCTACATAGACTGGTTTCTTCTGAGAGATACGATGAGCCCGCTTGATGGCTTGACTTTCGATATTTGGGTCCCAAATTGGGTTAACAATAAAGATGCGCGAAGCGCTGGCAACGTGAAGTCCATGCGAAGCTTGTCGGAGGTCCATCAATAAAACTCGTACGTTTTCCTTGTCGTTGAATAACGAAAGGTACTCAGCTTTCAGGTTAGGTTTTAATGTACTCGCATATATGCGAAATTCGACACCTAGAATTTCAAGGCCCTCTGCAATCCAGAAAGCAGTATTGTTGTTCTCGTAGAATATGATGATTTTTTCGGCTTCGTGCAGCTCTAGAACGCGATTCAACAGATATGTGAGCTTGGAAGATGCTGTACCGACAAACTTTGTCTTTGCCAAAGGAGAGTCCGCAGGAAGTGCCTTAAACGAAGTATAGGTCTTGTTCTTTCGAAGTGGTTCAGGTTTAGGTCGGTGGATGAGTTCATCATTCGTTGACTTGAGCCCACCAATCCCGGCCTCCGCCCCTGGTGTCACTTCCCCGATCCTTTTTTTCATTTCTTGCTTCACTTTGACGCCCGCTCCAGCGAGCCCTTCCGCAGGGTCAAGCGCGCAAAGGCGAGAGGTAATGAACTTCTGCGAAATTCGTGCTTGGGATATTCCCAATAATAATGGATGTTCGGGTTCATCGGAGCCAGCAATGGCCCAAATACTGCGTGCGTGCTCCGGGAAATTTGTAACTAGAACACCGAGCTCATCAAATTGACTAAACGCGACCCAAGAGGGGCAATCAACAGTCTGTTTCGCGATGCGGATCGCCTGGGATAGTAAATGGCGGTCATCTGTGGTCATCCGATGGGAGTTTTTGTTCATATATTTTTCCGCAACCGCAAGTGTCGCGTCCACGTCGGCTTTTTTAAACCCCGACCACCAAAAGCCGGCATGTCTCAGGTTATTAATGAGTAGGGAGAGATGCTTTCTGTTCTTGGGATGGAACATGTAATCCTGATCGGTGCGCTCGGAAGTTATCGAGTTGACAGTAAGATGGAATATGAAAAGGTTGAGAGATAGCTTATCATGGAAGTTAGGTTCCAGGTAAACGACTTTGTTGTGCAAAGGGGGTAGAGCCAAATCACGATGGATTTCTTCGGCTGTATGCCGCACGACAATCGATTGCAGTGTTGGCCGAAGGGATGAAGCCATCTTCCGCTTTCCGTCTCGACCCATCGGTTTGATATACTTAGTCCACCTGGCGGTATCCTTGCCGTGAGCGTTCGCCCAAGGCTTCAACTTGAGAAAATCGATGACAATAGCCCTGAGCTTGTCCAGGTTCTTGAGTTCTTCGTCGATAATACTCGCCGCATTCTTTCGAGCTTGCAAAATGGCCGTTGCCCTCTCCCCATGGCTACCCCGCACTTCCGGGACAGTTTGAGATGCAAGGCTAACTTCAACTCCATAAAGTCCGCTAGATGGTGTCCCAGAGACTACCCATCGGCGTTCAACATGCAACCTTTCCAACAGGTGGACTGCGTTGCTTTTACCGCCAGAACTGGCGAAGTTATGGCCCTCATCCACTATAATCCGCAGCCAATGAAGCTTCTTTAAAGGCGATTCGTAAGTTTCAGACGAACTCGCGCTGAAGGCACCATTTTCTCTTTCAAAGCGGGGCCGCGAAAAGAGGACAATGTCATATTGAAGTAACTCGTCCGCTGACGGCGTCCGAACACTCCAATCTCTTACTACCAGCACTTGTAGATCCCCGGTATGTTTCGCAATTTCAGTCAACCAGTGGTCGACCAAATTCGTAGGCACAATCACCAATGTCCCAGAACAAATGCGAATTTTAGAGCTTTTGACTTTTGATGTACCGCGGTGGCCGTATCGGGGAGCCTGAGTGACGGTATAAGAGCCCCAGTTTCGTTGACAGGCAGTAACACACTTCTCATGAAATATTCCGGCGGAATCAAGCCCATTAAAGTGGGACTTCCATGGGATAGAATATCGGCCTGCTGTACCTGCAGCCATTTCAAGCAAAGAACCGGTTTGATCTCGCACTGGATGCAGGTCTTGCACGTAGATGGATGGGATAAGAGGAAAATGTTTCCTCGTTGCAAGAATGACCGCGAGGCATATCAAAGTTTTGCCGTAGCCCATAGTTTCGGCCAGAATGCCTACTTTTGGTTAGAAGCCATGGCTAAGAGGCAGTTTCTAAAAGAAAAGCTCACCACCACAAACACCAGAAAAGAGCCTTTTATCGCGGACAATGCTGCCATTTTCCTTATCAAAGTAATACGTTTGGCCGGTTGGTCCATAGAATTCATGAAGCCTCGGATCAAGTGACTCCCCGGGCTGCGACTCCTTTTGAATCATCATCGCTGCGGATCGCATCTGATACGGATAAAGTGGCGTTTTCAGCCCACTTATACCGGTCTCTCCATCTGGGCCCAGGTTATCGCTTCGCAGAATGTCTTCCATTGCACCCTTTGCCCATTGATCCGACACCTGCTCAACAGACGGTCTAGGAGATTGAAGGGTATTGAAAATGTAGAATAGAGATTCGTCTTCGACGTTTGGTTCAGCCGTTGTTGGATCTAGGAAAGGATCGAATTGGCCCTGCCATGAAGTTGGGGATCTGTCTATTCTTGCCATAACCGACTTTAAGGCCCTACGAAGGGAAGGGCTGGATCGGGGAACCGACTTTCGCCCGATATCTTCCGGTAGAACGTATACTCGTACAGCATCCCAGTCCGGAAAGGCTCCATTTTTAACTACTCTTGTCCTCACCCAACCTGCAAGTTCAAGGTTCGAAATTTCAGTCGCAGGGTACTCGGAATCAGTGGGCGTATCGACATCGCCTCGATGACTAGAAAAGTGGCCAGGCCGCCTTAATATTCCGACTGGGATAAAGTTGTCCAAGTCATCGAGTAATAGGTCTTTCTCTGTCAGGGGAGGGGAGGCTGGGGTAGTATAGCTCGATCCGGGAGAAGGGGAACGTCGACGATGAGGAGAGCAGCTCGATCCCGTCGAATTTGAGCTATCAGCAGCCCTTTGGAAAGTAGCGCTCTCAATCATAGGATCTTCTTGAGAGGCACGTTTAAGCTGAAGAAGAAGCGGAGAACACTGTGTGAAAGTCAGCGAAACGGCACTGCCTGATGGGCAGCGCGCGAAGGACGAACTGAAAAATTTCCTCCCGCTTCTGACGCCGGTCCCATAGCGCAGGCATCTTCAGTTAGCTCTGCCGGAGCCGTTTCCCCTCTTAGAGCGGCGGAGTCCATGCCTTCTGCAGGGACGGGGTTTGAGGTTGGGCATGAGTGATTTCAAGTTGATTAATCAATAGGCTGGCACATTTCAAGAAGTGTAGAGTAAAATTCTATTTGTGCAGTCATAATATCATCAACACAAATATGTGTTATCACTGCAACCAGGTTTGACAGTTCTGGTGTTTGCGACAGGAATGCCCCGAGAGCACCAGCCTGGTCGAGGTATCCTGCTCGCCGCCTTCGGCAGAATATATAAGCCGAGTCACGTAATCTGGTAGTTAACTCGGATTCGGAGCTATATAAATCCGATGATCAATTCGGACCATGAACAACAACCCATGTTTTTTTCTCCCACCCATATCACTTGCTTACTCGTAACGAATCTCGAGCGCCACATGCTCTGCATTGGCCCAATAATGCTATTATGGTCATATGAAAAATTCCCTGGACACTGCTTCTAACAGCCGCATCCTACCTCCTCCTACATCGCTCTCCGGTGCCCAGATGCGCACCAACTTTAGCCCGGCCCCGTCCAGCAGGTTTCTATACTGCCTCTCTGTGCGTTCCAGTGATCCAAACGTTGCCATCCTTATGAAATCCTTCGAAGCCAGGGGAAGTGGTACGTCCATACTTGGGAGCACGTCTTCGTTGATTAATAGAATGGAGTTTTCGTCCATTGCCGCTCGAATATTGCCCAGAACTATCACTGCCTGACTATCAGGCCACCTGTGAAGCTTATTTTCGAGGTAGTATAGCTTCGCACTCGGGAGAGGCGGCGAGTTCAAAATGTCGCTTTGCGCGGTCGCAATCCCAGACGGTAGCTCCTTCATACGGGATAAGACGTGTGCGACATTATACGATATCAGATATCCCTTAAGATCGGGGAAGTGATGCTGGAATGCAGCTAGGCTATGCGCGCTTCCATTACCAATGTCGACAATAAGGAGATCAAGGGGCGAATCCACTAGCAATTTCGACTCTACTGGGAAAATGTCAAACCAGTAGGGTTTATGCCGAGGGCGGCTCATTAACCTCGTTCCGCACTCATATGCATCATATAAGCTTTCGTGCGAGATGGCCCACTCGAAGAAGGTCGCCGGGTGCTCCCGAGCGAATTGAAGAGGCCCGTGGGAAACGCTTTCCGGGCATTTATAACCCCGCTTCGAAAAGTAAGAGGGGAAGGCGCCGATTACTTTATTCATTGATGTTCTATTCCTCGTTAGCAGAAGCTAACTGGAGATGGCGAGCAGGTATAGTCGACATACATGTACTTGACGGCCTTCGCCAGTGGAGAGTTCGAGACAAGAGCGTTGACGACCGGCGCTGGTGTATATATGCCTTTTCGTTTTTCGCAAAACATACCCATTGCAACGAGGAATCTCATGACTCGGACTGGTCTTGTGAGCATTGTTTTCTTCTTCACAAGTGTGGTATTTGGGGCCTTACTCAAAAGCAGGGGTTCTACCCCCAGTTCAGGAACTAGATCGTTGAACTGGCAGGCCCCTCAGCGTCGGACAGGTTAGACAGTCTTGCGGCTGCATCGAATAGTTGCATATCTATAGCAAGCCTGATTGCGACGGGCTTGTGAGACTAAATTGCCCGCCGACAGTCAGCATCCAACAGGGCAGCGAACAAACGAGCTGACCCACAGAGCAAAGAATATGATATATCTCTTCATCCGGAGTTCTGAGAGCCGATTGGAGCCTCTCGCAAGCAACAAGAAGGGCTTGACCATCCGCTTCCCCGATACTCGACGCGATGTTTCTAGTCGCGTTTAGAATTTCGATAACCGTGGGAATATTCATGGCCACCAATATGATGCGCCTCAAGTCTATTCGGCTTGACTTTGGAAAGTGTACCTAGTTAATCGTTTCTGCGCAAAATAACGCGGACCTCTGATCATGGTATGTCTAGAAAGAATCGTGAAAACGAAGCGAGCGCATGAATTCGGGAAGAGGCCTACAGCAAGTACGATGGCTCGATGGGGTTGAATTAAGGCGGTTGGCAGCCACGCCTCAGGTATAGCAGAAGAGTAGGAAATGACGCCGACCAGCGGCGCTTCCTTGGCCGAAAATTAACTGTCCGCCTCTGCCATGGCTTGCAGTCTCCCGTTCTGATAAAGGGGCAACATAAAGGAGGCAAATAAGTCACGTGAAGTGGACTGACAGACAGTGCCAGTTTAGGAAATTCTGACGTCCCACCTCCAGACATTCATTCTTGATAGTTCTACCCGACAAAATGGCATTAAGCAATACACCTAGTTAGAAGGCCCTGTGTCTGGTTGCTATGCGATTGTCATCACGTCCTAGAGACTGGCTTTACCATGACTCTAACCCCCTTCGAATCCCATCTCGGGTATGACACGAAGTACGCATGCTCCATTACCACGTCCGATAAATCAGTCTCATAGAGCTCGAACGTCAATTTGCTGAACACCGTTGCTAAAGCAATATACAATTCAGCCAAGGCAAGGCTATACCAACTGTTAGCCGCAGTCCATGACCCAAGTCCGGGAAACTTAGTGGGTGGCGTCCGTTGCATACTTGATGCCAAGGCATTGTCGTGAGCCTTTTCCAAAGGGAACAAAATAGCGTTCGAGGCCAGGGTTGCTGAACCAGCGCTCGGGGATAAACTGCGTTGGCTGAGGGAATATGTCTGCGTTCATCAGAATATCTACACTGGTCATCGAAACAGGTGTATTGCGTGGAATGACCCATGAACCGTACTTCAGTTGCATATCGGGAGCTAATCGCGGGCCGCGTGTCGTGACCCCATGGCTGAGCCTTACTGCTTCATGAACGCACCCATTGAGGTACGGCAATTGTTCTAGCTTCCGCCAATCTGCAGCATCGGTGATGTTCCACTGGTGCATTCTAAGCTCATCACGCAACTTCTGCAAAATTGGAGGATTGTTAATAATGTGGAAACTGGCCACGGACAATGCCCAAGATGTTGAGGTAATGCCCGCCGCTACAACGAGCTGCGCTTCGTCACCCAAGCGAGCATCGGTCTTTTCGGCAGCCGGTAGGTCACTATTTAGGACCTCATGAAAAATAGTGGGGTGCTTAGCCGTTTTATAGGCATCATTAACATTGTTGCGTATCTTATTGACCTCCTGCGCCAGGTCCTGTCATGCTAATTTAGTATGGATAGGACTCAAAGCTCATAGGGTATCTTACCTTTCTCAGTCCTACAACCGAAATGAGATCAGGCTGCATTTTCAACACCAGCCAGTCAGGCAAGGCATTCAAAATTGGGAACACTACCGGAAAGTGAAGAGCAAAATGGCCAGTAGTGTAAATAGCTACCAGTGCCTCGTGAAGGGTGTCCTTGAAATTTGGCGAGTCCATCTGGTTAAAGGACTGTGCAAACGCGTACTCTGTTATTATGTCTGTCGTCAAAGCCATCCACGCCCGATCTAAGGGGATAACCTGGCCATCTCCATATTGCGAAAGCTTTAGGCAGAACTTTTCGACTTTTCCCCGGATTACAGATTGGAATTCGGTTATTCTTTGGTTTGAAAACATAGGACTCAATGCCTTCCGGCGAAGACGGTGAAGGTCATGATGGACGGTGGAAAAACAGTCCCTGGAATATCCGAAGCGCGCAGAGAACCGATCATATTTATCACGGCGACCAGTGCGAGAATATAAGTGATCGAAGAACTCGGGGTCGTCAACGTGCAGCTCTGCCGGTGTTATGCGAATTATCGGTCCTTGTGCATTTGCTCAGCCAGGCACCTTCAAAGACGGCGCTGGAAATTCTTTGAGCAGCACAGTTCATGTCACATACCATATTGTTTGTGCAAGTCTTGGATATGAGCAGTGAATTTACCCTGCAAGATTACATCGTAGTAAAATTCGTACCAAGTTGTCAACGCGGCCAACCGTGGTCCGGGGAATTTGGCGAGAGGACTCAAATAAAGCCGATATATCGCCAGGCAAAGATAGCCAACTAGCAACGCAAGAGATAGGAGTGAAGCGACGGGGAGTGATACGATTTCCATTTCCAACGGCTTTGGTCAGGACCGCTACTATGTCCTCTCCAAGCTTCTTCGGAAGGCACACGGATATTTGACGCGACTCCCCCCTCCTTGTGCAAGAAAGCTCGAGCAGGGAACAGCGAAAAGCTGATTCGTGGCTGCGAATGGAACGAACCCTGGCGCTCCGGCTGGACGAGATGCATTCCCTGGCTGTTTGACTATAACGCGCCTGTTAGTTAAAGCACAAGAACATGTTTCTGTGTGCGCATGAAGGAGGCTGGCCTGCATGGCAACCTCTCACCGAGTGAGGACTTTGCGAAGTTACAAAATCTCTTCCGACCTAGCACTGTCACGCCCCGCAGTATATTGCTTTTTTTCAGTGCCGTCATGAGCTTTCAAAAGGTCTGTTCGCATTCTTACTGACATGATAAGCGAGCCAAAGCTACACCTGATCCAGCGAAGTTTTGATACGCGCAGCAATGTCTGAACCCCCAAGTATCGGTTGCACGAGTGCGTTGCATCCTGTTGAGGCTGATCCCAACCTGCATGACACGAAACACATCGCCGAAAGGCCCCGAATGGCCCCTGTCGGGCGGAGAGCGAATGTCTTTTTGAGAGGCAAACCCCCACCAGCCTCCGGGTCTTTTCCATTGCATGATCAATCGGCCTCATGTCATTATGTCCACTGTTACAATGCCTAGTCACACCATGATAGAGGTTGATACCTTGAGCTACGACTCATCTTTCGACGAAGAGAGCGATCGAGAATCGCAGACAACATCTCTTTCCTCCTCCATCACTAAGCACGTTTATGAGAACGGAAGGAGATATAACAGTTATAAATATGGAACATATTGGTACGATGCTCAAGCACGCGCTCGGAGCGTTCGAAGTTCGTGGTGCTAAGTCTTTTCAGGGGGCCAAATGATGACCAGGCCTCCGACAACCACGATCTCTACCACCACATTTTTACGTTGACCCTACAGGGAAAACTATTTCTTGCGCCCATCACCGACAATCCCCAGCGCATCCTTGATCTTGGAACAGGAACGGGGATATGGGCCATTGACATCGCAGACCAGTTCCCCTCGGCGGCAGTTATAGCAACGGACCTATCGCCAATCCAGCCGACGCTCGTGCCGCCCAATCTTGAATTTCAGATCGATGACTTCTGCGCAGAATGGACGTTCACCAAAGAGAGCTTCGACTTTATCCATGCACGGTCAATTTTCGGTTGCGTTGCCGATTATCCCGCTCTTTATTCTAGAGTCCTCGATCATCTGAAGCCTGGTGGTTGGTTTGAGCAGGCAGAGATCGGTATAACGGCACATTCAGATGACGGTTCTCTAGAAGGGACTGCGATGGGGCGCTGGGGTTCTCTAGGCCTGCAGGCAGGCGAGAAATTTGGCAAATCCTTCAGCATTGCAGAGGACATGGCGGAATTGATAGAAGAGGCCGGGTTTGTCAATGTTAAGCGCAATACATTCAAATGGCCGATCGGAAGCTGGCCTAAAGACCCGAGTCTGAAGAAAATCGGTACATACAACCGGGTGGGCTGGGAAGAAGGCTTGGATAGCTGGGCGAAATACCTATTTACCAAGTGCCTAGGAGTACGTGCTGGTCCCTTGTGTGGATGTTCTATCGCTTTATGACTTGCCGCTAATGCCTATTTTAACAGTGGAGTGTTGAGGAACTCGAAGTCTTCCTGGCTCAAATCCGTAATGACTTGAAGAAACCTGCAGTTCATGGCTGGCAGTATATGTATCTCACCCCCTTTCAATTGAAGAAAATGAATGCATTCTCACCTTTAGTAGGACGATCTGCTACGGACAAAAGCCAACGTAGACGAAACGCCTATATCTGAACTCAGCGCAAAAATTACCCCACGGCGAAACTCATCCAAGAAAGGTGCAACAGTTACTTTCTTGGTCCCCTCAAACTTTGACCGTTCATACACAGACCGGTTAAGGCCAGGGAAGTACATATATACAGCATTCTAGAATTTTAGTATATTAGCTATTGGCTGTAATTAATTTATTATAATAATGTCAGAATATCCTTTTAGTTCCGACCTGGTCGTGGAGCCCATCACGAAAAACACTTAAACTCCAAAGACAAAACGAAGAGGATAAGTTTGGTCACATTAAAATCAGGTATCAGACAGAAACAAGCACGCGAGACAGAAACCTCCCATCACCTCCTTAGAAATTCCTCAACTTCAAAGCCCACCCTTCGCAGCGCCCGCTCCTCAATCGGCGCATCAGACCCAGCAAGCCGTCTCACGATTAATGTCCGCGCATCATCCAGACGAACTTCTACCGGGTTCTCTCCTCCTAATTGCTCGAGTTCCGCCTTCTCACAGTCGCCGACATATACGGTAATGTCTGGGCCGATGCAGCCACGCCACAAGGAAGCCATCCATTGCCAATGATCGATGGGAGCGTAGGCGTCGGTGATTGGAGTCGAGCACGCGTTGGCATCTGCTGTGGTCAACTGGTATTGTGAGACGAGAGCGATGCGAAGCGGGATAGTCGGTGAGGCAATGGTTGACCCTTCCTTGATGGGCTCTGGGAGTAGAGCATCTGGTTTAGGGACGATTGTCCTGGGTGATATCCCTGAAGAGGGCGAATCGATGCTGACTGCGTTGGATGCAGAGGAGGGTGGTTGTGTGATGAATTTTTTCATTTCATCGGATATTTCGTACCAAGTTTGCATTGTTTTTCGATAATTATCCTTGCGAGAGTCGGAATCGTCTAAGGGTGCGGAAGATAGGGGAGCGGCGGGTTCAGGCCCACTGAAGACTTTGACATCGCGCCCTTCCTTGCTTGAGAGGAGGTCCGTCAGATACTGAACGACTTGTTTAACTGTCTCCGTGTGTATTCCGTCAACAGATATCACCACGCCACCCTTTGCTGGACCAGACTTCGTTGGGTCAGATGTCAATGGTGGTGCAATCTTTGCCAACACCTTGATTTTATTGACAAATGGGATCGACATGACCAGACCCTCAACAGTACTCTGGCGACTTGGCTGACAGGCAGCTAAGGTCTGTAACGGCGGGAGCGTAAGGCTGGGATCATGTGCTGGCTGAGTGGTGGGCGCTGGCCGGGATAGTCTCGGAGGTGGTCCCATCATATAAGCGCTTCTCGGTTGCTGCAACAGCCCAGGGCCAGCAAGTGATACCCGAGGAGAGAATGAGGTAGTCTGTTGGGTATCTTGGGAAATCGGAAAATAGGTTCCATTGTCATTGACCCGGCGTCGTTTGAATTGGGGTGAGGAGATGCCATTCTCGTCGACATTGCTGCTGCTACCGTTCCGCCAGATTGGGGGACAATTGACCTCCGGCGTGCTCGCAGGTCTGTGTTCTTGTAAAGGCTCTTCAGCGTGACAGAATTCAGGCAAGCTACGGGGTGGTTGCCTAAGGTGCGAACTATGGATCGGATTATCACTAGTTTTTAACGCGGGAGCAAAAGGAGCGGTGGGAGTTGGCGGAGCGTTCATCATTCGTCCACCACATCTGCTGCAAATAGATGCACCAGTCGAGTTGCTGCTTATCCCCAGGTTCGATAATCTGGCCCTGCTGCCTTTTCGTCCATACCTGCGTGGCTGATATCGATAGTCAGGATACTGTTGTTGGTGCCTGGCCTTTTCCTCCTACCTCACTGTTAATACTACACTTCTCGATACGAGGAGCAGTGACGGAAATGAATGGAGATATTTCCTACCTCTGCGAGATCCTTCCATGGCCGTTTCGACTCCTCCCCGAGGCGGGCCCACGTTTCGCCTATGATCTTCGAGATCTGCGGGTTCGCGAGTCCAGGATTCTGAGCCGCTACCGTCGACTGGTAATGTTGCCGGAACAGAATGAAAGCTAATTGACTCAATCAATACAACATCCAACTTGCAACTAAAATCGACTGACTTAACAGAACGGCCTTTAAAGGGTTACTCTGCCACGTAAACTCGGGAATGTGAATTAACATTAAAAAAGGTACCCACTGACAATTTCGTGGACGAGGAATCTTTGGGTCCGGTTGACATAGACAAAATTGTATGCTCGAGTCCCCCGAAGAAGTCGATCGTGACGAGCCTGCTGACAGTGCACGCTCGGCTCTGCTCAGCTCTGCAGCTACAGGAGAAGCAGGTCTCTTTCGAGTTTTGGGCGAGGCCAAAGCTCCGGCGAGTTGGGCGACACTGGGATTCCTCGAGACCATGGCGGGATCCGAAACGGGGCCGGGCGGAGCTCTTAATCCTCCGCCCGTCGTCTCCAGCGCATTTGCTTCACTCTCCGGTCTTCCGCAGACGCCTGAAACCAGACTGGCTTCTGTACCCCTTCGTTCAAGAAGGCTTCTTGGATGGACTCGGAAATGTCTTCTGTTGTCATTCGGGCATAGCGCCAAAGGGTTAGGGAGAACTCGATCGTAAGACATCTGAGCAAATGATATCGTGACAACAACAGCGACCTCGACACCTGTACACGTATCTATATCTCATAGTCCGATAGACACCACAATCTCGAGCATGACAGATGGGCACTGTTTCGAAGCTTCTTTGTCAGTCGATTCCTCCACGCTCGATCTTATTTAAATCCACGCAACTCTTTGTTGCTTGGCATGTACACAGTACAAACATATATAAAATTAGCCATTGCAAACAAATCGCAGTTGTCTGATGCAGCTTTAGCTTCTATATTAATTGTAGCTTGGGTGGAAGGGTGCTTCCATATGTACCAACAGCAAGGGATTGCAACCCAAGAACTTATTGTTTCTAGTTCTCTTTGTCCGAAGTGTCTCTGAATGCGGCACCACAAACTCGCGGCTTCTTTTATGTGAGACACCCAATCAGCGAGTGCGCTGCAACAATGCGATAGAGGAAGAGAATATCCAAGTTCCGGCGTACGACGCCTACAAATTGGATATTCATTAGAAAAGGTCGGTGGCAAAGGCACCCTTGACAGTTGCATTCAGATCAACTAAGCATTTCACCGCACTGTTAGCACAACATGCTTCGTGATTCTGCCGAAAAGGTTATGTTAGTAGTCGGCCAGCCAGTCTCCTTTGCAAAGTCCCTGTTTCCGACGTTTGGTTGCCATTTAGCCGTCCACCGGCCGGGTGGCCAATGTCCAGATTTCCGATAGGGGTAATGCTCGGGAATTCACAGCATCTTCCACAAACGACTTTTCAAGTTCGCTGCACACAGTGCCTGAGAAAGTGCAGCTGTATCTCTGGTACTCGTCATTCCTCGAGTGTCAGATGATTGCTTGCTGCCCGAACCACAATTTATCGACTGCATGAAAGAGAGCAGCTGCGGCCAACCGTATTCAGGTGAGGCTCGAGAATGGCTCGAAACGCCAAAGCTTCTGTGATTTCCTCAAGCAGCTTCCGGAAAGATATCAAGAGTGGAGGGTGGAGGTGAAGCACCAGATCCACCAAAGATTGTTGTCCTTATATGTAGGGATTCCAACTACTTGCCATCGCATCCTCCGCGGGCACTGTGATGGTTAATAGACATTGGAAGACCCAAATCGGGGAACATAAGAAAGTTAAAAGATTGCAAACGGACACGAGGTCTTGCGTGAAACAGGTAATCTTTAAATCGCATGAGGCCGCTTCAAATGTCGATTTCCACGCCCGCTGACTTGTGTTGGTCCGGGGACAGAAGTCAGCGGTAATTTGCTTTCCATTCAAGCAGAGCAATGTTTCCCGCTCGTCCAGCAAATTTACACTGCTCCAACTTAATAGCGACGGTGCTTTCAAGTTTTCAAAGGGTGAAGCCCCTTGTTTTGACAACTGAATGCACAGCACAGACTCAAGTAATGACAAAAAGATGGTAGGCAGCTGCCAAGCAAACACATTGCTCCAAAAGCGGGCCAGGGAGAGCTCATTATCGGTAGCAAAGGGAAGGCAGAACAATTAGAGATCGGGTGGTGATGCTGTGAGAAAGAATTCCATCCATTGAGGTAAGAATTGTGATCTGATGTATCCCGAAGCCTGCGCAACTTCGGGGCAACAATGGCATTCTCGGGTTCGGCTTGCAAAAGAAATGTGAAGCTGCCCTCGTCCTCTAGGCTCTAGACAGGCTTCCAGAAAGGCAGCCATGTGATTCTCTGAAGAATGATATCTCTTTTCGCTGATTCTTCCACAAATGCTTTCGTAGCCCGCTGAATGCAAGGAGGCCACCACCATACGACCGCATCCGAAACCTGGGGCAGTTCGTTTGTTTCGCACGTTCTATATCTCCGAATACATTCTTTGTCGTGCGTTTCGGTGTGTAAAACGCAAGGATGGCGTCTTTGTCCCTGAGACAGAGCGTCTCACAATCGTGTTTCAGCTGGCAGCAGTGCCGCTGAACGCCGGCTGAAGGAGTCCATTGTCGTTCTGTGAAGAGAATACGCTCGGGGAATTTCACATGGGGGTGGTCGAAGGGCATCCAGCGTCTGACAATAAAGTAAAGAGAACGATTGAGCCGGCCACAGTGGCACTGACAGTCGTTGTCCTGGTGGGCGTTGTCCGACGTTGTTCAAGAGGACGAAGTTCGGCGTCGTTCAGTTGATGATTACCTAAACTAGTCTAGCTAACGTAATTCTACACCGAGCGGACCACCACACCGAGCGGACCAGCAAAATTCCCATATAAATCACAACTTTTTATTGCTTCATATCTCAACAACAACATTAGATAAAGATTGAGACTTGAAATGGATATATTATGGTTGATTAATAA
The DNA here is from genome assembly GCA_039700045.1 of Malbranchea zuffiana. Lineage (NCBI taxonomy): Eukaryota > Fungi > Ascomycota > Eurotiomycetes > Onygenales > Malbrancheaceae > Malbranchea > Malbranchea zuffiana. Next base: position 230,908 of record JARUPO010000037.1, on the reverse strand, counting down.
ATAGCTCTGTAGCTCCTTTTATGATTAAATATGTGTCACTTGTGAAGATAGTCATCAGTACTAGTTGAATTCTATATTCTAGAACATATCTTCAAAATTATTAATTTCTCACAGTAGTTCTTTTAGAATGGTATAGGACTAAGTATCTAGATACTATAGTCTTCTTGATGAATCTTCATCTAATGTTGTTGTTGAGATATGAAGCAATAAAAAGTTGCGATTTATATGGGAATTTTGCTGGTCCGCTCAGTGTGGTGGTCCGCTCGGTGTGGAATTACGTTAGTTAGTTAACGTAATTCCCAAGCGAGCGGTCACCCCAAGCGAGCGGTCAGCAAATTCAAAATCCTCCTACTAACTAGAATTTAATTCAAAATATCTTCGCCCACCACCCACTATTTAAATAGAATTAAATTACACTAGGTTGAGGGCATCTTAGTCTTGTATGCCCAAGCATCCCACAATTGCTGCATCTTCGTGGCGCTCGTACGCGTGCTGCGGGCTCAGCAGCCGAAGGCTCAGCGGGCTGGATAACAGGCATTTCAACTGCTCTAGCAGGTGGAATAACAAGAGCCTGAGCTTCTTCCCTAGTTAAACCTCCTTCATGTTGAATTCGGCGCCTAGATCTCTTGCGTTTTTGCTTCTCTATCTCATTGGCATTGAATATATCCTGATATTGCTTCTTCATAATCGTGGCGCTGATCATTCCATATTCGCAGGCCTTGATAATTTGATCAAGTCCTTCCACAAATCCTTGAGGCTGACCCTCCACTAAGCCTTTGATCTTATTCGCCTGCCGGTGTAATTGCCGGGGATTACTAGGTGTTTGAAGCACCCAGGATGTGGTTGAATTGCTGGAGCTGCTGCGTGGGGGGGTAGGGGTCCGTAGTTGAATATCCAGCTGCTGGAGGACGTAGTCAGGTTGAAAGGGCACTATTCCAGCTGCCTTGAAGCCATTTTGAATAGTCTGAGGTTTGAAGGCTGCAGTGCGCGCTGTAGGGTAGGCATCCAGGAAATCTGCCTTCCAAATGGCATTAAATCCAAGCCGCATTCGTTGCTGAACTAGGTCTCCGTACGCTCGCTTTAAAACCGAAAAAATGCTCACATCTAGAGGCTGCAGAAGGTGGGAGGAATGAGGTGGCATGCAAAGGCATATTATAGCATTATCCTTGCAGATTTGGTCGAATTCCGGGGTAAGATGACTGCCGTGCCCGTCCAGGATAAGAAGGATAGATCTGCCGACTCTGTGTAAATTTGCTGCAGGAATAAAGACCTGTTGAAGCCATCTCAGGCCCATTTCATCAGTAGTCCAGCCATTTGGACTAGCATCTAGCCTCCAGCCATCAGGTAGGCCTTCAAACCATCCTTCCAACAAGCCCTGGCTCTTGAGAATGATATAGGGGGGTAGGGCCCATCCTGACGCGTTGACTGACTCAATTACAGTCACCCATTCCCGATTTCCAGGCTGTAGAAGCTTTGCTCTGCCATACCGCTCACTACTAGTAATAACCTTAGTAGTGGCACAGAGCCCCATGGCAAAGCCAGTCTCATCAAAGTTGTATATATCCTCTGGAAGAATTCCATGCTCAGCAATTGTATCTCCCAAGGTCTTAAACCAACCCTTTATCACCCGCTGATCTTCGCACTTAGCACGATCATGATTATAGCGTCTGGAATAGCGGCTTTGGAGCTCCGGACGGCGTGCCACTAGATTTGACACCCAGTTCTTGCCAACACGTAGGGGGGGTGTGGTGGAGGTGGTGGAATTCCGTATAGCAAGAAGATAATTAGCTGTATCTTCAACCAATGCAGGCCGGGGGGGAAATCCTCGTTTAGCTTGGTCCAGCACCCATTCAACTAGCTTATCTTCTTCAGCAGGAGATAATTTGTGTGAATTTGCGCGTAAATTCACCCGTGGTTGCCGGCCCTTAAGTCGAGAACTTAGTGTAGTTCTAGGCACATTAAAAACGCGTGCTGCTTCAGAAATAGAAGGAATTTCTTGCTTTTGAAAAGCTTTAATCGCGAGCTCAAGTCGTCCCTCTAGCTCTAGGGATTTTGAAGTCTTTTTATTCCGAATTGGTGGCATAATTGCGCGTTGAAGTGGAAGGATAGTTAAATTGGAAGATATTTTGAATTTGCTGACCGCTCGCTTGGGGTGACCGCTCGCTTGGGAATTACGTTAATTAACGTTAGTTAACGTAATCCACAAGCGAGCGGCTCACCCAACCGAGCGGCTCACCATTTCAAAATTCCACTCAATTAAATTACTCTTCCACTTCAACACGCAATTATGCCACCAATTTGTGGTAAAAATACAAGAAACTCTATAGAAATAGAGGGAAGGATTGAACTTGCAGTTTCTGCTATTCAAAAGGGAGAAAAAATCTCTCTTCATGAAGCTACAGCTCTATACAATGTTCCGTACTCCACCCTACGATATCAGCTCAAGGGTCGACCTGCACGGGTGAATTTACGCGCAAATTCAATCAAATTGACTGAGATTGAAGAGAATCAGCTAGTTCAATGGGTGCTGGACCTGGATAAACGAGGAATCCCCCCCCCCCGACCAGCATTTGTTGAGAATATGGTCAATTATATTCTTACCGCTCGCTCTACACCTACCAAACCCCCCCGCGTTGGCAAGAACTGGGTGTCAAATCTGATTAAACGCCGTACGGAGCTTCAATGCCGCTATTCCAGACGCTATAATCACGACCGTGCTAAGTGTGAAGATCAGCAGGTGATAAAGAGTTGGTTTAAGACCTTGGAGGATACAATTGCTGAGCATGGAATCCTGCCAGAGGATATATGCAACTTTGATGAGACTGGCTTTGCAATGGGGCTCTGTGCCACTACTAAGGTTATTACTAGTAGTGAGCGCTATGGCAGAGCAAAGCTTCTACAGCCTGGAAATCAGGAATGAGTCACTGCAATTGAGACTGTCAACGCGTCAGGCTGGGCCTTGCCTCCATACATCATCCTTAAGGGTCAGAATCTACAGGAAGGCTGGTTTGACAGGCTTCCAGATGGCTGGAGACTTGATGTTAGCTCTAATGGCTGGACCACAGATGAGATAGGAATCAAATGGCTTACTAGGCTGTTTATTCCAGCTGCAAATCCACGCAGGGTTGGCACTCACCTACTTCTTATCCTGGATGGGCATGGCAGTCATCTTACCCCTGAATTTGACCATATCTGCAAGGAGAATAGAATTATATCTCTCTGTATGCTGGCACACTCATCCCACCTCCTACAGCCTCTGGATGTCAGTGTTTTTGCAGTCTTAAAGCAAGCATATGGAGGTCTGGTTGAACAGCAAATGCAGCTTGGTTTCAATACCATCAAGAAGGCAGACTTTCTAGATGCCTACCCTGCAGTCCATATGGAAGCCTTTAAGACTGGGAACATTCAAAGTGGCTTTATAGCTACTGGAATAGTCCCATTTGACCCTGACTGAGTCATCCAGCAGCTGAATATTCAGCTCTGAACCTCTACACCTCCAGCTAGTCAATCTAGCAACTCAGGATCATCCTGGATTCTACAAACACCTAGCAATTCCTGTCAGTTGCATAGACAGGTGGATAAGGTCAAGAATCTTATGGGTCAGGGGCTTGAGAGCTCACCCCAGGGCTTGATGAAAGGATTTGATCAAATTATCAAGGCCTGCAAATATGGAATGGTCAGTGCCACTATTATGAAGAAGCAATACCAGAATATATTCAATGCAAATGAGAAAGAGAAGCAAAAACACAAGAGATCTACATGCAGGATTCCACGCGAAAGAGGCCTAACTAGGGAAGAAGCTCAGGATCTTATTATTCCACCTGTTGAGCCCATTGAAGAGCCCGTCATTCAACCTCCTGAGCCTGCACCTGCAGAGCCTGCACCACGCTCACGGGCTCCACCAAGGTGTACGAACTGCCATACTTTAGGCCATACAAGAAGAAGCTGCCCTAGTCCTATTGTACTTTAGTTTAATTTAATTAGGGGTTGTTGAGCGTAGATAATTCAGGATAAAATCTAACTAGTTACTATACGGTGATTTTGGTGAGCCGCTCGGTTGGGTGAGCCGCTCGCTTGTGGATTACGTTAGTTAGTTACTGCCTAGGGCTGATTATATAAGCCACCAGCCCAGTCGGGCATAGCCTCGCTTAGTCAACCCGCCCACACGACAGGAATTCGCTACACCAGAAATATCCACAAAATCGAAACGAAATCGACGAAAAGAAGAGAGCGAGGACTCCCCGTCGACCGACCCTTTTTCAACAACCACCCCCTCGACAAGCCGCGTCGCCTTCCGTCTTGACCACGGAACTCCGTCAAGATGAAGCTCAACATCGCCTACCCGGCCAATGGGTCGCAGAAATTGATCGAGATTGATGAGGAGCGCAAGTTGCGGCCCTTCATGGAGAAGCGCATGGGAACTGAAGTGAGCAACCGGCCCAGGATGATCGTGCGGAAGATTGGGGGAGGATGCTGCTTTGACGGGAGAATGGTTACTGATAGGGTTTTCTTGGTCGTGATGTTTAGGTTCCTGGCGATTCTCTCGGCGATGAATTCAAGGGATATTTGTTCAAGATCACTGGTGGAAACGATAAGCAAGGTACGGACGGATTGCCTCAGGAATATCTTCGACGGTTACGTGCTGGGTTGGGAATATTTTCGGCTAACTCATATCACAGGTTTCCCCATGAAGCAGGGTGGTATGTAACTTTGTCGAACTCCAGAACGATACCAGAAAACTCACGAATCCGTCCAGTCCTTCTTCCCCAGCGAACCAGACTCCTCCTCAGCGATGGCCACAGGTAATTAACACCATACGCGACCGGATACACGACAATCGAACTGGATAACTAACTGTCGATTGTAGCTGCTACCGTCCCCGCCGAACCGGAGAGAGGAAGCGTAAGAGTGTTCGTGGAGGTACGACTCGCCGCAATACACCCTCCAGTATGGACAGAGTTTTCTAACATGGGAATCCTGCAGCCATCACCGGCCCCGATCTCAGCGTTTTGGCCCTCACCGTCCTCAAGCAAGGCGAAGCCGATATCCCCGGTCTTACTGATGTCGTCAACCCCAAGAGACTCGGACCCAAGCGTGCCACCAAGATCCGCAAGTTCTTCGGTCTCGACAAGAAGGATGATGTCCGAAAGTTTGTCATCCGCCGCACCGTCACCCGTGAGGGAAAGAAGGATTACACCAAGGCCCCTAAGATCCAGCGTCTCGTCACCCCACAGCGTCTGCAGCGCAAGCGTCACAGAATCGCCATTAAGCGCCGCCGTGCTGAGTCCGCCAAGGAGCAAGCGTGAGTTCTCCAAAAAAAAAATTACCAGCTCTTTTACGGGGATTCCTTCCGTAGACATTCGTTGAGCAGCAGACTAACCGCCACTCCCAAATCTAGTAACGATTACGCTAAGCTCCTTGCATCCCGCGTCCACGAAGAGAAGGCTAAGCGTGAGGAGCTCCGCAAGCGGAGAGCCTCGTCGATGCGCAAGTAGATTTAATTGTACTTTGGCGACGGGCTGGGGAGTCGGGGAGATTCGTGACGGGCGATCGGGCAGGGTTGTGCATTACGAACGTCCTTCGGATTAAAGAGAGCAAAAAATACACCGACGTTTTTACTCTTTTTTCTCTACATTTTCCTTCGAGATTTTTTTCCTCTTCTCGAGCAATGAATAACAAATATCTGGGTTATGGGAGTTAATTCAATTGCTTTGTTGATAAAAAGGTGTTCATGGGATGTGCGAGGGGGTTTTATCCTTTTGCATAGTACCCAGTGTGTTTTCTCTCGACTTTCAAGACTAAAATCTCGAAGACTTTGATGGTGCCGGCTCAGCCATGGTCCCTACATGGAGCTGTGTCTCGTTCATTCTCATAAGAACTATCATAGTTTTCTATTATAATACCACCTTAGGAACATGAAAAAATGCTGCTGCTTCAACAGCCAGAAAAGCAAACGCAAAATGCAGCCAAAACTCCCATAATTCGAGATTTTATAGAAAGGCATCACATACTGGACCCTTATATTAGAAAATAGACTTCACCCAGGCTCAAAAAAAATCACTTCGCAATGCAGCAGATACCCTGAATCTCAAATTCCATGCATTTCATCTCACGAGTCTCGCCAACACTTAGGCTACAGCATGCGAGAACAAAAAGCTCACAGACTCTCCATTATGAGTTCGCCGGCAGGCTTCCGCCAACACAGGGCTGATATCAATCGTCTCGATCCTATCACAGAGCGGCTTCTTCTCTCCATGGGGGACGGTATTCGTAATCACGATCCGGCTCAACTGGCTGTTATTCAGCGTCTCGATGGCCTTCCCGCTCAGAATTCCATGCGTAACGATAGCGAGCACTTCCTTGGCGCCGTGGTCCATGATCGTGCTGGCTGCTTTGACCAGAGTGCCGCAGGTATCGGCCATATCGTCGACAATGATTGCGATTTTATCCTTGACTTCTCCGACAAGCACCATACGGGAGACCTCGTTGGGTCGGGGACGCTCCTTGTGGATGAGTGCGAACTGGACCTCGAGACGGTCAGCAATGGCTGTAGCTCGCTTGGCGCCACCGGCATCAGGGCTGACGATGACGCAGTTGGGTACATCTAGATTCTGGCGGATCCAGCGGAGCATGCTGGGTTCCGCATAGAGATTGTCCACGGGGACATTAAAGAAGCCCTGGATTTGGCTGGCATGGAGGTCCATGGTGATAACGTGGTTGCATCCAGCAGTCTGGAGCATGTTTGCCATAAGTTTGGCTGTAATCGGGGCACGGCTCTTGTCCTTTTTGTCCTGGCGTGCATAAGGGAAGTTGGGAATGACGGCTGTGATTCGTCTTGCCGAGGCGGTTTTGCATGCATTGATCATAATCAGAAGCTCCATTAAACCGTCGTTGATATCATTAGGACGAGTTGATTGCAGGATGAAAACTAAGAACAGCATTAGCAGTTGATCCGCAAGCCAACACCGTTCCGTCGAGCAATCCACAGGAATGCCTTTATTTGAAGGGCGGATATCAAGAGAGCACCCCTTGGCTCCGAGAGGGAAGGTGAGCTTAAAAGGTCTGGGGGGAAATACCATCTTCGTCTCTAACACTCTCTCCAATAGTTACGCTGGTCTCCTGATTCGAATACTGCAGAACCATAACCCTCGTCAATTCAATACCAAGCCTGTTCTCGACGTTAGCCTGTTTATGCCTCACTTGGAGATTCATGCATCCTCTCCGCAAATGCATTATCTCTTGCGCTTAGTAAACCCATGCATAGATATAGGAATAAACCCCAGTATACAAATTCCAAAATCAAGCACCACAAGATGAAGGCTGTGAAACCTCCTGAATCAAAGCAGCTCTCACAGGCAAATGTACATGGGCCACAACTTTGGTAGCAACACAACAACCAATATGGTGAATACAAAGAAAGAAAAGCAAGGAAAGCAGCTTCATACCTATCAGCAACCAGCTGAGCCAGCTCTGGGTGACTGTTCCCAGTCAGGAGCTTAATAGAATTCGTTGCCATCCTCACGCATATATCACCTCTCTTGGGGCGGTAGATTATGACGACCTTGACAGCACTTGGCACACAGGTCTTCTTTGTGCTTCCTTTGAGCTGTTCCTCTTCTCAGTTGTTGTCTCAGCCCAGTGTAATTAAAAAAAGGAAACAAGAGTAGGCTTCAATATGAATAAATGCGCTTTATGGATTCAGCGGCAGAGTGGTGGAGGAGGTCTCTGCCCTCGCTATTTTCGTCTTTATCGATACGGCAAAACGGGGAAGTTTTCTGCCGCGCTAGGCTAAATAGGGCTAGTCTGCCGGATATCGGCGAATTGATCCTGCGGTGTCACGTGGGAAAATCTAGAAGAAAATTGCAGGCGGCCCGTCAAGAAACGAAAGGATGTCGGCTCTGGTTACGGATACTTGATAGGAATCTATTTCATTTTCGGGACTAAACATAGAAATGGGGTAGGAACTGATTCAAGCTATTTGGGCTCGAGGAGCCAGCTGATCTGCACTTCAGCTGGTCCCTGAGCTAAATGCTACATACATCGTGTTCTTTTTTTATCAGGAAGATTGCAGCATTCCCCGAATTAAAAACAAGCAGGCAATAAACACGAAAGCAAAAATCAAAACCATTCCGTTCCGGGGATACATTCAACGTGACAGCGCCTCCAGATGCCAGATGCGTAAGGGTGGAAATGCGTAAGGGGGTTGATACACAAGGGATAAGAGTAGGGCAATGGGGAAATACAATGAAGGGTAGATAGCAGAGACTCTAGTTGCTCTATGCAAAGCCGAAGTACTCGCTACCAGCAGTGATCGCGGTGTAGAGACGTTCCCGAAGAACTTCATAGCTTTCGTACTCCGGTAGGTCCAGCTCTATACGTTTGGGTTAGCAAAGTATTACCCTCAGCCAAAGGTGATAGGGAAACTTACGGTTAAAGCAAGTATGGGTGCTTGGAAGGCGATCCTTGTTGCCATAATCTCTGTGAATGTTGAACTTACTGAAACCGTTCATGCCTTCTAGCTCGCGGAAGCCGTTGAGCGGAACCTTGCTAGTACCAGTGACAAATTGGAGAAGTTTGGCGCGTTCCTCCTTATCGAACGAACGAACTGCACGCCAGAACCACTGGATCTGAGGCGACGACGCGGAGTAATTATGGTATTCAGAGTTATTCTTCCAGTCGTCAACGTCGATTTCAGGCAGTCCAGAAATGAGAAGTTCCAGTTCCTGCTCATTGAAGATTGAAATGAGGTCCGCTGGAATGATATCATGGAAACCTGTAACACTGTTAGCACCCGTTTTCATGGCCTCGTGCATGGGTGTGGAACATACCTTTCAGGAAATTGTCCAGCTGCTCTTTGACAGAACCAACCAGCCGATGTTCGACGACCCGTTGAATGTATTCTTCTTTATTCTCCTGGGTCACAGGAATGTTACGGCCATTCTCGACCAAGTCAATGACCTGCTTTTCGCCAAAGTCATCCACCTCGACGGCAAAGTTCTCCGTGATAATGTCAGTGATGTCGTTCTCCAACATCCACAAGAGCGATTTGTAGTAATCCAAGTCGAGGGTCTCCATATCTTTGACCGAGACTGACTTGCCGAGTATACGTTTGTAAACAGCTCGACTGAAATGGCAATCGAGAACGCGACCCTCATACAATGCTTTGCCTATGATGCGTCCCACAAACTTAAAGAACATGAGATGTTCTTGGTTGACTCCACTGAGGCGATTCGGGTGGAATGTCGTTCGATCGGAGGCAACAGGAATGAACAAAGCGTAGTTGGGGTTGAACATTCCTCGTGCAAGAACTTGGAACCACTCTCTCGAAACTCCACCAGCATCGACACCTTCTTCGCCGTGGAACCGGATATTGAGCTTGCCATATTTCATTTCATCAGCTGACTTGAAATACAGCGACTTGAACGAGTCAAGGAAGACTTGATCTCTGCGGATAGAAAGCTGGAGCGGCGGATGAGGATGGCGTGACTCTGTACCACGGGAATGGATCCGACGATTGAAATAATTGCGCTTGTTGTCGAATTCAAGGACCTTCGGATTCTTGACAAGGAGAGAGAATGTCCCACTCATTAATCGGGGATTCTGACGAACAAGCTCGTTAAGAATCTTCCGGTGTTCTTCCGTAAACGAGAAGAATAGTCCTTCCATGCCAGACTCGGGGGGCGGGCTAGCAACGGCGAATTCCCGACCGTGTCTCGAAATGGGCATATCTTTGAGCGTCGTATTCTTACAAACGACCATCAGGGACTCGATAAGCGGAAGGAGGGTGGTAGCAACATTGAGCATGTTATCCTTTTGTCGAATGGCGCTGAGGCATTCGCTTAACTTCGTCCAGAGAGGTCCAAAGGCAGCACTTTCGTAAAGGTTTTTGAGCACATCCTGCTTGTGTGAGCTCTCCTCCGCAGCTTTGTCTTTGTCTGCTCGTGCTGGGTCGAATAGGTAATCAAGAGCCGTGAGAACGCGCAGAAGCTTAGCCTGGTCTGAACTGGGAGGGGAGAATTTTGAGAGAGCCATGCCCTGGACATCTGTTCCAGATTTGGCCTGCGAAATATGGGGAAGGAGCTCATTTAGGTCAACCAAAATTGCCTTGCTTAAAGCTTGAGCTTGGCAGACCAGTTCTTTGCCGATGGCGTCCTTAGCGTCTGGAATCGAGGAGAGATTATTGATTGTCGACAGTGTCTCTCTGAAAGTTTTCCCGTTACACTCTCGAGCAGCAAGTATATGAACGACCAACCGCAGATTATGCTCTGGGACAACTGGGGGTTCAATCATCCGCTGCTTCTTTTGTTTCTGTGCCGGGTGGTCTGACTCGGGTTTCGGCGCTTCTGCCTTGCCCTCTGACGGCTGCTGTTGAGTCTCTGGGTTCCCATCATTGGCGACAGCAGGCGTAGCATCAGTCATAGCGGTGTCTGGGGGAGCAGAAGTTTCTGTCTGTGCTTCTTCTGATGCTGCGCGTTCTGCGTTTTCCGATTCCTTCGCTTTCGCATCCGCCTCAGCCTTGGCATCTTCTTCCTGCTTCTCCTTGTCTTTCTTGAGCAGGATGGTCAGAGGATGTGTGATACTGCTGAGAAGACTTGACAATTGCTCCATGCAATTCGGGCTATCCAGAATAGCTTTGCGGTCTAGGAGTGACAGCAGGGAATTCAGGGCATATTTGCTGGCCTTGTTTTCCTTGCATTTTCCTTTCCTGAGAGCTTTCAACTTGAGAGCAGACGGGGTATCGTGCTCAGTCAGGAAGAACCAAGCAATATGCGGGTTGTACTGTGTTAGGAATGAAAGAGCCCCAAGGCACTGCTGGATCACGACGAGTGGGGTCACATCACCATTATTTCCAGGAGCTGGCAAGGGGAACATTCGTTTGGAAGGTTGCGGGGTCTTTTGTGATGTCGGTGTCCTTGCCCGCAGCGAAAGATGAGCGAAGCTTCGCTCGACAGCGGAAATGTCGGCGCTACCGTCTTGAAGAATTAAAAGGAGAAGGCTAATGACTTCCATACGATTTTGACGGTTCTGGCAGACTTGATGGAGAATGTCGTTTAGGTGATGGCGTGCATTTCCATGAAGCGGCATGAACATTAACCGCAAAAGCGTAGCAACACCGGCCTTATCAAGCATCTGGACAACTTGGCGACGCTGAGGTTTAGGGACCTCTTCCCGAGTTGAAGTCTCGGCCCTAGGCTGGCCATCTATCCGAACATCCCCAAACTGAGCCAATCGTCTGCCCGTAAGAGCCCGAGCCTCGCTAACAAACTCGGGTCCGAGCGATGCAAGGATGTCGTCTGGTTGATCGGCCAAAACCGTCTGTCGAAGGCTCGGATCCAAAGTAGCAATAAAGCTAGCCGGATCCATGTCTTCTGCGTGAGGAGTTCCACTCGCAGCAGCTTGTCTTCTGGAAGCCTCGCGTTCTCGGCGACGTCGATCGGCGGCTTCTTGTTGGAGGAGTTCTTCCCGGATTTCCGGTGGCAGAGCCTCCAAAAATTCAGAATTGATCTCGGTGGGCTCCTCTCCAGCTGCAGCAGCATGAGACCTTTGTTCAGCAAGCTGCTGCATGATAACCTCCTCGCGAAGTTCTTCCGGCAGCGCTTCGAGATACTCAGGGTCGATTTCCATGCCAGTAATATCAAGCTGGCGGCCTCTGATCGTGGTGTGTACTCTTTCTCTGGGCTCCGATGGCCCCGCGGCGCCGGCTTCAGCATCTGCTACCGGCGGCGCTACCTCTTGCGTTGGCTCCGTAGGCTGGACGCCCTCCATAGGCTCCACAGCAGCGGGCTGGCGTGCACGTTCTTCAGCAGCACGTTCTTCTTCCTGTTGACGTTTCAATTCTGCTTCTTCCTCCTCCTTTCGTTTCTGCTCTTTCTCGGCCTCCTCTTTGGCGATACGCTCTTGTCGCTCGCGTTCAGCTCGCTCCTCTTCTCGCCGCTTCAACTCCTCTTCCAGTTGTTTTTGCCGACGTTTCTCTTCTTCTATGGCTGGCGGAACTAGGAGTTTCAGGATGGAGTTCGCAGTTCGCATGGCCTTTTCAGCGTAGGCATTTCCAAACAGAAGGCGGGCTTCTTCTTGCCAGCGACTAGATGTGGAAGTAATAGAAAACGTAACAGCCTGTGCTGGGTCATCCCGGGGACGCGCACTAGCAGGCTGGGGTCTACTTAAGCCTAAAAGCTCCTGGAGACGGCTCGGAAGAACAGCCCCACGATCAAGATGGACGTGAAGTCCATCAGGCCGAGAAATAACGCCGAATCCAGGGCCACCTTGACCAATTACGTGGAGGATTGCGTTCATAAAGGTGACTGGGCTATCAACAGACAGAAGACGGCCTTGTCCGCTAGGGTCAATCGCATGCACCCAATCGCTAAATTCGATACCAGGACCACGTCCGTCGGCAGGCAGTTCAGCAGGCCTATCAGGACGGCGTAAAAGTGGATTTGTTCCATCGTGGTTGCGTGGAGCAGCGACTTGAGTACGATGGGTCCTATAGCCGGGGACAGAGATACCCGCCTGTCGATTTAAGCCGCCGGGTAAGAGGCTCCATGGTGAGGTTCTCATTTGTCGGAGGTGCGGATGTGTTGTTATGTCCTCTTCCCATCCCCACGGAGAATTATTATCATCCTCGTCTATGAAGCTGTCAGCATGTCTAATCAAAAGCTAAGAGATAAAGGTATGCGCGAGCTTACCATCGTAGCCCTGATAATGGTCGTCATCGAACTCGTCTATCTCTTCCTCCAGTTCGTCTATCTCTTCATCTTCGTCTACATAAAACGTTATTTGACTGGAAAAGTCCAACGAAGCAGAAAAAGCCATACCTTCATCATTCATATCATCCTCATCCATGAGGTCATCCCCAAGATCTCTTGTCATCCCCATATCTGGTTCCAGATGATCATTAGGAGGCGCGTCCAAAAAATGAGCGAAGTCGAATTCAAGAACGTCCTCGTCCGGAAGGCGGAATGCAGACTGAGGGTCAGTAGGATGCTCATCTTCATCAGACATCTCTTCGCTTTCCCATTCGTCATTGTCGCCTCCAAGACTATCATTGTCGTTGTCTCCGGTGATCTCGCCAGCAATGAGTTCATCATCCATCGCCGATGACCCTTCATCTTCGTCTTCGTCATCATCTTCATCGTCCTCATCGTCATCCTCATCTTCATCCGTTTCATCACTCTCGATGAGAAGTTCAATGTCCATCGGATTGTCACCTGGTAACCCCTCAATGGGGCCGCGTTCATCAATTTCTTCATCGTCACTGACGACTTCACCATCATTCTCCGGCATATCTTCTTCATAGTCCATCTCCTCATCGTATTCGTCGTCGTCATACATTTCTTCATCTTCGTCTTCCTCCTCGCTGGTGGTCTCTTCCTCGTGGTCTACCTCAAACATCCCGAGAGTTGAGTGACGGAAAAGATCAGGGGTCTCTTCTCTCCCATCATCTATGTCTGAAACCGAGCTCGCTGAAGATATTTCGTCTTCATCGGCCTGGCCAGGAGGAGTTTGGATGCTTCCAGTCTCGCTCAGCAACACTGCTGTCTGAGTGAGTTTGTTTAGGGGACGTAGGATATATTTGACAGCCCTCTTTGACGATGGAAAGTTCAAATCGATATCGGATATAGAGGTAGTGAAGGCCGAGATATAGTTTTTCTCGAACATTGTCTTCGCAATTTGACGATTCGAAGAAGGGAATGGCACTGATCCATCCGAAGAAGCCGCGCCGCTCAACATTTTATCGAAAAGATCAGCCAAGCACATGAGTCTGGCATACTTAACGTCCAATGGCTCCTGAGATGCGCTCGCTTCTTTATATGATTTCAAAGCATGCTCGAGGACAAATTTCCGAACGAAGAGCAGATCCGGTTCGTCTTCTTCATCCGGGATGGGACGGCGCCTAGTCGATCCACCGAACTCCCCGGTCTTGGTGCAAAGTGCAGCCACTACTCGCATCGCCCAATTCGAAGTGTTGAGCCGTTTCTTAAACGAAATGGACTCCTCATGTTCGAGGGTTCCGAGCGGAATGAGCGAGTGAAGGAGATAATTGAGAATGCCGGACCGCGGTTTCGACGGAGTCATGACGAGAGGATCAGCTTTACGGGAGTAATTGATAAATTCCACCTTTGTTCGATTGTATGAGGAGAGAAGCTCTGCCAAGCATTGAAGGAGGAAACATCGGTAGATATAAATCGGGTGGTCATCCGCTTTGAATTGTGGCTTCTCGCTCTTCTTGGTCGGGGCTTCACGGGCACCAGAAGTCGTGGATGTTGCTGATGCTTCTCCTGTCGCCATCTCAACGTCTTCCGATCGACCGGCCGGGGCTTCTTGGGCAAGGGTAGGAGGTTCCTTATCCTCAACATCTCGATATGAAAGAAGCTCCGAAAGCAGATAATGAATCACGCCGTCGGGATGCTCCACAATCGGCGTCTTTAATTCAAAAGCTTTCGGTTTTGATTTCGAGATTTGGCCTTCTGGATGGTCCGGTTCTGGGGCCGCCTGTTCTACCACAGAAGGCTCTGGTTTCTTCTCCCCATTTGTATCCTGGGCAACATCCTTCTCGTTTTTCTTTGGCTCCTTGTCCTCCTTTTGTTTCAAGACCAGAATGTGTTGCCGATTCTGATCATCATACCTCTGTAACTTTAATGTTTCATTTGTCACTTCCACGAAAATCTGTGGCGATCGAATGGCGAGGTGGTAAAATTGGCGGATATATCCCGTCACGTCCGTCTGTCGAGGAGACCGCGACTCGAAGCTAGAAACAATCTCCTTTCGCATTATCTGACGGATGGTGTCTTCGTCCTCCACAACATGGCGTAAGACTAGCATAAAGGCGCTTTGCAACCTTTCGTTGAAGGCATTGGCGAGCTGCTTAATCATGACGAACAGGCGTTGCATATTCCGCTTTTCACCAAGTCGTGAAGCGATCTCTCGGTTTCTCGTCAAAATAACTAGTATTCGGCAAACAGAGAGGGCTAGGGATTCGTCTTTCCCAATGCGTGGAAGAATTCCCACTATCGCCTCAAAAAGCTGCATTCTATCACCTGTGGGCACGTTGGGTTCTTTCAGCTCCACAGCTTTTTCTGACCCTTCAGCATTATCGGGCCCCTCGGAGTTTTCCGAGCCTGGAGTCCAGGATATTTCGGTTGGCTGTTCGTCATCAGAGAGAACTTTTTCCATGATTAGCAGGACCTGGCCAATCCATGGGCAGGCCTCGTCAGTGGACTTGTCGCCAGCCGATTGAGGAATAGTAATAAAGCCAAGTAGAACGGAGAAATTTTCCTTCAGCTGGTCAAGGGTGGCATCGTACACGTCCTTATCCTCAAGGACTAGAGCAAGTAAATTGGCGTATGCCGCGATCTTCTTCCCTTTGGAGTCAAAATTCTCATCCATCTGTAGCGAAATAAGGAAGTGAATCAAAGTTTCCCCGACCTCCTTCCGGAATGTACCAGGGTCGCGGAATTTCGTAGCAGAAGCGATGAGATCCGCAAGCTCGAAGGTAACATCGTGATGGACGTTGAGGACTTCAAGGCATCGCTCAATCAGATTCCCGCGGACTTTCTCTCGTTCATCGTCCAAATCCTCAACCGTCACGACCTCCCGCCTCTTCGGCTGGCTTGACCTCCTTGTGGTGGGCAGGGCGGTGGTAGAGGCAGTATTACTCTCTGGCCGGTTATCATCTGTACTTTGGCCCATATCAGCTGGTTGCGGCTCTGCCGGAGCAGTGGGCTGGGCAGCCTGGATTTCGCCAAGCAGTGTGGCTATCGGATCTTCAAGGGCTTGACTGAAGGAGGGTATGGGGGAAGCATCGTCGCCGGTTGGGGGCTGAGAGGTCGGCAGTGTGCCAAAGATGTTTTCACCCTGAGGAGTACCGACTCGCGTATTCGCTAAATCGAGGTCATAGGATGGAATGGGGTTCCTTGGTGGAGGCCGGAGGCATTTTTGGGCTTTGCAATACTCCTCTGCAGCAACCAAGGTATTGTTACAGCGGTACATTGCCTCTTTAGCCAGTTCCTCGCCATAGCCCTTCTCCGTCAATGTAGCCAGGCGGTCCCTATGGAAGGAAAACACTCGCGGAGTTGGCGACTGGGCCCTCGGTAGCGTATCTCCACGGTGGAAGGCGCCGGTCTCATATTGGCATTCCAACACGGAACGAAGGATATCAATCAAAGTCTTGACGATAGAGCTTGATGCATCCTCAACGAAGCTGGATCCCCACATGTTTTGCACAAGGGGAAGGGCCTCCATCCGCAGTTCTACGAGGAACTGGTGGGGTATGAACGCATCGGCCCGATCCCTCTCTCGCTCGCTGCTAGCCATAGACTGGGTTTGCGCAGAATCGATAACATAACGCCCCGAAGTCATTTGTGAGAAGAAAGTTAGGATGATTTTGATGCCCCCGTAAGCAGATACTAGTCGGGCAGCTACGCCTTGCGCAGGATCTTCCTTGGCTTGCGGTTCGATGGCCTTGATTTCATGTAGAAAGAGTTCCGCCAAACTCTTCATCTTCTGAATTCCGTTCTGTTTCTTAAATGCATGCAGAATGACTGTCAAGCAGGGAGAGTGCGGGCGCTCAGTGGTAGCTACAATAGTCAATATCAGACTCAACAACTTGGATTGAAGGAACCTACTATCGAAAAGTAATTGTGAGAGCGAAGACAAAATGACAATGAGATAAGAGAAGCGATCTTTTGTGCAGGAAGCCCGTTGAGGTGCGTCGAGATTCAATTGATCGAGGATCATCGATGCAATAGCATCCGCCACCATCGACGCTTTTTGCCGTTGGTATGTTTCCACCCGCCGCTTGCTAATTAGTCCATGTCCGAGGACATTTAGGAATCCAGTAATCGACGACGGCAAGAAGCTCAGTAAACAGCGGAGAGTTTTGACATTCTTGAACCATGCATCGTGCTCGGAGGCCGGGGTGGCTCCTTGGGGTTGGGCGCCCAACTCAGCAGGGGGAGCGGTTGTTCCAGAGGCCGCAGTAGTCGTCTCCGCCGGGGTTCGTGGTTGAATCATGTCCATGATGCTTCCACCTAGCCCTGGGAATCCAGGCGCTTTTGTCAACTCATTCCACGATTCCGGCATACGTTTCTGCAATAATATCTCCTCCCAGACGCAGGCTGCTTGTAAGTTACCCAGGCCTTTCACGAGATTGGCGTACTTGTCTGCCAGATTCGCCTGCGTAAACGGTGAGGCTTGATGGCTTGGCCGAATAGGATATATCGAAGGCGTGTAGACTTCACGAAGGATATCTGTGAGAGTCTGGACAGCCAAGATATGCTTTGTGAAGTATGAACCTTTAGCTCGAAGCTCAGCAGGATCAAACATACCCGTCTCCGATTCCATCTTGTCGGGGCTTTGAGTTAATGAAGTGAAGAACCCGTCCGTGTAACTTCGGCCCCAGAACGGCTCCAGTTGATCGAGAGCTTTCTGGGTTCTGTCGATCAACGAAGGCACAACGAGATGCGGCTTTGTCTCCGACATCAAATGAATGACATGTGCCAATTGATGATTTGTTTCAGTGTTATGGAAATCAAACGGAAGGCTTTGTAGGGTAGCATAGTCAAGAACATACTCTACTCCGCCCGCCTCAATGAAGCTGGAGCAAATAGGTTGGTTCTCGAAAAAAGCGGCCAGGAACCTCAAGACGGGGAAGATGTAATTGGCAGCAGTGAGGCCGTAGCGGTCATGATCCTTTGATTCCCAAGTGTCCGTCGAAAGAGGCCCGAAAACGCCCTTATAAGTTCGGCCACCTTGCTCGCTTTCAGTCCCGCCCAAATTCGGAACTAGAGCGTTTTGGCAGGCTTCCACATTATCAACGAATGGCGTGCCAATGTCTCTAAGAACAGCAGCCGGGCCACCAGAAATTGATACATTGCCATTTCCATCGTCTACCCAAAGTTTAGTTCCGAGGCCGCATTCCCACGACTTTGATTTGGCGAGAAGTGCCACCCGAGCAACCATGCGCAAGACTGAGCTCATAACCGAAGCCTTCAACGCAGGATGGTGCCTTACAAGTTCATCGAAGGAATTTCCGAGGGCACGAAGTAAATTGGCATCGTTCTTCATGCATTTAACGTGCTCCGGACTTTCGAAAATGTCAAAGAACCTCTCTAAAGCATCCGATGACTGAAAAAGCTCCAAGCCAGTCGAATTCAGGCAAATTGCGCCGAACGCAAGTGGAATGCACAAAATAGCCTCAGATGAAGGCAGAATACCATCCGAGCCTTTATGTTCCGGTGATTTAACAAGCTGGGAGATAAGAACCTCGGTGTCGGCTGGCGGCATGGCCGGTGTGAACTTGGGCGCCGCCTGCGTTGAAGTATTCTCTCCCTCTGCTTCTGAGGTGGACGGAGGATTCACTGGTGCCCCCATAACTGCCTGCAGAAATGTCTTACTGAGTCCCGCCTCAGCAATGACAGCGTAGCTAGTTGGCTCATTGTGGATGAAGTGGCTCATGATATTCACAGCTCCACTCCATACATGGGAGCCGAAAATCCGAGCATTCTCAAGGACCAGTCGAAGTGCACTAAGAAGTGGAGGAGAATCGATCAAATTTCGAAGCAACCGCTCAAAGCCAACGCTGTTGTGTTGCATAACGTGGTTGACGAATTTGAAAAGCCACCTCAAAGACTGCTGATGGAAGTAGGGGATTTGGTAGTCGGTAGTCGGCGTCTTGTATTCCTCTGGGATACCCTTATTCTCCGCCACGAGGTCGAAAGCACCCTTTGATTCCGAAGATATCAGGCTGGAAAGTGCATCAAATCCGCGAGACGAAGCCAGGGTTGCCAAAGCATCTCGAACAGGATGAACAAAAGTGTCTAAGAATTCCATGACTCGTGGGTAGACCCTTCTTGCTTTCTCGGTCCGAACATTGAGAATGTCGACAAACAACGGGATTAGCCCAGCAGAAACAAGAGTCTCTGGTGTCCTTATTCCGCAATTAGGGAGCGTGCGAAGTAAGGAAAAGAGAGCGTCTCGCCAATCGTCACCATCGGGGCTGCCCAGGTCATCATCCGCGACGCTGATATCAGTCACGGTTTTTCGGATAATAAACATCAGGATCCCATGATTGACGTTCACGTTCAGCGCAGCGCAGACATCCGCTGATTTTGATTTGTGTCTCGCCAATGCGTCAAGGCACATTAGAGCATAGCTCTGATTGAGCACCGACGCGTTAATGTCCTCAGCAACGCCAAGATGTACGAACTCTGCAAGCTGGTATGGAAGTTGAAGTCGTTTCGGCTCGTCGGAATCTATGTGTAGGATCTTCTGTTGAAACATGTTCTCGGGATAAACATAGGCTAAATTTGTTATAGCAAGAAGCCTAACTGCAAGCAGCTGCTGTCTTGTCTCGGTCGAAGCCGAGAGAGCATATGCGATGCGCAGCCTATTTAGCAACTCATACTTGGAATCTTTAGGGAGCTCCTCTAAATGATCCTTGAGAAGCTGCTGTACACCACGGGATAATACCTCTGAAATCGGTATCTCCAATGTCTTCATTCCTCGAGGAGTGTCATCGGGCTTCGGGAGCGGAGACTGAGTGATGGAAGCCGGCGAGTCATCTAGTGGAGCTTCCCGCCCTAATCTCGACCCTGGATGACCAGACGTACGGCGTGAAGGCGTTGGAGTTGTCGGGATGTGGGAGATATGCCTATGCGAAGCCCCAGCCGCTGCAACCTCCTTCGTCTGTTCCCCATCTCGAGGATAGTACGACATGCGAACAGTACCCCAGTCTGCCCAATCGTTTGTACCAACATCACTGTCTAATAAGACGTCCGAATTCGAATATCTGTCGTCGGCTGTTCTCGTGAGACTGATGAGATTGTTTGCGTTGCATTTGCCACCGGGGGGCGGAACGGTCTGTGCAGCCTTCTCTTTTCCTTTCCCAGTCGGTGTCGATTCGGTATTCGCATTCTTTCCCAGTGAAGCTGGTCGAGGGAAGGGGGCGGCGAGTTTCTGAACACGATCCAACTCGATATTGTAATGTGCAGCTAACAATGTCTGATGGAAATGTGTACTGTTTGAGGACCGCTGCCTAGAGTAGTAGCGCTGCGCGAGGCAAACGCCAATGCGCAGAGTACATTCAAGGAGAGAAAGCGAGTATGTGTTCAACAAAGCGTTCAATCGGTCACTACTACTGAACAAGCTCCGGTTCCCACATTTTTCTAAGAGCAGGCGAGAGAAATCTAAGATTGACTCCACCAGTTCTCTGTCGGCTTCTTGGCCATATCCCAGCTGGTTTAACTTCGCCTCACATTCTTCGTAGCTTGCGGCGAGCTTCTCATTGAGGCATTCTTCACCAACAACTAGCCGGCCGAAATGTATCGTTTGTGGGCCCTGGTCAAGTTCATATTTTGCGACGACCCGCGCCAAGATTTCATCGAATCGATTCAAGACAGCGATCCAGTGATAAAGATCACCTCTCGGAAACGGCCATCGTCGAGGGAAGCTCGCAAGGAATGACGGAAGCTCTGGAATTGGGACAACTGTCGCCTTTTTTGCGAACGCTGATAAGGCCGGAGACTAAGAGCTCGTTATCAGTATATGTTCTGATAACACAGCAGAACAGCGAATACTCACGATCGTAGCCTCATGTTTGAGGCCCGCCACCTTCTCAATTCTCCCCATCTTCAAGGTAAGCCTTGTCGGCCACCATGTGAGATAGCCTCGCTATAATGAAGATAAACCCAGTAGTGTCCGATTTCGCCACGGGGATATGATGTCAAAGGTTGATGAGGATTTCGAATTGGCGGGAGGACCCTGCAATCAGCAGTCAACAGTTTCTCAATGTGAATACTCACCAAAAAAAAACGCGAATTTCGTTGTAGAAATGTGGTGAAGCAGGCGTAGAAGCTCAAGTGACGAGTGAGGTGGAGTTGGGTAGCAGGATGTGAGAACAACGTTTGGTCCGAACGCGGCCGGCTTAGGGCGCGGATTCAAGGTCGAAAATGTCAGGCAACGAGTGCAGGTCGAAGCCTTGTGACTTGAAAGACGGATT
Organism: Malbranchea zuffiana; assembly: GCA_039700045.1. Classification (NCBI taxonomy): domain Eukaryota; kingdom Fungi; phylum Ascomycota; class Eurotiomycetes; order Onygenales; family Malbrancheaceae; genus Malbranchea; species Malbranchea zuffiana. Next base: position 209,910 of record JARUPO010000037.1, on the reverse strand, counting down.
CTCGTCCGTAGTGCTCTGTATCTAAGGGTTGGTGAGGATGTTTCGAAGTTGAGCTTGATGTTGAGAAATATTGGGTGAACGACCTCATCTGTTGCCTTTTCCAAGCGTAATGCTGAGAGGCCCGCAGCTTGGGCTCGGATCGGATTTTCTCTCTGCCGACGGCTTTTTCCCCCACCAATATCAGATTGCCGCATCATGCTCGGTTATTATGACAGCTTCATCAGGCTGGGAGAGCTTAATGACCTGGACTGACGACATATAGCTTTCTAATTCAAGCAGGGCCATAAATACAATCCTCGATACATATATCCTTTCCAGTCCTTGACTTCGTCACACAAGCATCACAACTAGTAATTAGGCATTGCAGCAAAAAGAAAACCAACTTGAAGACAACATTCCATCAAGAACGACCAAAATCTTATACACTGATACTATCTTACAACGCTTAAGGTAGTTCACCATCCCACTGAACCTTCATCGTAGCTGGCAAAGACGAGATGCCACCTTCATCTTCCGTCATGTACAACGTCATACAGTTCTCGCCGACGACCTTCCTAAGCTCACCTTGAGGACCTAACACCCGTCGCAGATTCTTGAGCTGCCCCACAACTCTAAGCATCGTCGAAAGAGCCGTTGTGCATGCACTATATTCTAGGTAGTCATGCGGACCAACGCCGCAATGGATATAGGAGCTCAAATCGCGGGTAAGGTCGACTTTGTGGGGTTCCGGGAACACGGTGGTATCCATGGAAGCCGTAGCCTACTCCTGTCAGCGGTATTCAATAAATATACAATACCCAGGACAGCCTACCAGATTGCAGACAACGCGTTGCCCAGCTTTGAGCTTCAGTTCCCTGTCTCCGTCTTGAAGTGTAGACTCGATCGCAACCTCCCGAGAAACTGCTGCGGTGGTGTTCATCCTTGCACCCTCAAGGAGGCTAAAGCTTTATTAGAATAGAATCCCGCTAATATCTTTTCGTGGTAACTTACTATCGCGTTAGAAGATCGTTGGCCCTCTTTGTATCGAGGCCAGCAAGGCGCTCAATCTCTGCCCAGTGTATCGAACCTTCAGGCGACAAATAGTAATCCAAACACTGGGAGAATAAGCGGGCTTGGTTTGCTACCATAAAGACCACTGTCGGCAAAACATGAGCCCAGGCGACCTCCTCAGCAGGGATATCTGATTGCAAGAGTCGTCTAATCATATTCGTCCCATAACGCGTGAGCGGACCATGACTCTGCAACATGGCGTTTATTTCCTCAAAAATTCCCGGGTTGGAAATCTCCTGGACTTGGCTTTCAATGATCTGTCCGAGACGTTGAATGGCTTCTTGGGCTGTCTCGCGAAGCTGTGTACTTTTCACCGAATCATTATCCGAGAAAATACACTCGAAAACCGATGCCGTCGTATTGTAAAGCTCGTTTTCTGTGTATTCCCTCAGGGGATTTTCAGGGGTCCGGAGTGGAAGAGAAAATAATCGGGCACAAAAATGTACTGGAGCCAAATTAGCAATATCTCGGATAATGTCCACTTGAGTGGCTCCGGCAATCTTATACGATTTCCTGGAGAGTAGTTCCAATGTGGTGGCCTCGTAAAACTTCCTGACCTCTTCTTCCCAGCTTTCAATATCGAGCGCCTCCCCTAGCCCGTTGTTGGGGACGTGGTCCTCGCCAGAGAGCGCGAAGCCAGGGCGATACGAATCTCCGCCACGCTGCATCAGATTCCGTATATCTTGACCCCAGGTAGGTTTGTAGAATTTTTCATTATGGAGGACACTGGAGCATGCAGAGTGACCAAAGATTTGGGTTGGATGTGTCAAGGGACCTGGCTTGTCCCAAGAGTATCCATCCGCAGTATTCAAATTGGACAGAATCTTTTCATTCTCGGACGGAACGACAAGCGGAAAATGAGCGTAGGCCGAATCTGGCGCAAAATTTCGAGGAAATGCTCGAAGGATCAACTTGTAGAACACTTGGCCATGATCAATTTCCACGTCATAGTTTGCCTCGTTATAGCCCCAGTTAGTAAGATTGTCTGGCGTGTAGTCCTCCGTATAATGCCTGTCTCCCCGGACAAGGGCAACTGCGTCAGATAATATGGCTCGGGATATGGTGAAATGTGTGCAGAGCCCGCTGCCAGGAGCCATCGGTTCCTTCGCATCCTCCAGAATCAGACCCGGATAGAGTTCGACGGCATCTGGAGAGCCGTACAGATTTTTGAGCTGCTGGGCAACGTAAGGGTCGGAGTTAATATCCTCAAAAGATTCATGTGGTTTGAGGTGGAAAAACTTCCGGAATTCGTTGAGGCTCGAAACGTGGGACGCTCGCGCTTGGTCAATACCCAAGATTTCAATCACCCGTAAAACGGGGGGCACATGTCTCGCGCTAAAAGCACCAGCACAATCCTCGATGCTGCCGATTAGGATAGGAGCAAGGTCATCATCCTTGAAAGATCCGTTAGGTAGGCGCTCAAGTCCAGCGAAGGGCCACTGTTGAGGGTCAGCAGGAAGCTTCCTACCCCAATCAGCCACCAGCTTGATGAATGCACTCGTTGTGAGTGTCTCAGGATCTTCACAGCCAAGAGTTTCTTTGAAAAAACTTTCGATCCAGATAGTATCTCTTGACGAGATACATGCATGCCAGCGGTAGACTAGATTGAACTCGACCGAAACTTGATTTCCGCCGGCTATTCCAAGGTCTTCGATATCAGAGCGAGGGTCAAGACTCCAGTCGCTATTTGTGCGGTTGATATTTAAGATAGTCCGTACATAGTCCTTCAAGATACAGTTGATGTAGAGACCGCATGTTATCAGCCTCCCTGTCTGAAAGAGGTCGTTATCGTACTTTGCATAGGCTTCGCGATCGGATTCGTTGGGTTTTTGAAAACGGCCGTTTTCGTTGATTGCCGCTAGCTTTTCAACGACGTGGTTGTGAAAGCGATTAAACATGATGAGGAGGAGTCCTACTCCAGGAGGTAATCCAAGAGGCCTGCTATCAGCAAAGCAATCTGGCTTCAGTTTCCCGTCCTGGAAGGTTCGGATTTTACGTTGTTCTGTCATGTTGTGGCCGTACAATGGCGAAAGGTCGAGATAAGAAGAAGTCCGGTTAATCGTCTCATCTCGGTGGTCCGACCAAAACAGATCTTTTAAGCAGTGAGCATCGTAATATTTGGTTCGTCGTCCGGTTTAATTGACTCACCATGGGTTATAATCGAAGCAAGGTAGAAAAGAACGCTTGATATCTGAGTCGGGTGCGATTTATATACCTCTCTCGCTAGTAGGCTATCGAAAAGAAGGCCGGCATCGGGGCGTGAAGGCGATTGGATCTTCTTTGACTGGAGGGACCTTGCATAATGGGATCCTGCCTTCCCAATATCAGGCCAGTAAAGGTTCTGTGAAGGGTCAGCCATTTAGTTCCTATTCATTGCGAGGGGGGGGTTACATTATTTGAGCCGTCAGCCTGGCGGTACACAGATTGCTGGTTAAGTGATCTATGTATGCCTTGTTAGTTCATAAGATGATTCTTGGGAAGGATGAAGGAACATACGTCAAAGATCTGGGTGGATGCTGCAAATCATTCCAGAGGAGGGACAACAGATTGTTTGTCACAGATTTCGCATTCTGAGAAGTAGCAGGCAGTGATGAGGCAAGCTGGACGTTCATCAGCAGGAAATACATGGAGGAGAACTTGAATATGAACAACCTGTATAGTCCGTTCCATGATATACTGTTTATCATCAATCGGCTCCTTTGTGACCGCATTTTTGGCCAGTTCAAGTATGGTTCCAATGTCCTTAAGGTCAAGGCTTCCGAGATCTTCGAGAAGGCCAGTCGTCTGGCTGGTCTCGGATTTCTGGCCATCCCCTGAATCAGGCGTCAAGGGTTGATTGGAGGTGTTAACTGCCTGAACAGCCTTCAAGAAAGCTTTCTCAAGCCCTTCGAGCAGAGACGTATGAGATGATACTCCCGCCATGTTTGGATTTGATCCTCTTCTTCACTTCCAAGCAACGTCGCATATCATCACCCTACCTGATACGGTGAGGATACTAGGTAGGGGAGGTTGCTTCGTCAGGTCTTATATTAGTTAATCTTCTTTGCTTCAGAAAATGGGTTGTCGTTGTCAATCCCTGAGGAATTGAAAGTCGAACTGCACTGAAACGGATTGCTAAAGGGCAAGAGGCGAGCAGTAAGACATCAGCACAGACATCCATCAAACAACAAGACTTTGGAGAGAATATGCTTGAAAGAAACAAAGCTGACACGCCGGGAGCCAGCAGCTTTATAGGCAGTGTGCTTGTCCACTGCTGCCTCTTTGTCGTATTCCACAGTGGTCCATAAGGCTGGAATTCAGCCCATTGTCACGGTGCCTCTCTGCAGGGTGTCTAATGTCATTTTGGCATGTCCTTACGCGTTAGTGACCCACGAGGCTTCACAAGCCCGAGACGCCACAAGCGAAGTCGAACCATCTTCCCCAGGGCTCCAGTAGGCTGGGAACCAGGAGTCTAGCGGCGGCGTCTCCGAAGTTTTTCCTCGAGCCTTGTGCTGCGAGTTTCGGGCCCGTTTGCCCTGGAAACCCGCAACGCCTGTCAGGCGCAGAATGGACCCACGACGCTGAACTGATGCAAGAGATAAGCTTCCAGCCGAACATGACATCCCCAAATCAGCCGCATCTGTGCGCCCGGGGTATCGTAAAATTCCTCTGCTAAAAGCGGGGATTTACGCTGCGATACGAAAGTCCCAACGGGCATGTCCGTAACGGTACGGTGACCGCGCTTGAAGAGATGTTCACCTTGGTCGAACTTTCGCCACTCAGCTGAGGAGCTCACACCAAATCCCTCCGACTCCAGATTCCAGAACGAGCGTCCTCAGGCGATTACAGGGGATCAAGTTGACGAAGATTGGAAGGCTGCAGATGCCCTGTCACTAGCGTGACGACAGCAAGTTCCCCTTCGACCGAATCCAAGCGGATTGGCTGGCTGTAGCTTTTGCGGCTGCTTTCCATGCCCATTGGGTTCTGATATTCTTTGCCCAAGGGCCACAGGAGGGAGCAATTGGTTCTCAAGCTTGTGTGCGGTCTCAGCCAAGACCGTAGCGAAGGTGATGAGACGATTGTTCGAAGCTTGTGGCTCAGCCCTCGGAAACTTGCTCCAAAGGCACGAACTAAAAGCAAATCAGCCCTGCAAATAAGTTACGACAGGCATGGGGTTCTTCCGATTTGTTTCTGGGAGATGCATCCCCACAAGCTGATTCAAAGATGGCCTAAAGTTATTAATTGCGGCAAGTCAATCGATGCACAACACCAGCTTAAGATGGAACTCGAGCCGCGGACGGCTACGGAGTATTGTTCAGCCTTCTACGAGTACGAGACCTGGCGCCTTGTCGCAATAAACTCGGTCCCTTCCGGAGCGCGCTGATCCGTGAACGAATCAGCCCTACGGAGCGTGAAGCATGGCAGCTTCTACGAATGATTGCGCCCAGGATCGCGCTGAGATCCGGAATGTTTGGAAACTAATCCCTTTTTCTCTCGACATTCAAATCCTCCAAGTAACTTGAGGAAACCATCGACATCTCTTAACCGTAGCTACATGTCGTGGCTGGAATGCGATGGTGCCCGAAAATGGAGAAGCAGATGGGATGTACGGATATTAAGCGGAACTGCTGGAACCTGAAGAAGACATAGGCCCGCTCCGCAGTCCGCTTCATTCCGGGAATGGGATCACGCCTTGGTCTCGTCGACTGAGGCTACTAAAATCGAGTCGTCGAGTTCGCATATATACCTACCTATGTACCGAGAGGTACGGTATAGCGGCGGGAGGGAAGAATCGTATTCTTCGGCGCAGGATGAAGTTCATTCATTTTGCGAGACGATCAGATTTTGGATCCCATGGGGACGACGGGCTTCAACGGCTCGACCGGGATACCCACTTGAGGCACTGGGTCGCTGCTGTAGCCCGCTGCCTTCCTTTCAACTTCTTTCCCTCACAGTTGAAATCTGCTTCTTTCTCCCAGGAGTCTTGGGTGGCCTTGTCATCGAAGTTACCATGCAAGATGTTTGGTGGAGTGGAAAAGGGGTCATATCAGCCCTGAACCTCGGATCTTCGGAATATCATTATTGCGGGGGAGTTCCAGGTTGTTGACAAAAAGCTTCCCCAAGCTCCAACTTCATGGTCACTGTGACTATATCAGTTTCAATTCCTCCTCTACCACGGGAAAGGGACTGGCTAGATCATTTCCTTCCTGATAGCTTATTTTAGTTGCTATAACCTTAAGACGACTTCTTTTTATAGCTGCAGTTGAAGTGCGGCAACCATGGCCTCGCAGCAAGTCACGCTAGAAATCAAGTCGAGAGGTAAGCAACCGGAGAGCATATGAGGGTCATATTAGCTGCTCATGGTATAATTATCCATAGGGAAGCCCATCCGAAAGCTCCCGCGAGACATCTCGATCGCTTACGATGCCACCGCTGAAAGCCTGTATTCCGCCATTTCACGCCAGGCCCAGTTCCCTGTCCATCGACTCAGAATCACCAAAGCTAGCGATGGCACATTGATCAAGAACAGTAAAGATATCGAAGTTGCTTCGACTGGCCTTCGCAACAAGAGCATCATCTATGTCAAAGACCTGGGTTCGTCTAGCCCTTACACCCAACCGACCTACCACTGGGGGACACATTCCTAGAGATTGCTAACCCCTCATAAAGGACCTCAGCTTGCATGGCGCACCGTCTACTTTATCGAATACCTCGGGCCTCTCCTCATCCATCCCCTGGTTCTCTTCGCTCTCCGCCCGTACCTTTATCGCACCCCCAAAATCATTCCCTCCCCGTCCGATCTACAAGTCCTCACCTGTTTACTCCTCGTCATACACTTTATTAAACGGGAAATCGAAACTCTGTTCGTCCATAGATTTAGCCTCGCTACCATGCCCGCCAGCTACGTTTTTCGCAATAGTGCCCACTACTGGATCCTTGGCGGCGTGAATCTTGCATACTGGGTCTTTGCACCAAATTCCCCCGCAGCACGAACTCAGGCGAACCCCATCCTACTTTACTCTGGCCTTGCTCTCTTTACATTCGGTCAATTGGCAAATCTGAATGCCCATCTTACACTCCGCAACCTTCGAAAGGACGGCAGCACGGAGCGCAAAATTCCAACCGGATTTGGATTTAACCTTGTGACATGCCCAAATTATCTATTTGAGGTTATTGCATGGTTAGGTGTGTATCTTGTGAGCTCATTGAGCTGGAGTGTACTGCTGTTTATCGTTGTTGGGGCCGTGACAATGATGAAGTGGGCTAGTGGAAAGGAGAGGAGGTACAGAAGGGAGTTTGGAGACAAGTACAAGAGGAAGAGATATGTAATGCTGCCTGGGATCTGGTAAAACTGCTACTGTGTGGGAGGGCTCGACCGAAATTGAAACGGTCAGCACTTTATGTTTGGTCACTGAGGTAGAATACTGTCCAGTGCCATATGGCAGCTTTACAGTGCTCAATTCCTGAGAATAAACTTAGATTTTGAACAACACCCACTAAGCAGCAATGGCGCCATGTTGGCAAATTTGGTTGCCCAAAGTAACCCATAGTCTATTCTCAATATATGCTACAGCCATCCAGTGGACAATAAACAAGTGATATCTAAATTTGTGCAAAAACAAAAAGAAAGGTGGAAAGTCACAACCACACCCACCCGCCCTAAGGAACCCCTGTGCATGTGAGACCAAACCAGAAATAAAAAGCATCTCAAACACTTCTAATTCATTCATTTCAGAAATTGGTAGAACCTGGCAACAGAGGGGAGGAAAATAAAGGACGAGCTAAGTAAGGATGAAAGAAAGAATATACCAATCATCCCTTTGCCTGTTTACCCGCTCTTGGACTGCTGTGACCACCTCAGCCAATATGGTTCCATTTCCGTTTCACAACTCCTGGCAGTATCAGAGTCGCAGCCAGCGAATCTGATAAGGAAGTCGCCTTCTTTGTAAACGCCGTTTGGACCGGGTTTGGGTGACTGGGGACTGTAAGAGTTCAACATTCGCTGAGAGACGAGTGCGAGCTTGGCTAGAATCGTAGGGTGCCATTGGACGATGTGGTCCTAATTTGAAGTCAGTCAGCAAATATTCAGCACCAAGGGGCACACAAAGGACATAGAGTAGAGCATAACACATACAAGTGCATGGTTCTCTGCCTTTGCAAAGTTATAGCTTCGATAGAGCGGATCAAACCAAGCATCGAGGAAGTATTTCGCCCAGTCGCCCCTCTTGATAACGAAGCTTCCGGGACACAAGTTCTCACCATCCTGCGAGATCACCAAGTCGACATCCTTCCCAGAGATATGGCTAAATGTTTTGATCACACTATCCGGTGGAACAACAGGGACTTCCTTCATCATCAGGGTCTCTAACCGCTTGGGGTCAAGAATGTGCGATGTGAGAGGGATGGAGGGGTCCATGATCAGGGCGTGAGGTGAAAGATGAAAGAAATATGTGCTTCCGGGGTATAAAGTCATCGCATGGCGGACAGCAGGGACAATTGCCCAGCTTCGGGGTGCATTTCGTAAATATGGAACGTACTCGGCGGTACTGGCGAAGAAGTTGACGTATCCTTTTCAAGACGACCGTATTAGCTACTTAGCTCCGTAGAACTGCGCGTAAAGAGAAGAGAAGAAATACCATGTCGTTTCACATAATCCTCCCTATTCTGTTTTATCTTCTGTATGTACTTGTCGCTTAGCTTCTCCTCGTCCAACACGGTAACAATCACGACTCTCGGTCCATTTGCGGGAGGATTGGACGACACCGTCGAGCTCTTTGAAGAGAAGACGTGTGAAATGAGGAAAAGCACTGAGACAACGACGCAGGCTAGGATGGCAAAGGACTTCAATTGTCGACGGCGCAGAGCTGAGGAGCGAGATGAGGGAGCGTAGGGGGGCGGATGGGAGGTTTTCCGCGGTGGTAAAGCAAACTGCATGGTGAGGTTGGTCCCCTACTTCATCGGTGCGTTTGCTGACCGGGGCAAAGAAGATAGCCAGTATGTCAGGCTGGCATCTAAGGGCGTTGGAGCGATTCGCGAACAGAATCTGAAATTCTGTCTCAGCCAGGCTTTTGGTCGTTGATAGGCGGCTCATTCTGGACACGGGATAATAAATTGACGCTAACCATGAAACAAAGGCTGCTCTATAGCCTGAACCATATTTTAGCCTCTATATCCCAGTCTATTGAGGAATCGTCACCGAGAGAAATAATTGCTTTCAAATCGCCGTTTCCCACGATATGCTATTCTTTATTTTGAGCAGCAGGTATGGGATGAAGCTCCTTTACCATGGCATCAACCTAGCGCTGACAGCTGTGGGAATTGCAAAGATATCTTATACATAAACTCTAATATACAGAATGAGCAAAACTGAAGACACCCTTGCGACATGGTTTCTCCTTCAATAACTGCACAGATATAACTCCAACCCAATCACGATGCATGGCGGATGCCCACAGCAAACAAGATGTAAATCCCCGGACGCCTGATTTATCCGTATTTGCATTTAAGCAGTGTTCAGGGTTGCGTTGGTGGATTCCGATGGGCTCTCCTGGACCGTAGGTTCTACTCGCTTCTCGGACAGTTTCGCTTGTTCTTCGATGGCCACCTGTGCTTGTTGTGCCGCTGTGTACCGAGCAAGGAATTGTTTAAAGGTTTCCGGCTGCTCAAGTCCTAACTGCTTCCTTTCCTCCTCAAAGCGTTTCCGCATCGCCAACGAGCGGATGACCTTCCACCGTAAACCCCAGCCAAACATGCCCAGTTCCTTTATCCGGGCAGGCTTGTCGCCGAGGAGATATTGGTCGAGACCACCCTCTTTCTTGATCGTTCTCAAAACCCGGTGTAGAACCCTCAAATCGAGCCATTTGTCCAGCGCCGCACTATACAGTTTTTCTTTCCGAACATTCGGTTTCCAAAATCTTCTTGTCTTTCCCTTATTCCTTCCATCAGAGATCTTGTTGCCGAATTGGATGGTAGCTCCTCCGTACAGACCGCTATCGGCTCGCTTGAACTGGAGTCTGGGGCCGAATGGATATGGCGGGACGTGGGACGGCAATTCCCTTGTTCTCTGGCAAGGAAGCGAGGTCGAGAAGCTCCGTTTGGAGCTGAGGGAGAGGTGCTGGAAGACGGAGGAGAGGCTGCTGGCGTGGAGGGTGTATTTGGCCGAACCGGCCGCCATTGGGACAATCATTTCGAGGTCACGAATCGGGCATAGTATTTTGAGAGCACAGGTACCGTAAGCAAGAGGAATTCGCGTTGAAATGCTCCAGAAAACCCAGCTCTCCCACTCACGCTCTGGTCGTCGACTTTCGTTTTGCGTCTGGAAATCAAAGATTGGCGGTGATGCGCTAGTCTGCTTTGGGACTGGGAGCTGACCTAATCCATGTCCGTCGCCAGCAGCCAATGATCTGCACGCCGCAGGTGAAGGGAAGCAGAAACAATCCATCAAAGCATCAGAGAACAGGAAAAGCTACTGTTAAGCTGCCCACCGTCGAACAAGAGGTCGAAGGACGTATTTTCCGTTTGCGGTCTATTATTCTTTTACATCCAACGGTTGCTTTCCTCGATTGGCACCGGAGATCGATTGAATCGACGTCCCTCACTATGGTCCAGATCAGCGAGGTGAAGGGGAATTCGCGGGAGAATAGGACGGCGACACATACACATATCAAAGGCTTAGGTTTACGGCCCGATGGCACAGCTGAACCTTCGAGCAGTGGCTTCGTTGGCCAAGCCGCTGCCAGAGAGGTGAGCTATGTCAAGCTTGGTGTTCCAGACACTCGTGATAGCTGACCTGAAGAGCTCTAGGCTTGCGGTGTGGTGGTTGACCTGATCAAGGCGAGGAAGATGGCAGGACGGGCTGTTCTACTTGCTGGAGGACCGGGAACGGGGAAGACGGCTTTGGCGCTGGCCATATCGCAGGAACTTGGCACCAAAGTCCCGTTCTGCCCGATTGTAGGAAGCGAGGTGTTTTCAGCGGAAGTTAAGAAGACTGAGGCTCTTATGGAAAACTTCCGACGTGCAATTGGTGTGTAATATCCGACACCACTTCGATTGACTGTCTTCTGACTCTACCTAAAAGGTCTGCGTGTACGAGAAACGAAAGAAGTTTACGAAGGCGAGGTCACGGAGCTTACCCCAGAAGAAGCGGAGAACCCATTAGGTGGATACGGAAGAACGATAAGCCATCTAGTTATTGGCCTCAAATCATACAAAGGAACCAAGAAATTACGGCTCGATCCCAGCATATACGAAGCCATTCAGAAGGAACGCATACAGGTCGGCGACGTCATATACATCGAAGCCAACACAGGAGCCTGTAAACGGGTAGGACGGTCTGACGCTTACGCGACCGAATTCGACTTGGAAGCAGAAGAATACGTTCCAGTTCCGAAGGGCGAAGTCCACAAGAAAAAGGAAATTGTGCAGGACGTCACCCTCCACGATCTGGATGTTGCCAATGCAAGGCCACAAGGCGGACAGGATATAATGAGCATGATGGGACAGCTTATGAAGCAAAAGAAGACTGAAATTACGGATAAGCTCCGGCAAGAGATCAACAAGGTTGTGAATCGCTATATTGACCAAGGCGTCGCCGAGCTCGTCCCCGGTGTCCTATTTATTGACGAGGTATTTTTCCCCGTCCCAAGCTAATCGTCACAGCTACTAACCATCCTCCAACCAGGTCCACATGCTCGACATTGAATGCTTCACCTACCTCAACCGCGCACTGGAATCCAGCATATCGCCAATCGTAATCCTCGCTTCAAACCGCGGCAACACAGTCGTTCGCGGAACAGGCGACATCGTCGCTGCCCACGGTATCCCACCCGACCTCCTCGCCCGCCTCCTCATCATCCCCACAAGACCGTATAACCCAGACGAAATCAAAACCATCGTCCGCCTACGCGCCAAGACAGAGTCTCTCACCATCTCCGAAGGTGCACTAGACAAGGTCGCGCAGCACGGCGCAAAAGTAAGTTTGCGCTATGCGTTGCAACTTCTTACGCCGGCAAGCATACTTGCGCGCGTCAATGGGCGGCCAGGCGGTATTGAAGAGGCAGATATCGCGGAATGTGAGGATTTATTCATCGATGCGAAGAGGAGTGCAGATATCTTTTCGAAAGATGCGGGGGCTTTCATCTCATGAAGTTAATGATCTTGGGCCAGACGAGAGCTGAATCTAATGAAGGCTTTCTTACATTTCACTTTCTTTTTTTTATCTCCTCGCCTAGCTTTCCATGCTCCGTGCCATGTACGAATAAACGATAATAGTGGGGACTTGTTGTGTCACATACTTGCTGCCATCAGTAGAAAAATGAAGGCGGGTGGTTACATTAAAATGGCGTCAGGTTGAAAAGGGGCAGCCATCCCACGATTTAGTTAGTTGAAACGAACGTCGAAACCCATTCTGCGCCTATAATAAAGTAATGATATAAGACCCAACCCTGCCGAAGACTCAAATCCATCAATTGCAACCTTCCTTTACTCCACCAGCATATTACGGTGGTGGAAGAAGCCAAAAGGGGTTAAAACGAAATATCAGAGAACTGAAACCACTCGCAGAAAGAGGTTTGCGCTCCATAACCACATTAGGATATACAGCGGGCCTAAAATCGCAAGATCTTGAGGTAAACATAGCCATCGGAAGACAAAACGGAACAAACGGCGGACGCAACGGTTTCCAAAGGAGGTCGCCCGCATCCAGAATCTCGCACTGCGAAAACCCGTTTCGATGAAGAACAGGATCCATCTCACGATAAATTCGGTACCACTGAGCGCTGGGACCCTCTCCTTTACCCCTGGGGTTGGGACAACGACAAATGGAATCTCGGCACCAAATCGGTCCCTTGCAACCAGCAGACCACTTCGGACTCCGTCCTCGATAAGGCCTTGGCCGATCCAGCTCCCGCAGAAACTAATGTTTTCAACAAAATGTATGCGCGGGAGTAACATTTGCGCGTTTATTGCCTCTGGCGTAAAGAGAGGGCGCCGGTAGTCCCAGGCATGTATCAAGTTTTCGTGGTCAAACCCTGCTGCGGCTTGCGTTGTGACGACGACGTCTTTGTCGCTTCCAAGGTCAGGCGTTACCAAGCTGTACCAATTCGAAACGGTATACTCAGAGTATCTGGGATATTGTCTTTGCTCTTCGGCGGTAATCGAGGGTGTGTAGTTGAAAAGAGCCCAAGCATTCCTCTCCAAGGGCATGTTCTAAATATCCGTCAAAACCGCAACATCAGCACAGTCCTCAAAGCCCCAACAGCTGCAGCTAAGAGTTCTTCTGGCGTCATGCAGCAGACTTACCTTTCCCTGAGTATGCGCGCTGGCTGCGCAATCCGTCGAGTTGAAGAAGCCCAGTATGTATCTCTCATTCTCCGTAGCTTCAGGTCCCAGAATCTTGAGGGTTTCCCGAGGAGGCACAGCGAATATAATGTGGTTGAAAGGCACCTCCCCTGTCCGGAGGGAGGCGATATACCACCGGCCATCTTGTTTGTCTTTCCTCGCCGCAAGCACCTTGGTCTTGGTGTAAATTGTCCCTGCCGGAAGGGCACGTTCGAGGTCCCGCCTTGTGAGCACAGCCTTTTGCAACTCCACAGAGCTTGGCCACCATGTTAGAAGGCCGTAATTCCAGAGATACCGAACTATGGTTTTTATTGGAAGCCTCTGGGCGCACTGTTCGTTACCGACATTCCACAAGACGCAGATCAGAGGAAGAAGGTAATTATAACGAAAGCCCTTGGAGTATCCCTTTCTATCCAGATACTGGCCAACCGTTTCCCCAAGCCCTTCCCCGATGTCGTGGTCTTCTTCCCTGGCTGGCAGAAACCTCCAGGGCTTGAGCACATCCAAGGCATAGAAGTTGAACTTGATCACATCGAAAAGCGCCTTCCAGGTGTTCAGCTTCCAGCGCAGAGAGGGGTTGGCAAGAATACTGCCTGGATAGTCCCATCGCCCTTCAAAGACGTCTCCGCCACGCCTATCATAGCGAAATGTGGAAAAGGAAAACGGAACAGGATCGAGGCCCAAATTCAGCTCATGCAGAAGATTTCGAAGATTTGCTGCTTCATGTAAGCCAGAGGTAACCAGTCCAGGTCACTATCAAAGGGTCACTGACGTGAAACGCTTGGTTGAAAGAGTACAGTAAGCCGCCCTGAGTTAACCTCCGCCTCAAGATCACTGGCGGAAACCTCAGGCGCGTCAGGGATCCCTCCGATGAATTCACTTTCTTCGAAGAGAAAGACTCTGTGTTCGGTGTTCCTCAAAGCCCAAAAGGCAGTGTATCCGGATATCCCACCGCCGATGATTGCTATTTTCTTCGAACATTCACCTCGATGCTCGCCGTCAGACATTGCTGGAATTCAAAACGAATGGGAGTCAAACGAATGGCTTGGCTAAAGATAAATAACGACTGAAATAGATAAAACATATGCTATACCCCTAAGAGTAGGACATAATCATTATACGCGTTCCCCGAAGTCTTGACATTGATATCGGGGCAAGGAGAGGAAGAGCAGCCATATTCGAGCTGCTCCTGCTCAACAAGCTGGCAGGGCGACAGCTTCCGTTTCTCCCATCCGAGGCCAGGTAAACTTGTCCCTTTACCACATTGCTGGCCATAATCGTAAATATCCGTGTTGTATATCTAGACTGTTGTGAATTGTCTACGACGCCAAGACCTCGAGAGAGCCATCCATGGATTATTTAAAGTTACTAGCGGTAAACTAATACCACGCCGTTACGCGCGCCCGTCACATTGATGCGGAGATCCGCTTGTCCTCTTGTCGTAGGCTTCCAACAATCGACCTTCAAGACAATACCCAACAACTAGCACTCGATTATCAGCTTCATAAGCTCTTTTTCTCAGGCTTCTATACATCCTTTTTACGGAAGACCTCTTTATAAAACCCTCCGCCGGCCCCCGGCCTCCGCATCGCCGCTTCTCATATCGCGACGTCATTCGTTGACCATCACCTTTCCGTTCGAACCCACCCTTCATCGAATACATACTCCGACACATCATGTCGAACCCGCTAGATACGGATGCCGGCTCAGAGCTATTCAACAGCTATGAAGCTGAACTGAAACTGGTCCAGGCTGACCTCAACACAAAGCTAGACCAAATCGCAGAATCAACAGGGGAAGAGCGGAAATCCGCGATAAGACAAGCAGAGAGAGTACTCGATGAAGCTAACGAGTTGGTATGTGGACACATCAGCTATACACCTTGCCCAGACTTTGTACTTGAGAATTAGATTAAAGCGGCTTATCCTAAGATGTATCCCAGCTCGATCAAATGAGGATAGAAAAAGAGAACATCCCCTCCGCCAACCGGCCCAAAGTAAACGCCCGATTTAGAAATTTCCTAACCGATATCGACGAGGTAAAACGCAAACTGAAATCCCTCGCGGACGACCGCAGAGCCTTGTTTGGCGATCGCTATCGAGATGAACCGGATAGCATACATGATCAGCACCTGGAGCAACGACAGCAGCTATTGTCGGGCACCGAACGTCTCGGGCGCAGCTCAGCTCGGCTCCAGGAGAGTCAGAGAATAGCCCTGGAAACAGAGGATATCGGCCGGAGTACCCTGGCTGACCTCAACCAGCAACGGGAGACGATTGAGCATACGAGGATGGGGCTCCTGGAGAGCGAGGGATACGTCGATCGCAGTGTGAAGACGTTGAGAGGGATGGCCCGTAGGTATTGTCACCTGGTATTCTACCCCCATCATTATCGGACGGTGCTGATATGGTCCACAGGATGGCTACAAATCGGCTAATTACAATTGCGATCATCACTGTTTTGGTTCTTCTTATTTTTGCCGTTATCTATAGCAAGTTCCACTGAGCAGTTCGAGTCGGGCATACAGGCGTTTGGGAGATTTTTTGGGATTATTATCTCTTTCGAGAAGCTTGTCATGAGTGCTTTATGAATGTACTAATTACCTCTGTGTTCATATGGGTACAAGAGACCCAGACCACGCTGCTGCACCATACCGAAATACGTATATATATTGACCTATGGGTATCATACTAGTATAACATCAAGCCCAAACTCCATAACGCCATCTAATGCAGTTGACGCCCATGCCCAGCTCATCAATTCATAACCCTCACAGCACCAAACCCAAAGTTGATCAAAATCCCCAGAAACACCGCCAACGACTTTCGCCAACTCCACACCCCATTCTCCCTCAAAAACCACGCTCCACAACCTACCGGCCAAAAGAACCCCATCACAGCACCCCACAACATATCATCCAGTGCCCCCGCTTCTCCCGTGGTAGCACCAAACCCAGCTCCTCCGGCATCATCACCCGTCCCCGCTCCGCCAGTGCCTAGACCACTTTCATTCGATCCCTCGTCCATCCAACGATCTTCCAGACGCCGCAATTCTGCGCCAGAGGGCATTGTATCTGGTGTATGCGCGTGGGAGTGGAGGGCGAGGAACTGGGAGCGTAGACTGGCGACTTCAGCTGGCGTGAAGCCTGCAGAGAGGAGGCGGTCGAAGCCTTGGGGCGCGGGGGTGGTTGTTTGTGTAGCGGATGCTGTTCCACTAGGAATAGCTGGGGAATCATGAGCGTAGGAGGGTTGTGATCGGGTTTGTGGGGCTGTAGTACTGTCTCGACTACCGGCGGAAGAGATGGCTGCTGTTGATGACATCGCTGCTTCAGCAAGGAGATCGTCGGGGCTCAATACAAGGTCGCCGATCGAGCAATGGACGTATATCTTCCTCAGCTCAGGCTCATCCTCGCCATCATCATCATCGTCGTTATAGTTGTCATAATCCCCATCTCCAATAGCCGGAGCTTTCCCCTTCCCCTTCCCAGAGTCAGGCTTCCTGCGCTGCCTTCTGCTGGCACCGTCATCAGCACCACCAAGCTTCAACGAAGTCGCCAACGACACGGCATCTTCCAGAGCTTTCCCCGCATGGATTAAACGGAGTCTATGTGTAGCGAAATCTCGCGGTAATTCGTGGCGGATTAACTGCTTTAAGCCGGCCGCTGTGGTCTTTGACGGCTCAGTGACTTCGAGAAGGAGGTCTGGCAAAGAGGCGGAGAAGCGGATTATGAGGAGAACAGCGGGCTCTAGCAAATGGGACTGGAGAGAGTCCTCTTCGTCCATTGTAAGAGCCAAAGTATGGGAGAACGTTCCCTAAGAACTTCGAGTCGCTTGCATGACTGCTCGTTGGGCGTCGAGTTCGGCCCGGCGATGATATAATGTCACGTGACGCGGCCCTTTGGCTGGCTGGACCAAGCCTCAGACAGCAGCTTCTTCACCAGGGCTGGATGCAGTCAATGGCTCTGATGGTGGAATGACTCTAATACTCACAAGGGTTTATGAACTGCATACCAGAAGAAATTTAAAGTGCAATTTGTCAAAGCCCTACTAGTAGCTTTCCATTTGGGATGATCTGATTGAAGAAAAAATTTGGTGAATTGGCCTCAAAAAAATGACTGTTGTTTCGATTGCAGATTGACTGCTTGAGGCTTGATGCAATTCATAACATAGAGCTGGATATTCTTTAAAAGGGACCTGAGAACAATGTAATAAAAGCTGTCCCAGACAACAAACTCCAATGAACGCCGTTCTACATGCCATTGAACAATCAACCATTAAGTGTAGGAAGTCTAAACCATGAAAGACTCGCCGCAACCACATTCATCCTCTGCAATATAAGTTAGAATCTGTTGGAAATGTACATGGGAAGATGAAGTAAACTTACTGATGTTTGGATTTTTAAACACAAACCGGCTACTCAGCTTATCCTCCTGCCAGTCCATCTCGCTGCCAATTATGCTGAACAGCGCCTTGCTATCAATCAGCACTTTGATGCCATCTTGCTCGACAACTTCGTCAAATGGAGCTGCTTTCTCCACGTATTCTAAATTGTAGGACAGGCCGGAGCACCCGCGATTCTTCACTCCGACTCGAATCAGTTTTGGATCTGGCTGTGCGACAAGGTTCCGCAATTGCTCTACGGCGGTGGGCGTAAGCGACATTGCAGCTTTTCTAGGCCGCAGCTTGCTGCGACGAGGTTTTGTGGCTGTCTGCGCTGATGTTGAGGAGGTGGCGGTGGAGGTTGTCGTCGAAGCTGGTTTGCTTTGCTGGGCTTCAGCTTCAGGAAGGCTGTAACTTGACAGAGAGTCTGTTCCCTTTGTGTTCGACGACTGGGAACCTGGAGGCGGCACCAGCTCTGCGCTTCCGAGACCCGGAATGGACTTGGAAATCGAGGTGTCTGGTGTTCCGGCGTTTCGCGGCGGCGGCGGCAAGTTCTCTGGAAAGCTATAAGGGCGGTAGGAGGTCGCGGTTTGCAGTTCACGTTTGGCAGGTTGAGGACCCGGTCGATAGGAGGAAAAGCATCGTATGCTGTGAGCGGACCCTCGACGACAGGAGTCTCGAAAGATCATTCGGAAAACGGATGATGTCACCGGCGCATGGACGCCGTGAGAGAACGACATGATGGGAGGCAAAGCAGATTAGTAGAAGGGATCAATAGGTATCAGATGCTATTACAACAATCATATATGGGTTTCGGGGGTATCAACAGCAGAATTGCGTAGGTGTGAGGCCAACAGTCATGAAGAGTGAAGTTGTCCACTCACCCCATCATCCGCCCCAAACAGCACAGATCCACCGGCAAAACGTGCCGCCGATACTAGCCATCCACCAATCAGCATCGAGGTGTTTCAACTCCTTGGCGCGTGGTGGCGCGATTGCTTACTAAGGACGGCGTTGCATTAACGTAATACCCAGGCGAGTCGCCATCCCAAGCGAGCCGCCACCAAAAATTACCATACAAATCTCAACTTTTTATTGCTTCATATCTCAACAACAACATTAGATGAAGATTTGTCAAGAAGATTATAGTATCTAGATACTCAGTGCTACACCCTTCTCAAAGAACTATTGTGAAAATTGAATAATTTTGAAGATATGCTCTAGAATATAGAATTGTACTAGTACTGATGCCTATCTTCATAATTGACACATATTTATTCATGAAAGAAGTTACAGGGCTATTTATTAATCAACTATAATTCATTTATTTAAAGTCTCAATTTCTCATCTAATGTTGTTGTTGAGATATGAAGCAATAAAAAGTTGAGATTTGTATGGTAATTTTTGGTGGCGGCTCGCTTGGGATGGCGACTCGCCTGGGTATTACGTTAGTCAGTTCTCCGCGGGCCGAGATTTCACCGCCCAGGCCCATCACGCCGCTGGGGCTTTGGTATCAAAAACAAAGAGCGACGAGGAATCGAGGGCAAACCGAGACTTGACTGTCGATCCAGCTGTTGTCGCTTCTCTGGCATTGTGATGCGTGCTCTCGGACCGCAAGCCGTGCGCCACCTCGTTTTCGAATGTTGACAATGTTCTCTCGGGAAATTTGGGGGGCCTTTCTGCCGTTTTGTTGGATACTACAGCCAATGGTTTTCGCTTGTTGAAACCCACAGAACGTTGCTTTTGCTGCATCTTTTGGGTGATTCGCCCCCGGCCTGTTGCATGGGTGCCACATGATGTCGGTTTCTCGTCAAATGGCATGCATGGTCAAGATTCCTTGTTGCAGAACCGGGAAGCCGAGAGGACTTGTCTTGAGATTGCCTTTGTTTAAATCTGCGGTTCCGCTGCATGAACAATGGAATGACCTGAAGTTCTTCCTGGAAATATTTTGTTACTTTGCTCTGAAATAGTTCTATGCTCGGAATCACTGAGACATTCTGTGCCATAGACTGCGTACCGCATACCGCACCCCTTATTAGTCTCGACCTAAATGCCACTTCCTCCACCTTGAGACACTTCTGGCCAGCCTCAAATCTCGGTAACTGGCTGCTGCAAGTGCCTCGTGGAACAACGCCATTGAAAGCTCTTCTTTGTCTGCATACTTGGAACTTTTGAATGCGCGAACGTTTTGCAGCATCTCAGGGGTTCAGGGGCTTGGCCCGATATTTAAATCTGCTCGTGCTCTTCGACTTGATTCTCGTTCTCACCCTAAATAGGACCTGGGCAAGCATTGAGAAGTCCCCTTTTTATACCTATACCTCCGTCCTTTTTCGTCGAAATTTTTCAATATGGGCTGGTATCTGGTCATGCTGCTTGTCAAATGGGCATCCCATTCCGCCATCGCTGAAATTCACTATGCCACTCGCTACACCTCGAAAGCGATTCAACGGGTTTCGCTCACGGTCTCGGCAAAACGTCGCAAATTCAGAAAAGGAGTTGCGGGAGCACCTCGCCAACCCCCTATTCCTCCACCGGAACTGAATGTGCCCGAAACCGGCCATAGCGGTGAACAGCTGGCGAGGTTCCTGCACATTGATATTTTAACCCTCATAAGCAATCAGATGCACTATTCGGATCTGATCAATTTGAGCCTTGCGTCAAAAGCAGTTCGCGAGGCAGTATTTCCAGCCAACGAGCCGGATAGCTCCAAGAAATTTCTTCAAAGAAACTCCTGCGTTGACTCTGCCAAATCCGAATGTTGGGTTTGCGATCGTCAAATATGCGATGTGAGTTGATTTTACACGCTTCAATGGTCGAGGTGGCGGTGCAATGGCTGATGTTGAATCTCTAGTCGTGCGCGAACACCGTTGAGCTCACCAGCGAATGGTCGTGGGTTCATTCAGAATGGTGTCGTCCGCTTTGCACCCAGTGTTATCGCTTACAGCTCAGTCTCGAGGAAGATTTCCACGAGAACGGTCCTACTAGCTCTTGTTATGAATGCGACTGCATGCATGGAGGACAGCAATCCCCGTTTCACAGACGTCAAAACTCGAAGGATCTGTCAGATAGTTGCCAAGTTGACACCCAGCGGCAGCTTTGCAATTTTTGCTATTTACGACCCATCAACGAGTGCATCGAAATTCGAAAAACTCGTGAGATAGCGGAAGCAAAACTCTCAGCCACCCGACAGTCGAACTGCAAATCCTGCAGACTACCCCTTCCTCCTCGTGGGCCTCGATGGTGGGCGTGCATACATTGCGGCAATGAATGCCAGGACTCTATCCACCCGCCCTGGAGTTGAATCCTTCTGGTGCAAGTCATATAAACTCCTCTGTCCTGAGTTTCGACGAATCTTTAATGCATCAGAAGTGAAATCGGGAACCCTTTGCTTGTGAGTTTCTGGGCTGCCAGCGCATATCTCTCTGCTCTGCGTGCTTATATCTCAACCAGGCGTATATGGCTTAGGAAGTGGAATACGGGACTCCGCGTCCGTCCAGCCGTACCTGAATTACTATGGGCGAGGCCAAAGTCAATTTCGCGCATTTGGCGATCGCCGCTCCGAGATAGTCAAGGGAACTCAGCATCTGCGGTCGAAGCGATCGAAGGAAATGACCAATTCAACGAACGAGGACCCGAGCATCATATATCGAGGAGAGGCCCTTTGCCGGTAAGAGACAGAAAAGGAGAACGGATGGACGGTGATACTCAGGCAGGGAGACCTTCACCAGTGTACCCGGGAACCACGGTCGACGGCCAAGCGAGAAGATAAACTCCCAGTCATCAGCAGATTACGACGGTGTAGGCCATAGTTGGAGGTAGTGGCAATGCAACAGACGTGGTATTTTCGAACCCTTCTGCGGATTAGAAGGCGAAAGGGAGACAAGAGCTGCGAACAGGGAAGCGTTGGAGAGAGTGGAAAGGTGACGAGAGGGAACACCAGCAAACGATACAGGAGTGACAGCCACCGCATCGAACAGACTTTGTAGCTCGTCGTCGGAGGTACCACCTATTATAATCAGCCACCTTTGTCTCAACGATTTTCCCGGCTTCCAGAGCCTAGGGCTTTGAAATTTTGTACTGGACATCCGAAGTCATCCATATAGAGATTAAGCAGGTGATGGCTTCTGGCACGCGGGAGAGCAGGGTGTTAATGGAATAGTATCACCTGAACCACGCAATTTTTGAGTCCCACATTTTTTGTCTTGTTAACCAGTGGGATTCTATATCTTCCTACTTCAGTATTTGTTTAGACCTCTGATCTTTAGGTCCCTGGAGCAGGATGGATGGCTTAGTATATTCAAGATAGCTGACCGTTTGAAAAAAAGCCGAGGAAAGTCTTTGAGCTCATTATATAGTGATGACTACCAGTTGCCACCCTCATCCATCATACTCCGTACATTTATGCCGAACTCAGCGGCATGGGAACCCCAAGAAAACTTGAATAAGCAGCTGCTAGCCTTTCAGACTGGATCAGAATTGTCATCCTGGCTGGAGGATCTATAAATAGCATTCGGAAGGTTACTGCGTGATGCGATGGGAGGCTCTGGTTAGACCGTCACGATCAGCTTCATACGAAACTTGAAATAAGAGGAGAAAGAGGACATGGCACTCTCGAATATCAACATAAAATCAAGAAAGATGATCAGGTAGGGAATGTTGCAGTGAGCCAACTTGAACTTCAGCACGCCCGCCGGTTCCCTAGGTACTTAGGTGCTGCTGTGCTGCTATCACGATTTTCTGCTGCGATGTAGACCAGCATCCAGATTCAAATCTCCTCGGAATGTTGGCGTATTTTGGCCTTGAGGCTACATATCATGGAGTCTTCCAAGGTTCACCCAAAATGTTCGTTGCGCGCTAAAACTTAGTTACCCGCTGTTACTCGCTGAATAAGCGCGCTTCCGCGTCAGCCGCGGTTACAAAGGTTTGTTCTTTGTCCACAGCGACTCGAAGCCACCTGGCTGCCCATTGACACTGTCTATTGTTCGATTCGATATAATTGGCATTTTACGTATTTAACGTGATGATATTGAGGTTATCTACGTATCTGGCTTCAGTTTCTTTCTCTGAGATATCCGATCATGGACGCCTCCCCTTTGACCCAACAGACCAGACCGGAGACATTCCAACCCAAAATAGTAAAGCTCTACGACTCACTCTTTTTTGTATGTCCCAGGCCCCGCCATGTTCACAATGTGCCTTTATCCCCCTTTCTGCAAACGGGTTTTAGTACAGCTGTTAACTAGCGATATTAGAATCCCGAATATGCAACTCCTACCGAAGGGTTTTGGCGGGAGTTCTTCCTCCTGCCCCCTGGTATAGCTTCCTTCACGGAAATGCTAGATCAAATTAGTGCAGATGATATTCTTCATATCCAAGTATGGATTTCTTGATTGCTCCCGTCTACACTCTGCGCAGTGCGGCAAAACTGCGCTTCCTGATATTCTTCTGACTATCGCAGTCCCAAACCCAACAGTTGTTCGCCCGTGCTGTCCGGGAAGCCGCATCTAGGCAATCTCCAGCAAATGAACATGCCTTGGAGGTACGAAATTACCCCTGAAAATTGTTCGAGGAAGGATAAATATTGAGCTCCTTAGCTAGACTCTCTGTATCTTCCTTGCGGCCGTCTTAGCAAAGAAATACACGAATCCAAGTGCAGATATCATCACTGTCCTCGCCGGTTTGCATCAAGTCGACCAAGTGTTTTCAGAATTTGTGTCCGTCCTAGACGGAGCTATACGTCACGGAACTACCTGTACAGCCCTGCACTTCTCTGAAACCGCTTCCCTATTACCTGAGTGCTAATTCCCGCAGTGGATTTCCGGCTCAAGGCCGTTGATGCCGCGATAGCGACTACCGGTGGAGCCTATCGTACCGGCCTCATTTCGTATTTTATGCATCGAGATCTTTTCCCCTCCTTGATGAAGGTGTGTCGTACCCTTTTGTCACTCAGCAGCCGGTTTGCTAATATGGCGGTAGCTTGTCCACGATTCTGATACCCCTATGCAAGTTTTCAAGCCTTTCTTATTACTTGGCTTACTTGCAAACTACAATAAATTTGAATTTCAAAACCCCTATCAATTACGGCTCGACGATTTTGTTAACGAAGTCACGATTCTGAAGATCGTGAAAGGGGTCGGCACCATTTGCTCGACATTAAGAAATTCTTATCTAGCAGTTCAAGATGATCTTCCAGAAGGATGGACCTGGGGCGGAACATTGGCTTTTTTCGGACTGGGGGCTCTCGTCGGGGCCAGACCAAAAAATCAGCCGTTGAGCCCCGAGGAAGCCAAAGAACGGTTTGGAGAGCTGTATGTTTTATGCAAAGAAGTGGACTTCCATGCTTGTCGCGATATGCTAATAATATTCATCTAGCCCTTCATCAGAGGCAGCAATATTACTTGCTATCTATGATTTCATCAACGCCAACAAGCTGTTCTCCCACAGTTTGGTTTCGTCGATGCCAGAGAAACGGTCGGAAGAATCTTCGTTTGCAAGTTTCTTATCTTTGTCATCATACCTGCTTCATCATGCCTACCGATCCCTTCGAGTGGCTATGTATGCCGAAACCAATTTATTCTCGCTAAGGATCTTGGTCGAGGACCCCGTTCTTTGCAAACAAATATGTAGCGAAGAAAATAAACGGTCGGTAAGATTATGTCGCCAACGCACGCCTCATCTTCCCCTAGTCCATGGCGATAGGATTCTGGCAAGCGTGATCTTTGATATTATGGTTGACACTATCAACCATAACCTCCGCCGCTCCCTCGATGCTTACCTCTATACGTAAGTATCGATCAAAGGCCTTGGCTACACTCTTCATTTCTGACCGTCTTCCAGCCATGCTATATCTATACTCCTTCGGCTCCTGACATATGTTTCATCCAACAAAATCCGCCTCACGTATCACTGGTCAGAACTCTGGCGAAGTCTCCTCACCCTCACCCGCTTCCTCAACACCTATTCTACGGACCTAATCTCCGACCCAAACATCCAAACTCTCGCCACCGCTCTTGTTGACCTCATCGCATTCTGCATTTCCGCCGGTGATACCTTCCTTCCGGATCCTCCATCCTACGACGACCTATTCTACAAAGTGGTCGAAGCCGGCCCTATCCTTAGCCGCTTACGCGATACATACTTCAAACAACACCCCCAACATCCATCCACAAACGGGAGAATCGACAGTAGTGCTGCCACAACCACCACCTCCAAATTGCCCGACGACCCCCGCCGCTCAATAAACACCCTTCTTAGCGTCTCCACACACTTCCGCTCCCTTCTCTTCGTTCCCGAACCTCAGACCCAACAACAGGCCCAACCACCATCAACGGAGGCCTCACCCCAGCCCCCAATCCCGCTAATTCCTAAAAAGAAAAATCTCAGTCCCCGGGAAGTCCACAATATAATCAAAGAGGGTTATGCGACGCTCAGCATCGAGGCTCATGAGGGCCTAAGTAACTGGGAGAAATGGCGCGAGGCAGACTGGAAAACTCATCTCAAGCGTATTGCTAGGACGGCGGTGGACGATGCTAGGACCGTGGTGCTGGCGAGTCCCGCTGCAGTGAAGAGTCATATGTCTGGAGCTAGTACTGCTGCTGGAGGACGGGAAGGAGGAGGTGGCGGTGGCGGGGACATTGGGCCGGCGGGTACGGTTCCTGGGAAGTAATTTCTCGCGAAGCTAGGTACTAGGAAAGTCATGGGGGGATTTGGTGTTGCTTTTATCCTTGTGGAGCCGGGTTGGACGTTAAAAGCAATTTTGTGTTCATGAGCGAGCGTGCTTCTGGCACGCGTTTGGCTCGTTCCGAGCGATAGCAGTTTCGGAGATATGTGAATACGATTTTCGTATGCAAGATACTTTATATTACTGGAAGAGACAAATCTTTTGTAGCCATTTCCTTGTGGACGTGGAGACTGGCAGAAATAAGAGTTAGAGCAATATATCATCGTCATGCCTCGGGTGGCAAAGAGCTAACCAGCGGCAGAAAAAGGAACATAAGGGAGAAGCAATACAAATCTCCAAAAATAGAGGATGGATTTACTCAAGGATCCGAAGAAAGCCATTACCATTCCTGATATTGGCATATTTGAACAATCTTACAACCTTTCCTATCCAAATCCCAACTGATTGTGGCCGAGAATACTATGAAGCTATCACTCAAAAGATAAGAGCAGTCCCAGACAATTACAATTCCCGCTATAACCAAGACAATCAAACCGCATTTCTGGCATCCCGATCACTAAAAAGCCGAGCAGTCGCAGTCCCAGGGCCCGAATCATCCTGTTTGTTCCGACCTTCCACTTCATCGATGAAATCTTCGTCCAGTCTCTCGTAGTCTGCCGTGAAGTATCGATCCGAGTTTCTGCTAAGCCACATGGCGAATTTTGATAGCTCCTCGCGCAGACGCGTTGTGGCGGGCTGACTTAGATTTGTCTGTGCGAGAAGTTCGGGCAATAAAGCTGGTTCACGGTTAGCCGGAGGTATGTTTGCTGGGGGATGGAAATCAAAAAAAAAAAAAAAAAAAAAAAAAAAAAAACCTACAAAGCAATCTGGCAAGGTGTTCTGCACCATATACACTGCTTGGGCCTTTCTCTTCATCTCCGTCAGGGTTAGATCCCCACTTCTGCTCTTCATCTTCGTACTGTTGTCGTTCGAGCCGGTACAGTAAAATTCGAGGCAGTGACTTGTCGAAATACTCTTTGATGCCTGCAACTATCTCTTCAAGGACATCTTGCTCTGCCGCGGTGGCTCTTTTCGGCTTGTCCTCCTCAAGGTACTCGTCGAGTAGTTTGTTGACAGGCGTTTGGACGGGTAAACGGACAACAGTCTTGTTTTTAGTGACGTTTTCCCAGTCATCCACAAGGAGAGACTTGAGATTGTCTGGAATGACGATGCGTATAGATGGTCGCGAATAAAAATCCTCTTCCTAAGGCGAAATGTAAGCCAAAGCACCGGAATAAGTGGATGTAGTGTGACAGAAGCTTGACGAGGAAGAAATAAGAAAGACTAGCCGTGATTTGTACCTTTTCGATCTCATTTTCTCGGCCTCTCTTCGTGCCTCTCGTTGTCGATGACTGACGATCTTCGCTTCCACGTAGATCTGACGACTTTTTCTTGGATGATTTGGATTTGCTCCTGCTGGCAGCCTCCGCCTCGCGGCGTAAGGTGGAAGCAAGTTCTCTATTCTCTTCTGTGAATTTTCGCAGGCGATCCTGCAGAACCCAATCATCCCAGCTGCCACAGTCCATTAGCATGCGCGCTGATGATATATCAACAGAATGGGATGCTCTACTGCAAACCAAATACAGGAAGCCCGTGACGAGACAGAAAGGCATCTCTTTTCAACTAGGGTGGAGGGAAACATACGTATTCTTCCAGCCTTTGTAGTGCACCCGATACTCATAAGGGCTCTTTTTGTCATCCGGGTTTGTCAACTTTACGTCGATGACCTTAGCCTCGTAGAGGATATCGTGGTGGAAGCACAACACGACTTCGTCCTTGTAGTACGCCGGGTTGTTTGGAGCCATGCTGGCGTATAGACAGTGCCAATATTGTATTTCTCCAGGCTCTTTTCGGACTTGAATGGACCGGCAGTTTTCAACGCCTTCGGATAGAGCGCCCGGATGATTGGTATAACAACTGGAGCGCCTTGAAACTCGTCAAACTCGGCTAGTAGTAGCGCAAAGCGGTGTAAAAAGGGCCACCCTAAACCTCCGAAGGCTTCGAGTCAAGCAGAGGCTGAATTTTCAACCAGCGGCTCAAATATTAATCGCGAATCCGGCTTAATATATGGCTCCAAGTCCTTGTCGCACAATAGGCAGAGCACTTCAAGCCTTAAGCAACAATGAAACAAAGATCTTTATAAAGCCAAAAGACCCGCTGCTGGTTAAACAATAGATTTAGATGTAAAGAGAAGAACTGTTGTCCCTGGGTGTCGAAGCTCTTGATATTGAGTCCCATTCCTCGAGACGTCGTCGCGAAGATGCATGTGTATTTTTTGCTGGTATCTAATACGCCATCTATTGCCACGAAGCTCCAATTTCGGTGGATGGAGCTGTATTTTACGGTATTATCTCGCGCGGATGATGACTAAGATGCGACTTCCAATCCCTTGGTGCGATATATAGACGTTGCTTGTCATAAGTTATTGCGAAGACGAACTGGACGTGAGAGCCCGATTTGTATTGAAGCTAGATTTTTTTAATGTATTACCTCGCTTGCTCTGCAAATTTGCAACAATTGAGAGAAAGACACAGGGACCATGAATGAAAAGATCAGAGTACTAGAACTAACGATCGAAGCACAGCCTGAGATTCAAGTTATCCTACTAGCCTTACATCATAAAAACAAATTGAAAAGAGAAAGTTAGTCGGGCTGGCTGCTGACAAGTCACGCATACGCTATCGTAAAGTGTCCACCGATAAGTAACAGGTCATCTTTGCGCAGACATTCATGCTCGGATTCCCGAGGCTGATTCAGGTTCATGGATCGTTCAGGGTACCAGTGGCATTGCGTCACAGCCGGGAAATGGCCACTTCCTTTGACTCGACTTATAAAACCTTTAGGGACCGTATACCAATTGATCAGTTCATGGTTGTCCTTGCTGATTGTTTCAGCCCAAACTGGTCCCCAAAGATCGGCGAACTCTTCCATACGGGTAAGAATGGAGAGTCTGCCTGTGGCCTCCACAGCGTGGTCTTGAAACAGCTGGAAAGTCCAGATTTTCTTGTAATCGAAAAATTCGTTTAGGCAGGCAGTGCGACTCAAGCGGCATCGAAACCCGAGACCAGAGACTGTGGCCCCGAATTCTGTACTTGTCATACCAAGCCCAAAATGTATGAGGCCGGAGACTGCGGTCCCGAATCCAGTACCTTTTTTTATACCATGACCAAAATGTAATCCGTGAGAGCCAACGTATGATATGAAAGCCATATCCAAGAGAATCGCTGTGATCCAAAAATATTGCGCTGAAGAGCCGGCCGTAGACATCTCCCGCTCGGGACATCCAAGAGGGCGAGCGTCTTGGAGCACAGTTCTTCGGCAGGCTTCACCAGCTGATGAATTATTCCTCCAGGCGACGCCAGAAGTACAGGCTCCAGGGACTCCTTAAAGTCGCGAACCATTTTAAGGGGAATACGGATAATCTTGGCCACGTCAGACCCTGGAAGCTCTAACAGTAAACTGTAGTAGTCTCCGCAAAAGTTAGCCCGACTCAGCAGGTCAAGGCTGTCCACAATCCGGCTGAGTATGAGGTACGTTTTAACCAAGAGCACCAGATCTTCTCGGTTTTGACCGGCGCGGTCAACTAGTGCCGCACAAGACTTCCATACCTCTCCAGGTACACTGGAAGCTTAGAAGTCAAATCAGCCGCCGAAACGGCCTTGGAAGGCTTATACCGTCCTCGACTGCAAAAACTCCGACGATTCGATTACTTGTTGCCGCAAGTTTTTCATACTTGTAAAATAGCGAAGTGGATCGAGAACACGCATCTCCGCGCTAAAAACGTCATCCGGAGCCCACGTCTCCAGCGCCGTGTCTTCGGCGGTTAATGGGGATTCTTGCAAGGCGTTTTCATTGATATCATGATCCTGCAGGATAACTCCAGGCTGCTAGTTCCACATAATTGGATTAGCAAACCATCTGGGCTTCGCCTTCTCGGGGTCTTGCCTCTTACCTGTCCCTCGGCGTCA
Organism: Malbranchea zuffiana; assembly: GCA_039700045.1. Classification (NCBI taxonomy): domain Eukaryota; kingdom Fungi; phylum Ascomycota; class Eurotiomycetes; order Onygenales; family Malbrancheaceae; genus Malbranchea; species Malbranchea zuffiana. The sequence goes on along the minus strand of JARUPO010000037.1, from coordinate 180,475 downwards.
CAGGATTCCGTGGATACTGTTTCGCTCTCCAATCACCATGATGATACCCCTGTGTTCTCGAGCACTTCAAGGAATATCTCCTTACTTTTCCGATTCTCGTCTAATGGTGAAAATATTTCTTCCCCTCTAGGCTGGTTGTTGTATTGTTCGACCAGAGTGTCTTGCGATGCAGCTTGCGGAGGGATATCAAGATAATATGGTTGCTGAGGGCGATTGCTTTCTTATATGCCGTCCCGCGACTCGCCTATTCATTGTTAGCAGGTGAAAGTCGACGCCATCACGCAAGCGGAAAGACCCACCGATTTGATGGTTTGCGTCGCCATGTTACTGCCACCAAAGTCCTTGTCAAGATTGATACTCGTGATAAGAAAAATCAGCCGGAAACCAACATGCCATCTTTCATACCATTCCCGTATAGCCTGTAATTGCAGGCAGTCCCATCCACCCTGGAGCTTCCACAAGGCTCGCCGATGAAAGCATAGCCCTCTCAGAGCGTCTTCCATTGTTGCTCGCTCTTTAGAGTTCCGTCTAGTCTGTTTTCTTCCGGGATTAGAATATCTCCCAAGTTTGCTGCCTTTGTTAGGCCTTGGATAGAGGGTTCATCTATGCCATAGATGTTTCGGCTCTTTGGTAGTTCATTCTGTAGATCCGCAGAAGAATCCGACGTCTTTTGATCAATCGGGTTCATCAGTCATCTTTGTCAAAGGATCATAATGATGACAGGAAGCTGCAAAGACAACCCAGTAGATTAAACTGGGCCGCTGGAATAAGTTCTTTCTTCCGCAGTGTTTGTAGAAACTATGAAGACATTGCAGTATTTTCCCCATCTCAGCCTTGGCAGCATGTTGACAGTCAGCTGTAGAGCTGTGTATTCTTTGTATGTTGCTAAAAGAGAATGGGAGCTGATTGTTGCACCACAAGAATACTGGCCTTGTCCATCATCATCAGATCATCATAATTGAAAATTTGTAAAGCTGCAAGCTTGACTTCTTGCTTTGGGAACATATGATGTTTCGCCAGACAGCTCTTGCACACTTTGCTAAAATACCACAGTGGCATTTGATGCATATAAGAAAATGCTGATCAGGTTCAAATATAATGCATAACTCTAAGAATCATTAGCTTGAAACAAAAAGACTGCTCTTCTGATGCGTCTTCTGACTTGCCAATTCTAAGTGATTAGTTGCCAGGTATACCATGATAATAGCCTGAGTAGTAGCTGCTGGTTGGAGATAACTCTGATTCCATGCTGTATGGCCATTTGGGAGCTGGCAGATCAACTTGTTGTAAAGTGACTTTGTCAGTTAGTTCTATCAGCAGCAGGTTGGACAATGGCAGGTGAATATGTTTAGCGATTTGGCTGTTGAAAAAAAGGCCTTGAGTTCAAGTTCACAGACACTGCAATGCATGACTTCTCTGCAAAGTAAATTGCAGCATTGTTGGGACAAGGTATTTTCAGTTTCTTCTAACATAGCAGAATAGTCAAACATATTGAAAAGAAGACAGCAAAATCTCGCGTGTGACGCTTGACAGTTGGGATAGCACAATAAGAGGAGCTACCTAAGCAAGAGCGAGTCACATGATGGGGCTAGTTAGTTAATGTCCGGGCAGCTCGTCTTCCTCACCTCCCATGTATACGATTGATGGGAGTTGAACTACAAAATTCCTCTGTTTATTGCCTGAGTCTGGCAACAATAGTCTAAGGGCTGGCTACGCATCCCGTTTCTCAGTGGACAAGAACTTAAACTACTCTTCGTCTCCATGGCACCTTCGGAGGAATCAATTTTGGCAAATTTCTTGCTTGCGCCGTCTCCGTTGCCAAATGTCATTTCCCTCGAAAAGTTTACGAAGCTATTCCCACGGCATTTGCAGTCACATCCACAGGTGAAAACCCTTTACCGTGAATTACAACATATCCGTGCACAGGACATCGACTTGGTTCGGGAAAACATCGACAAGGAGCTGAAGAACGGGGAGAAGCAGAAAGAGGTGTTGAAAAGTGCCCTCGCCGCCAGAGGCGTGTCTGGAATGGATCGAACCGATCAACTGGAGATCGAAACGGGCGTTCAATTATTCGGCCAGCAATCTGCCGAGACTCCAGAGGCTGCTGGAGACGTTCACAGTTTGGAAACGCTTTTACCTGAGATGGAGCGTGCCAAAACAGTCATGGAGAAAGAGATTGAAGGGCTGCAAGCTGAAGCATCGGCAGTATATGCAGAGATCGCTGCTACCGTGGGGGAGTTGAGTGATCTGCGTTATGGCAAATTCAGCAGGCCTTCAGGGGCTAGTGACACCATTGCGGAAGAAGCGATCAGAGGGTTGGAGAACCTTGAGAATGCTTGTAAGCGTTAAAGGGGAACCTCAGAAACCGGTAAGCTTAGCCAGTAAGCCAAATAAGGGGCCTACGTTAACGCGATTCTCAGAGGTGGCAACCGACCTCTGTTAACCTACGTCTATCGTATCTGGACCGTGATGGTGCGGGAATGCCGAAATCACGAGCTTCCTAGCAGTATTTGTTTCGACCTCAACAGAAGGCCAGGGTTCCAAAAGAGAACGAGTACGGGTATGACCAGTGCCACTGTGACCATATTATAGCCATTTAACATTCTCTAGAGTCCAATTTCCATTCCCTCCTATTTCAACAACCCAATTTTCGCAGGTCGCACCATATTGTCGAATGCTTCTTGCCCCATATTCAAACTAGTATCGGAAGCTCAGGAGTCTAAAGCCGCCAGGAGCGATTCTCCCACAAGCCCGGCTGCATTGGGTTCTAAAGGCTCGCCGCTCTCATAGCATCCAGCCGCTAGTCGTCCAACCTCGTCAAACGGCCACGGTTGCAGTGGTTTTCGTTGTTTCCAGTTCACACTCTCGTTGCGGAACTCCCTTGGGAGCGGGGGGAAACGAGAGTAGCCAGATCGGCTCCGGTCCTCCCCTTCGTGCTTATATTCCTCGCGAGTAGGCCAAGGTGCTGGTGCACGACCTGCTCGTTCATTCACAGGAGTCCAAATGCTTTGTACAGCGAGGACAAGGGCCAGCTGATCCGCCATTGTTTTCCCTCCTAATACTGCAGCCACCGCAACATATTTTCCTCCTTTCCTCATCAATATTTCATTTATTTTCTGCATGGTCTCCTTGCGATCATGTTCTTTTCGTGCCAGCCGATGCGCCAGCCAATCGCTAAACGTCTTAGGAACGAAAGGGGAACGAGGACAGATGCGCGTCAGGGCGTCGCGAATTTTTGCCCAGACTTCATATTCCTGCGCCTCATCGGAGATCCACGTTTTTGAGGCGGTATGGGACATGCTGCCGGGTCCTGTTGACGCAGCTATCTGCAACCTGTGTCACCTATGGTTAAACGCTGGCTGTATGACGCTTTGGTGAATGTGCATACCTTGGCTATCAATGCAGAATGCAGCAAGAGCAGGCATATCATGCATGCAGCAAAATTTCAAAGACTGTGGCTGAAATACTCAGGCGGTCATGATTTGTGCATTGAAACATCCAGGAGCTCTTTTGAAAGATATGGCTAAGACAGAGGAATATCCCTTGTTTCCCTGCTATATGGAATTGGATGGGAGCTGACATCAGTGGGAAAGATTGTCAAGAATTCTGGCATCAATGACTACCTCTGGGGGGAATCATTCATGTCACAGTTTGTGTTTCTCTGTGAATGTTAAACTTCACGGAATATGCCTGTGTGGATGATTTTGATGGTATATCACAGTTTGCCAGTGCATGTTGCCACTCTCTTTTGCTAGAAAAGTGCTGAGACTTTCCATGAACAGTGTCTTTACATGCAATGCCCTATTCCCTTCTCCCTTCTTCTGGCTCTGTAGCCCCTAGGTGAATCGATCCCAGGCGCAAGACATAGGGATGATATCTGATCACTTAGCTAACTGCCACCACTCTCAAGGGCATGATGAATTAGAGATGCCATTTAACATTCAATCCCAAAGATGTAATCTTTTACCTAGAATCTCTTTAGAACCTCTTGTTCTGACAAATGCTGGGGTAGACGCGCTACTCGGCTGACTTTCCATTTCCGGCCTATATAAATTCCCCTCTCCAACGCTTCTCCCACTGACCACCTACGGTATTTTCAATTCAATTCACGTTTCCCAACGCCAGGATGCCGACTATTCCTCTCTATTCAAGGTGTGCCTTAGAGCAAACTAGCAATCCCAATAACCTGCGAAATCTCCACGCGCCGAACCCTCTCCCGCAACTCCTCCAAACGCCCTCCGGACTCGCGATCCTCGAACTTCAAGGCACGATCAATTTACCCAGTACCCCTTCGCGCGACACGGACAATGACGAGCCCCATGCGGAATCTGGCTCGCCATTCCAAGTGCAAACCCCAATCGGGCGCTTAATCTTTCCGGACTACAGCTCCTCGGCTCCGTCCGATTTCAACGCGTGGCAGAAACGCGTCTATCTCTACGTTGGTCGGCACCAGCGTCTTCCAGGGGAGGTCAAGAAGCTATCCAGACCTTTGGCGGTGATACAACGGCGTCCGCCGAGTCTGACAAAGGAATACGGAGGGGATGCACAAACGCCCATGCAGGAAGGCGAGGAGCTTGAAATCGTCGAGATTATCAGGTACAAGATATTATTTTCGTCGAGACCGGAGCCCGTCAATGAAGATATGGATTGATTGCAATACTTGGTGGCGACTGCGCGCGCTTGTCGAGTATTAATGCGCTTTTCAGCGCTGAAAGATCGAGTGGATACTTCGCTTTACAGTCGAGGATTAAAGTCATTCATTACACTACTTCACACGCGTTTGAAGTGGGATCAGAATGATATTGGGATTAACTGGAGCGCCCTGCCGTCACTCTACTCAAACATTTGGTCGCTACTCGTTCATTGATACGGCCGCAAGTGCTACACTCCAACGTCAGAAAACAGCAAGTTTAACATGCGCACCTTTGTTTGCAGGCCACGATCGACTTATATATATCGTCGAACCCTGGTGGCCCGCGCAACAGCTCGCGTTCTGGCCTGCAAGAGCCACCATGCCGCCCGTGTAGATTTTTGCGATGTTGTGCAACTGCACAGCCACACCGAGTTGGTTGACTTTTCAATCGGCCGTGTAACTCGAAAATCAGCGGCGGTAATAAACCTCCGGCCACTCATGAGGAAGGCTTTCTAGGAAAGGTTCAAACCAAAGTGCCATCGTTTGGCAAAGACACTTAAAAACGTCCAGCAATGCGTTCGGAGGGCAATATCTAATTTGCTGGTGCCACTTTCGAAATTCCCCGAATTAATCATCTTTAGCAATAGTGACGAAGGGCTCTGTTTGACCAGACCATTCGATGCCGCGGTGTTTGGCATGTCCGGCAGCGGGATGGAAGCTTTTAAACCACGTGAATTCCAGTGCTTCAGACTGGAAGCTTGAGACCATTTTTTCCCGTCTTTCCTGTCTCTTACTGCTGTATACTCCGATTACTCCCCTCAAAGATATATCCAAGGATTTCCCGTACCTGGCTTTGGCCAAGCCTCTACTGATCATCCCTTCAGTGCCTTCGGTCGACCTTGAGTCCATATCGATTCCATATCAAGTTCTCGACGGCATGGTCGGTCATCAAACTGCTTTCGATGGGCCAAGCGGTATTCCCTTGGCCCTAGGTCCAGCGTATGTTGGCTTCGACCATGTTTCATGGTACGTTGGGAATGCCAAACAGGCCGCTTCGTACTACGTGACCCGGATGGGTTTCAATCATATCGGATACTGTGGACCGGAAACAGGCTCTCCTTGTATCGCCTCCTACGCTGTCGCGAATGGGGATGTCAAGTTCGTTTTCATGTCCCCTGTTTGTGGGCCCTCTTTCCACCGGCACGATGCTGATATTCCGGCGAATCAAAAGTTCCTGCTCAAGGAGATCCATGAGCATTTAACGAAGCATGGAGACGGGGTCAAGGATATCGCGTTCCGGGTGAAGACGGAAGTCAAAGGGATGTGGGACAAAGCTGTTAAACGGGGTGCTCGCTCGATAAAGGCTCCAGAGACCATCGGTGTTGGCTCCATCAATGGGGAGATTCAAATCGCTACTATTGCAGCTTATGGGGAGACAACCCATACATTCATCAACCGCGAACGGTATCATGGATGTTTTCTCCCGGGTTATACGCAGGTCGAATGCAAAGACCCGGTCAATCGATATTTGCCGAAGGTTGATTTCGTCGAGATTGACCACTGCGTTGGAAATCAGCCATGGGATGGCCTCGACAAAGCAGTCAATTTGTAACGTCCCCCATCTCCATTGGAGCGAGGAAATCATTCTAATCGCCTTGGCAAATAGCTACGAACATTGCCTCGACTTCCATCGCTACTGGACTGTAGACGACAAGACCATGTGCTCAGATTACTCTGCAATGCGCTCAATCGTCATCGCTTCTCCGGACGGGATGATAAAAATGCCTCTGAATGAACCAGCAGTTGGACTGAAGAAATCTCAAGTCGAAGAGTACTAACTCTTATCTCCCTCAGTTACAATACTGCGGCTAACAGATTTCAAAAGATTCGTTGACTACTATAACGGTTCTGGCGTCCAACACATTGCATTTCGCACCAACAACATCATATCCACAATCTCCAACCTTCAGGCCCGGGGTATGGAGTTCCTCTCCGTCCCAGAAACATACTACACATGTCTCCGCCAACGTCTGTGCGATGCCAACAAATCAATTCACGAACCCATCGAACTATTACAAAAGCTCAGCATCCTCGTCGATTTCGACGAGAACGGGTATCTATTGCAGATCTTCTCGAAGCATGTACTTGATCGCCCGACTGTATTTGTGGAAATCATTCAGCGGAATAACTTTGATGGATTTGGGGCCGGGAATTTCAGAGGCTTGTTTGAGGCCTTTGAGAGGGAGCAGAAGAAAAGAGGAAATCTCTGACCATCCCCTTTCCTGAGCCTCGGGAGGGACAGATGGGGAGATGTCTAAGGTCCTGTTGCATCCTTTCATATTTGCTTGAAACCCTTTTCTTTTGTTCTAATAATATATATCTATATACACTACGAAGGAAATGGTCTGTTCCACCGCAATGCAAAATGCAGATCTCTACATTATCAGCTGCATTGAACCAAACGATCATGCAGTATCAGAAGTTGAACCGAGCTTACTTCTAAAACAACCGATATTCTATTCTATTCTTGACCAACCTACACATGCAGCGTCGTCGGATTGGGAGAATATTATGTATTTCACGATTCAAAGCTTCGTAAATCTGCTGTTAAGGGGGGCGCTTTGAATATTTCCGGTTATCTGCTTCCCTTGAATTTCGGTTGTTGGCTAAGTTAGTATAGCAACGGGAGGTTGACATATTCACCTCTTGCTCTTGAAGGCAGCCCTCGATAATACCACCACCACCTGTATAAAGTAGTGCTACTCCATACAATCGAAGCTTCTAAAATTTGTCATTAACGTTTAACCAGCGGCTGCTCCTTCGGCCATTCTTTCCTTTGATTATGCAAAATAAAGCGGTACAAAAACTCCCTCAAAGGGTTAACAAGAGTCATGGCAAAAAAATGTAATGAGGCTCGCTAATGGGCTCCTTAAAAAAGTACACATGCCTTCTTACATACACAAGTGAGAAGGATAAGAAAAGATAAGACGATACAAGGGTCATTATCATAGTAAAATAAGACAGGTGTGAGAATTTCGTACAAGGGGAGGCGGTTGATGCAGGCGAGAGACGAGAATAGAAGGCGTTATGCAATGTATCTCCCTGGTGACCAGTATAGATCTGATCCGCCGGATTGGGATACGAGGAAGAATGGTGTAACGGTCTGCAGAGACCCGAAAATGAGAGTAACCGGAAGTAACCGCAGGTTATAAGATTCAACCGTCGAGAGCTTTTCGTAAGTCATTCCATTTCTGCTTGAGAGTTTCGTGGTTTTCCGATATCTATCAGACTGACGTTAGCTCTGACAGTACGATTGCCTCCGGAATTTTGCAGCAAGCAGTATTTTAATACTTACCTCCGCCCATTTCATCTTTGCTTCAACCAAATCCTTCTCCATCTCCGCCATCTGCTCTTCCATTGCTCGGTTCTCATTCTGCACCTCAATATTACGTTTCATAATCCGGTCCATCTCAGTCCTTAACCTTTCTTCCACTTCCGCTGGTTGCCGGTCAACAACTAGTTTGAGCTCCTCGACCTGCATCTTGAGGCTCTCGTTTGAGTCCTGCAGTTCTCCATTCTCAACCTTGATCCGCACCAATTCAGACGCAAGTTGAACGTGCTCTTGGTCCGATTTCTCAGCATGTTCCTCCAGCGATCGAATCTTGGAAGATTGTGCAGCAACTGTGTGTTTGTAATTTTCCAACTCGGCCGCCTGTTCCTTTTCTATTCGCGTTTTTTCCTCCCATTCCGATGTATACCTCTTGATCATGTCAGGAGTAAGATTAATAGAGCAGGCATCGTCAACCATGATATCTGCCCGATAGATCTCCTTATCGCTCGGTCCAGAACTGCCAAAGAAACCTGACTCCAAAATCGAGCTGGGTGACGGTTGTTTGTCAATATATACATCAAAAAGTTTTTCCTTAAGGAAGCTGGTCAACGCAGTCATATCGTTCATTTCCAGAAGAGTTTTCGTATTCCGTCGCATAATAGCGACAGCAAAACGGAGGATCGTGCTTTCCACGCCTTCCTCAAATATCAAGTCGTAAATGCGGAGCACAAGCTGTAATGGGAACCGGTAGGCAAACAAGGTAAGAAACCACTGGGTGGCATAAAGCTGAGGTTGGACGTCGCGACGGTGTAAATGGCATGCAAGCGCCGGCTCCAAGTCCTCGAGTAGACGTTCGAATTGATAAAGCTGGAGGTGAAGTCCCGGCATGTCTTGGATGAACATATTTCGTAGTCCGTATTTGTTCATCAGTTTGACAAGTAACGTAAAAGCTTCGCCGTCGTCCATCTGGTCCGATCAGTATCTAGCTTATTTCGAAACATAAACTCTGTATTGGGAGACTTACGTTGAATAATAACGGCAAGGCGATGAAGCTCATTCCTTGCGCATACCCAACACCGGCATCGTACAAAGCGTATGCTTTGCAAACATTAAATAAAGCTTCTTGGTTTTTCTGGGACATGAAATATTTGGAGTAGCTGGTCCGAGAGCCCAGGTCCCGCCTGATGGCCTTCTCTAGTTTCTGCAGGGCAGCAGCATCTTCCTTTGCCTTCTTTTTTCGTAGCTCCTCCATTTCCGCTTGCGCCTTTAGAACAGCATCGGAATCGTTCTCGGGGACCGTCTTCAGCGTGACGGCATCATAGATGGAGCTGGTTGCGGGGGTAGAAGGTTCTGAATGAATAGAAGATCGCGAAGAAGTCACAGAGTCCCGTTCTTTCGGGCTCCCGTTGGTATGGCCATTGATAGATGTGGCTGAACTCTCACTCCGGTACCGCCCACGATCCTTATCTGTGCCCCGTGCAGAAAGCTCTCGATAAACTTCTTCTAGATCAGGATTCCTACTATCCGCAAGAGCTTGCCAAATAACCCCACGGATGGTCTGCGGTATGCCCCTCTTGATAGCAGCATTCAATTCCACTGCATTAGCCCCGCCGAGAGCTCCTGGGCCAGAATTTACTACCTGTTGCCACAGCTCCCAATCCACAGGAATCGCTGCATCGCTCGCGGACGCAGAAATCCCAGATACAGTACCTGGCGCAAGATCCGGGTTGACTGGTGGTGGAAGCGGAGATGCCAAAGGAGAAGAATGAGTAGAGATAGCGTCTGAAACCTCTGGTATGCTGGATGGGCTGCCAGAGGTTGCAGCAGGGGTTCCTTCTTGCCCTGACTTAACACTTGCGTTGTCTCCGTTAATAGTACCATTCCCTTCGTCCCGCATCCTTAGGAGTTTAAATTGGTCTTTGAGGCTGTTCCTCTGCTGCCTCTTTGAATCCATACTTAGAGCATCGGCATCACTACCTTCGAGACGTTCAGAGGGGGTACTGACAATTGTAGACACGGAAGCACCAGTATTCCTCCGACCACCGGATGGCATTTTGGGGTCCTTCTGCGAGCTTGTGCCTCTAGATAGCCACGCAAACGGGCTTGTGAGTTTCCTGGTAGGGGGAGCGGGTGCTGGCGGTTGTGGCGGCAGGCTTTTATTGACAGGTGGCGGACCCCATGGAACAGAAGGGAGGGATGCAGAAAAGCCTTGTAGCCGGCCGTTTTGCTTGGGAGAGCCCCTCGATGGAAGGGGAGGAGGTCCTTCACTTGGTTGACCGGGGAGCTGAGGACTAGTTAACCCAGCTGACCCACTGTCATCGTCTTTGCTGAGGTTAACCTCATCTAATGAAGAAGAAGAGAGTCGATGAGAGGGTGATAATGGGGATTTAGATTGTTTTTGTTTCGGTGTCCCTTCCTCGTGCGTAGGTGAAGCCGGTGGACTTTTGTCAACGCCATTCTCGTTTCCTTGCTGTGATTCTTTCGAAAAGGAGGTAGCCCTGGGTGTAGGCAAGGAGCCATTCGAGGGTCGACGGTCTGTTAGAGAGCGGGTGGAGCCAAGAGTCGATATTTCGGGGTCCTGAGCAGTGTCGCGGGCGTCTTCGAAGGCATCCTAGCAAACACATATAAGTATTCGGATTCGACACGTTGCTCAAAAGCGCGGGAAAGCTCACAGCCTCGTAGTCCGTGTTATCTGGGCTGGACACCATGGCTAGAACTGCTCATCGAGGAACGCTGGTCGCGTGTCTTGGGCTGTAGAACGGGAAGCGTCGGACAACAATGAGATAATGAGCTAAGCCATACGTTGATATTGCGAAGAGCGAAGAGAAGATCTGAGGAACAAGAGTAAAAAGTAAGAAACTGGCAGCTCGAGTCGAAGTCGGGGCAAGGGATATGTGTTGCGTTAAGGTCACAGGGGCAGGCTTGTATAGTTCACGGTGACGGATGGGAAGTATCAACAGAAGGAGGGAGTGGTCAACACTCACAGTGACTGCTAACTACACACGACGAGCCATTCCTCATGCCTCTGTATCAATTGACTATCGCGGTAACTCGTGAGATTTCAACTCTCTCTCTCGCATCAGAAACAAAACAGTCAATTTGTCAACATCGACTTCCTGTGCTTGGGCTCGTTCGGGTTAGCGGTATGAAACTTGATGACTAAGCTGTCTACGGAGGTGAAACGCGCAACTGAAACATCCAGGGGCGAGGAGACGAAGTTCGAGAACAGGAGGAAAAGGCAAAAGGGAGAGGATGGGAAGTTCAGCTGAGTGTATTCTGCGCTTCAGTGCTGTTGTCAGCATGTTTCCGACCTCAACGACTGCTCAAGATCTTCCCATCTCCCTGTTCTTAGCGGATCAAGCCGCTTTAACTCCAACAGCCACCTTGATATGTTTTGCCGCTGTTCCACCGCTATGTCGCCTTTGATCTTCGAGATCAGCAGAGTGCAGTTAATGAGTGCATGGTAAACCCATTTGCAATCCTCCTCTCCTTCTAATATCTCCAGAATCTCTTCCAGTTCTCCTTCGAGGTATTCAACACGGTCGGCGTCACTGAGATTCGGAGCCATTGTCCCTGGTGCCAGAGCCGGGTCGAAGGTGCACATCAAGTATTCATGATAGAACCAAAGTGATTGGTCGTAAGGGTCCATCAGGGCACGGTGTATTAGATTTAACTCTACGACCGAGTTGAGCCGCTTATCCTTTACGAGCCGTGCTTCGGGGCAGGAAGACGTACCATCATCCAACATCTTCCTCCGTTCATCATCGCCAGCAGAACGTTCATCTAGCAGCTTTAGAATCAGCTTGGACCGATTGTGCCATGCGGAGAAGTTGGACAGATTCGTTCCAATCATCTTTTTCGTGTAGTCTAGTTCGGATTCAGTCATGCTCTCCCCTGCAGGCGGCACAGTCGAGCTACCCTCCTCTGTATCTGCTAAAGGTAAAGACTCCAGAGCTTCAACAACTATTCTTCGGTAGCCCCAGCCATGGAAATTTCTACTGTCTAGGCTTAGCATTCTCCCGACCAAAGCGAGTTCCTGTTGCCAGAATTTCCGAGCCGTGCCAGGTGGGAGCAGATTGGTTGTCTGCTGTAAAAGCCACAGACGGTGGTTCCAAATCCAGTAACATTTTGGGTATCGTTTGAGAAGAGGGAATAGAAACTCAAGATCGGCCTGGATCAGCTTTCGCACATCGTCCAGTGCTGCTTCTGAGGAAGCTGTAACGTCGGGAAACCGAGATTGAAGTATCTGGCGCCGGTAATTCCACATGGTATAATATTCAGGGTTTCTCGTCAATATATCAGATATCTTATTCAGTGCATCCTCGGTGTAGTCATGTTGAGCTCTCTGTTGAAATGCCAAAGTCAAAATAAGGATTCAATCGCCATGGTATTTGCAGGGCTGAGTAACCTTCTTTAAGATAAGATGATGAAGCTCCCTGTATTCCCGGATTTTCTGGGCTTCTTTCCTCAGGGCTTCTTCCGTCTTAACTTGCGAAGCAGCCAGCCTCGGAAATCCATGCTAGTAGATGGGCCAGTCAGCGACCTGAGGACTTCGTGAGGGAAGAGGGTGATATATAGTACGAACACTAGCCATGTCTGCAGCTGCTAGACACCGTTTAAGAAGTTGTATGCGCAATGTATTGAGCCAGTAGATGTCTCGACTAATATTCAAGAGGTCAAGGTCGGAGCGCAACAGGCGCCTCCCTGATCGGATTAAAGTTGTTCCGGCTCATCATTCATAAAGTCTGCAGACCTCTCCGTTTGCTTTGCTGCTTCTATGACAGGATCAATGAGCAGAGATATCTGGAGTAGGCTTGATCTAATTATTATTGTTCTGATATACTACTGACACTCACAAGAGTAGAACTTCTTGAAACTTGCTAACTATCCATGCTCGCTTAATGGAGGCAAAAGCCAGATTCAGTTGGCCAGCTTGATTAATCTCTACGATAATGACCTGGATGGCTGATTTCCTGTTATTATTATGCATTAGGGCAGTCTGTGGCTATGCGTGTTGCTGCTGTATGTGCTGGGTATCTCAGGATAGCCCTGTTTTCCCAATTAGGAAGTTTTGACGCCCTCAGATATCTCCCAGTGAGACGTCCACCCGATCTCTTCTTTGTCTTCCTCGCCAGTGCCGGCTATTTTACTCTGGTATTCTTCTTGTTTTAAACTATATATTATAGGGAAACTGTAGCAACTTGCTGGCTTGACTTCACAATAACCAGTTGTTGCTATGCTTTTCTGTCCTTTCTCTGTCCCCTCTTCACTATCGCCATTCTTTGATGGGAGTACTCCGCAGTGACCTTTGCCTCCTGCGAGGTGATGGTGCCAAAATGCTCCTCAACAGAGGAACCCAGTCTGGCAAAGGATAACCCGGCGATTCCTCTCCTTTCCAGTCCTTCTAATCCGGCAGATGACCCCGAGCATTCCCAGTCGTCAGATCCGCCATCTTCGCCCTGCACTCCGACTCCCTCCAACTACAGTACACTTCCTTCTTCGCCAATCCTATGTTCAAGCGATAGAGCAAAATCAACCTCCCCTCTATCGCCTCATGTCCGCGATCATCCGTCAGCTGAATATGCGTCGTCTCCTTTGCCGCCAAGCGTGACCTCCCCGACAGGTCAAGCCCAGGATCTCGGGCGAAGGATCTCTACCAGATTTAGTTCCGCCATCGCTTACAGACGCCTCGTCTCCCCGGATCGTTTTCTTCCAAAGAGAGAACTGCAATCCCCTACGCCTACGTCGTTCAGACTCAATCGCAGTCCCTCCCTGCTTTCACCCTACGAGAGAATCCATCGACGACGTGATCCTAATGCGGATCCTTTCCTTTCACCAAACACGGGAAGATCTGTCGATGAGCCAAACGGGAATGGTCTTGGGACTCGTAACCAGACCCCCCACTACCTCCCACACCGTTTAAATGATAATGGTTTCGATGAGTTGCCTAGGAACACGAGGCTAAATGGCGGCAATCGGCAAATAAGTGCTGGAGCAGTATGGAATGTTGGAGGCGGCTATGCAGCTGCTCCCGGGCCTCCGGTTGCAGTCCCAGACGGTAGCGGCGGCCTACTCGCCAGCGGAACGATAGCCCCTATGTACCTCGCAAAGTTTCTGCAAAAGGAGTCGCCAACCCAGGATTTACAAGCTCATGAAACAAGACTTGCATTAGCCCTTGATATAGACCAGGCCTCGAGGGTCCTTCGTCTATCCAGTCCAGAGTCATTTTCGGCGGCATCCAGCAATCTCTCGTCACCTACTCGTGAACCAGCGCCACTGTCGTGGAGGAATAATTCCTGGACGAGAGGCGACGGTACAATGAGTAAGTTTACAAGAATGCTCCCAAACTTTTCATCTTTACAATGTGGAACCCGCTCTATCTTTCGATTCGCGTTACTGACATGAATGATAGCACCGCAAAAACGAGCGAAAACTGCTGAGCAGGCTGTGCCATCGACACCTTTTCGTGTGCTTGATGCTCCCCTTCTTCGAGACGATTTCTACTGCTCTGTTCTCGCCTATTGCGCCACTACCCATGTCCTTGCCGTCGGTCTAAGCACTCGTGTCTACATTTGGTCTGAACGTTCTGGCGTGCGACATCCGCCTTTTCCGGGATATAATTCTTCGAATTATGTGACGTCCCTCTCCTTTTCCTCTAGAAAAGGTCGCCATAGTATCCTAGCTGTCGGCCGGCATGGAGGACAAGTTTCTCTGTGGAGCACTTTCGATTCAGATGTTCGGTTCGAGGTGTTCCATCCACATCCTGTCTCGTGCCTCCGCTTCAAAGATACGCCAACACGGAGGACCTCTGAGCGGTTTATTGGGCTAGCTGTAGAGAGTGAAGATCTGGTTGTCGGAGACGATGTCGGGACAATATGGTATTACTCTGTGGAATGGACGTCTTCGAAACTCAGGAAGCGTCGGAAATGGAACGGCACAATCACCCTCCTGGCTAAGATTTCTGCCCACACTCAACAAATATGCGGGTTAGCCTGGTCCCCTGACGGCGCATATCTGGCATCAGGTGGTAATGATAACGTGTGTATGCTGTTTGATATCGCTAATATTCTCGGGAAAGGTCAGCTCGCGGAGACGCCGCATCTTTCGAGGCGTGGGTCGAGCGTTTCTCCAGGCCTGCCTACGGCCAGCATTCCTCCTCAACTCAGTTCCGATCCTCAGCTAGGGCATGATACTATACAGGAGCATAATGGCGGCATTTCACCGCTTTCTCGGATAGGGTCTAGGCACAATGCGTCGTCTAGACGGCAAAAATATGGGACTTCGGCTGAGTTGTTGATGTCGACACAAGGACACACAGTTATCGTGCCTCCGAATAACCAAAAGCACAAGTTCGCTCATGCTGCCGGTGTCAAAGCCATCGCCTTTGCACCATGGCAGTCGACTCTACTTGCCTCAGGTGGTGGCTCTAATGATCGCTGCATCCATTTCTATCATACCATATCAGGCTCATGCCTTGCGACAATTAACGTGCATGCACAGGTCACCAGCCTCATTTGGAGCACGACAAGACGGGAAATAGCAGCTACGTTTGGGTACGCCCAACCGGAACATCCCTACCGAATAGCCGTGTTTGCCTGGCCCAGCTGCCAACAAGTTGTCACCATACCGTGGGGATTGAACAACACTGACACCGCGGGATACACTGGAGAATGGGGTCGGGCTCTCTTCGCAATTAGCTACCCAGGAGGCCCAAATGAATCTATCCCAGAAAGGAACCATCACCCAGAGCCATCGTCAGCATCGACAGCGGCCAGTATGGTGCGCAGGGGAGATGACGACCCCTTATCCCGATCCGCCAGCGCTAGAAGCCGCAACAGCTCCAATGCGGGCCATAACCAACGTCCAAGCTCGCGAGTATCGAATCGAGAAGGTGGCACATGGTGGTCTCGCACCGTTAAAGAAGGGTGCATTATCGTTGCGTGTAGTGACGAGTGTATCAGGTTTCATGAAGTCTGGAGCGGGACGGGGAAGAGCATTGCAGGAAGCAGCGGGCAATTAGGTGGGAGTGCCATTCTGGAGAGTTTGGAGGGGATTGAGAAAGACGGAAAGGAGATTATTCGATGAGCTGAGGCGGTCCTTTCGCTCCTAAAATGCTTCGACCTATGTACATCTCTATCCGTGCATACATACTTACCTACCGCACCAAGCGAGGGATGGCAGCGCGTTCTCTTTTTCTTGTCCTATTGACCTAAAGAGATGAGGGTGCCTCCTCTAGGATAAGTACTTGCCAGAACAGTGGTATATTATTTTTATACTTCCGAAGATTGCCGGGCTTGTTCTACATCTCATAAAGACTTTCTAGCCCCCTTTTATGAGCTTTGATGCACCAATACCTGGACCGAAAAATCGCCGCCTCTAGGTAAAAAGGCTGAAAAACATACGAGTAGTAGGCCCAATACTGCTGGGCGGAATATCCCACAAGAGGCCAACAGCAACAAGAATAAGTATGGAACGGCGAAAATCCAAGTCAAGCTAGCAAGTCAGTCTTTCTATAGTAATTCTCATCCTAAAAGCACCGGTGAATACTCAACGAGGAAGAAAAATATTTGAAATTTACCTCTCTTCCCTTTCCAATTCCCATTGCCTTTACAGAGTACGTACAATAGGGAGATACAACAAAATATTCCATTCACTTCGAAAAAACAAAAATAAAGGAAAAGATAAAAAAAAACAAACGATATGTATATGTTTTACGCTCTGCTATTCCCCTTTTTATTTTTATGCTTCTTAGCAGATAACGGCGGCGGTGCGGTCGCGGAAACCTCGGATTCAGCATCTGTATCGGCAATGAAATCAGCCACGCTACCGAGAGATTCGTCCTCCTCCTCTTCTTCATCTTCTTCATCATTATCTCCGTCATCGTCGTCCTGGTCTTCAGATTCCTCCGCTTCGTTGTCGAAAAGTTCTAATTCATCGTCGTCTTCGTTATTGTCCTCGTCCTCGGACGCGGCAATGACGCCGTTGGTCATGGGCATGTCTTCTTCTCCCTCGTCATCTGAGAGGTCGTCTACATCTCGATTCCGCTTCGAATCTTTGATAGTGAGACGCTTGGCATCTTCATCTGCCTCGCTATCGACTTCATCTTCCTGGCCCTCAACGTAAATAACACCTTCTTCATCATCGCTATCGAGCCGCGCGTCATCATCGCCGCTCAGAAGACTCTGGCGTAAGCCCAGTTGGGCATCGAGCATGTCGAGTTTACCCTTTAGTAGCAGGAGAGACGGCAGGCTGGATGAGCGCTGGTCCATGACTTTGAAGAGGGAGACCATTTGTTTGAGGATCTCCGGTTTTCCAGCGATGGCGCCGCCGTGTGCGACGCAGGTCCACTGGACCCAGACCAGGAGGTGGCCATAGCGTCCCGGGCGGTCGGCGAGGCGGTCAGCGAGTTTTTGGAGGAGGATTGTGGCGAGGGAGGAGTCGAGGCGTTGGATGGTGGCCCGGACGATGTTGACATTCATTTGGTGGAAGCAGGATTCAAGGAGATCGTTGTCGTTCGTTTTGAGGGCCTGGGA
The DNA here is from genome assembly GCA_039700045.1 of Malbranchea zuffiana. Lineage (NCBI taxonomy): Eukaryota > Fungi > Ascomycota > Eurotiomycetes > Onygenales > Malbrancheaceae > Malbranchea > Malbranchea zuffiana. Next base: position 162,975 of record JARUPO010000037.1, on the reverse strand, counting down.
AAGCACGGTGGAGACGGAGAGGCCGGATTGAAGGTTCTGGGATTTGGGCTGGCGCATGGAGACGAGGGTTGTTCCGTCCGTGTCGTCGAGCTCGGCTGCAACGTCGATGTGTTTGGCTGCGTTGGCGCGGATGAGTTGTCCGAAGGATGGCTCTTCATCATCCTCATCCTCATCTGCGTCGCCCATTTCGACGTCCGAATCTTTCTTAGCAGGGATCTCTGCTGGCTTCTCGGGATCCTCGACTGCCTCCTCCTCGGCTTCGCTTGCGATCGAGCTGGCATCCTCGTCAAGATCCAGCCCTTCCGCCACACCGCCCTGTTCCACAATGGCATTTGACTCGTCGACGTTTGTCCGTCCAATGTCCTTCGCGCCATTCATCATCGCACCGCCTACGACGGCAGCAGTCTTGCCACGAACAATCTCTGTCTCACCGCGGAGTGCAAGGTCTTCAGTCTTCTCCTCTTGCCAGCGTATTTTTTCAAACACCATGCTGGCACCTCCCTCAACCCATGCGACGACGAGATCAGAGCCCTGGAACGACGCAGATAAAACGGGAACAGCAGTCCTGGCTGCATCGGGTTTAATTATCTTCAAAGAGGCGTCGGCTCGGCGGGTCATCGACTTTCGTAGTGACTTGAGGCTGGTAGCGCCGGCGCCCGATTGTTGCTCGTTGAATTGACCAAACGGTCTCGAAAACAACTCGACTGCCCCATCACGAGTGACCACGGCAAGGACTTGTTTTTGTAATAAAATCGACCTTGATGCCTCTGCTTGATTTTTGTTCTGACTCTTCTCATTGGCAGTATACAAGGCAACAGATTCGACCTCCTTGTCCGTTACTAGTGATCCCAGTAGCTTCTTTTTCTCGATGCTGAAGATGTTTAGGTAGCGGTCGGAGTCAGCAGCAAGAAACTCTTCTGACAAGCTAGCCAGGTCGATAGACGATGGTATTAATGTGTGGACGGAATTACGCATGGCGCTAAATGACACTCCGCTATCCTTTCCCTCTGTTTCAAGGTCTATTAAATAGGGAGTCTGCGAAGCGCAGAGCACCGGAGGATTCGACGGTACAGGTCTAGCCAAGGCGCTGACGGAAGTAGAAGGCAAAGAAAGTACCCTATGTCATGGTTAGAGATGAGCACAATAGAAGTAACGAGTAAAGGTCAATCGTACTTTGTTGCCGTTCCTGTGCGTAGGTCCCACTGAACGAGCTTCCCATCACCACCAACACTCCATCCTTCTAATCCAGGGCTTTGGGCTGTGAACTTGAAATCTCTTATTCCCCCCTCATGCCCGCCAGATAAAACACCAACGATTTTGTCCTCTGCAGGAGAGTACATCCGAATCTCCGAAGAGCTTGTGCCAAAAGCGACGACGACGTCACCGGGCGCAGAAGTATCCACCGTTCCATTTATGCCAGAATTGCGCTTTCGCTTCTTCTTTGCATGCTGATTCCGCTCCGCACCATAATATCCCCAATCTAGCGAGGTAATCGACTCCTTTGGGTTCACGGCGTGCTCACACCGCAACCTCCCCGAGTTAATGTCATGAACACGGAGGTGATGGGCGTCGAGGCCTTGAATGACGGAAGCAAAAAGAGCTAATTGGTATTCTGAAGGGGAGAAGGCCGATCTAATCACAGACGACTTGTGCGCGGACAACGACGACGTGTAAGAGCCCGGCGCAGCAGCGGCTCCGACCTTTGAAACAGGCGCTCGCGAGCGCTTCTTGCTCGCCATTTGGACGGTAGACGTCGCGGAACAAAAGGGAAGAAATTAGGGGTAAAGAAGGAAGGGAGAGGATCAGTTCGACTTGGCCAACGAGTGCCAATTGTCGACGCTGGAGGTGCGCTGTCGTGCAAAGTCCAACGGAGCTGCTCTTCTACTCCTGTTTGAAACCATTCGTGAAAAAAAAAGTTGATACCTCCTCTAGGGAGCTAAGCTATTTCGAGGCTAGCGTAGACTTAATCTGCGCTATGACAAATGTGGAAAGGCGTTATTCTCGGAATTACGTTGTTCAATTTCCCGACAGTCCACGGGATGCACCAGCAATTTCCTGTGTTCGAACAATGCTGAGTACGAAGAATGTTCTTTAGGCTATTCTGTTGCCCTGGGGTCTTTGCTCTGGGGATCATATGTCTCAAGTTCCATCTACCCTGCTTTTATTCGCCTTGCTCTTGGAACACAAGCTACGGGAAACTCGGAGGTTTGGCTTGTCGACGCGCTGGTACGAAGCCTGCGGGCCAGCGATTTGCGTGATGAGCACTGAGAATGTATTCGCCTGCGGCCGAGGACGGCTACATGCAGAGCAAAAGCCATCCGGCTTTGAAGCAGCAAGATGGAACTTGCAGACATCTTTTCTTTTAATGTCCAACCCTTTTCTGTCAAGTCGCTTGACGATTCGAACTGGCGATATTTATCTGATCGAGATGGATGATGCGATGAAGGGCCAGTGACCCGGGGTAATGGGACTGTTTTGCGCGGTAATTTTCCCGGTGTGGTGAAGCGCCGGTAACGAATGGCGGCGGCTGGGCCAGCAAAAGTCGGCGAGTCGGGGTGGTGACAGCGACCAGATGCGCTGTATTGGGTTCTGTTCTGGTTTTACGGGCAAAATTGCAAGTGGAAACTTTGGCCAGGTGGGGCCACGGTAAACCAATCATAGCGGGTGTTGGGCACGACGCGTCGCGTCATGACCAATCAGCCGCCGTTATTCCCCCCAAGCTGGGATCATCGAATTTTTAGCTTCGTCATCCGAGGCTAGTGGCAGGAGGCTGCCATGATTCCCTTGAAAGATTCACAGCCATCCGTACTTAAGGATTCTAGCACCCCCTCTCTGAATTTTTCTGTCTTTCTTCCCTTCTCGCCCGCGCATCTTCCGGTCACGCACTTTGCTCCCCATTCGTGCACCACACCTGGCTTCGCCACCCCATCCAACTTTGCTCTGTAGGTATTATTGCCCCCGTCTCTCTTCATTATTGCCACGTACTATGCAGGATTCGTTCGTGGTCTCTTTTTTCCCTTTCCTTACCAAGCTGGTTTCAATTCCGTACCGAGTAACTCGTTCCCGTCACGTTAATTTTGTATTCCACCGCAGTACTGTATTGTTTCCCCCTTCCCATCCTTGTCCCTCTCGCCTCTGAGCAGCGGGATTCCTCGGCACTCCCCCTACCAATCATTTCATTCACTTTTGGTCGTCCGCCACCGCTTGCCTCCACGTGACCCCGATATTTCCCCTTCACTGATTCTTGGCAATATAAAAGGTCGCTGCTCGGCTTGTGGTGTGTGTTTCTTTTCTGTGTTTGTATTTTCCTGTTGACATCCATATACTCAAGATATCCCCAACCTCCTTGTTTCTTTGAATGAGACTTTATGAGTCCAGCCTTTTCATGTCATCTTTGTTCTGCAGCTCTGACTGGAATATCTAGTTTCCACCCTGAGATCTATACATTATATTTCCCTTCCGCGGAGGCCCAGAAACATCGCGGTGTCGCCTGTCCCCTTTCTCTAGGGACGCCTTTACTGTGCAGTCCCCCAAGTTCTCCTGGCTGTTCCCTGCACTTTCCGCTGCAATTCGGGGACCTGGGTGTGATTCACGTGATCTCCTGACCTTCTCCCATGGCAACTCCTCCGCTTGATGCTCCCTCTGCTGGGAGTGAGACCGTCAAGCTTCCTCCACACCCTGAGCCATCTGATATTGCAACTCCAAATAGGTGGGTAGAGCCTTTGGGATGTGTATTGCAATATCAGCCTATTGACACACAAAGCAGTGAAGCTGTTCCAGAGACAAAACCCCTGCCTGCCAAAGAACCAGTTGCCATGTCTGTTGTTGATGGAGATGCTGCAGCCACCAACGGCAGCTTACCGTCAGCGCCAAACGGGCATTCCATTGCTCCAATAACAAACGGCGTTGGAAATGGCTCGAAAGAGGGCGAAGAAAACTCACCAGCACCAATATCTTCCTCAACACCCCAGGAGACGTCGCCCAGCGCTGATACCAGCTCTTCCACTAACCCTGCAGCGACTCAGACCACAGTTGCAACAGAACCTGACGCTTCTCCTGCCCAAAAAACCGATGTCACTACACCTGCTGCAGAAGGCGAACTAGCTGGGAGGCCTTCGGACGCTCCTGAACCTTTGGAGGCGCCGTCCAAGCCAATTTCTGAGCAGCAGCAAGGAACCCCGGCCAGCGAGACCGTCACTGAACAATCAGCTTCTGATCAGGCAGCAGCCTCCGCTTCACAGCCGGTATCCGAAAAAGAGCCTGCTCCAGGCGGCATCGACGGCACTTCTGACTTGCCCCGCAAACCGGATTCCGTAGCCATCCCTCCCAAAATGGAACCGGCCACACTCCATATCAACGGTAATTCAGGAGCCACCGTTCGAGACGAAGAAATGCCTGATGCGCCGTTATCGCCCACAAAGGTTTCACGGGAGCGAGAAGAGGATGGCAGCGAAGAACCCGTCGCGAAACGTGCCAAGACCGATGATATCTCGGAGAACCAGCCAGAGTTCAAACTGCCAGAGAAACCTGCGTCTGCTGATGCTGCCCTGCAAGCGCCTGCCGCCTCGATCACAAAGCTCCAATACAAGGCTCTCGTCAAATGCATTCAGACTCTGAAGCGAACTCACGACGCTCGTTTCTTCAAGGTTCCCGTGGATCCGATTAAGCTGAACATTCCCAGCTATCCCACCATCATCACGAATCCTATGGATCTGGGTACCATTGAGAGCAAACTGAAGTCCGACAAATACTCATCTCTGGATGAAGTGATGGCGGATTTCAAACTGATGGTTGGCAATTCTGTCACTTTCAACGGTCCAGATCACGTTGTCAGCCGTGAAGGCGCAAATCTTCTTCAGAACTTCGAAAAGCACTTGTCCAAGCTGCCTGGCCCTGATGAGGTTGAACCAACTGCCGCTGAAAAGAAGGCCAAGAAAGTAACTGCTGCGATTGGCAAGGTGCAACCGCCTAGACGCGAACCCCGTGTTGCACCCCCTCCATCCCAAGCTGCCAACGCTACCTCACCTACATTTGCTTTGAGTCCGGATGGGCTTCCGCTTATTCGTCGCGACTCAACTACTGTAGATGGTCGTCCAAAGCGTTCCATCCACCCCCCGAAGAACCGAGATCTTCCATACACATCGAAGCCCAAGAAGAAGAAATTTCAGTGGGAACTGAAGTTTTGCGAAGAGGTCCTGGACGAGTTGCACAAGTCTAAGCACTACGCCTACGCAGTTGCATTCTACCAGCCAGTTGACCCGGTCGCACTGAACATTCCAACTTATCACAACATTATCAAGAAGCCCATGGATCTTCAGACTATCCGTACTAAACTTCAAACAGGCCAGTATGAGAATTCCAAGGAAATGGAAACGGATATACGTTTGATGTTTAGGAACTGCTACAAGTTTAACATCCCTGGTGACCCTACTTACACTGCTGGTAAGCGGTTGGAAGATGTTTTCGACTCAAAGTGGGCGACCAAGGCTCGCTGGCTCGAAGCGCACGACCCTTCTTCCGCTCACCATAGTGCCGTCAGTTCGGACAACGAAAGCAGCGATGAGCCAGAGGAGAGTGACGATGAGACGGAAAAGCTCACTCTGCTTCAGAAGCAGATTGAAGCGATGTCTAAGCAAGTGGAAGCGATAACCCAGAAAAAGAAGAGAACCCCTCCCGCCGCACTAAAGAAAAACAGATCCAAGTCGAATAGGAAGGACGCCAGAAAGGGTGCCTCTTCAAAGAAAGGACCAAGGGCAGGAGCGAAATCGGGCAAACCGGAAAAGCAGCGCTGGATCACCTACCGTGAGAAGCAGATCATTTCGACTGGCATCAGCAGCTTGCCTGATAGGAAGATGAGCGAAGCCCTCCGTATCATCCAACAAAATGTTCCATCGCTCAAGGTAAGTTCACAATTGAGAGTTCTCGGAACACATCCGCTAACTCTGATAAAAGGGAACCAATGAGACAGAGATTGAACTGGACATCGACGAGCTCCCAAATGACGTTCTTGTCATGCTCCTCAAGTTTGTCAAGAAGAACGCCCCCCAAGTGATGGAATATGATGAACCCGAGCCTGAGCCCATTCCAACCGCTGCACCGACAAAGCCCAAGAAAAACAAGCCCATGTCCAAGCACGAGCAAGAAGCGCAGATTAGCCGACTTACTGGAAATCTTTCCCGGTTCCAAGGCGGTGGCGGGCATTCTTCTGACCCAAGTATGTCGAACCCCTTCAACAATCCCACCAACCATACTAATTATGATACAGTGCCTTCCGTTGAAGCTCATGATAGTAGCGATGACGACGATGATTCAGAGGAGAGCGAGGAAGAGTAGATGCCTCCGCTTCAACTGAATATTGTACTCGCTACTTTGGCTCTCACAGTGCAATTCACACCACTTCTGCTACTCCGTTCCCACAAACGCCCTTCCTTCCCCTTGCACGAATTAATGAAACAGCGGACCAACCGAGCAAATTGCCTCCGGTTCCTGTAACCTGCAACAGCCACCTGCCATCTCGCACCCCTAATCCTTCTGTACATATTAGTTCTGACGCCAGCGACCTTGATGATGCTTTTTGATTTTGCTGATTTTTCCTGTCCCTCTATTTCCTGACGTTTCACTCCATTCGGAAGAAGCGCATGATATTTCGATGCACTCACGCTTCTTTGGGGTAGTATCTTAGCGAATTTCGTCTCTCGGCCTGGCCTTTTTCAACAGGCTGGGTTTGGGGTTCCTAGGTTCAGGGAGGCTTTAGTTTTATTAGCTGTGTTCACGCTGTAAATAAGCTGCGGCGTTGATCCAGGACACTGGGAAGGTCTATGTACGAATAAAATGGGTTAATACTTGCTAATTCCTATTGCTGATGAACGTGAGCTTGTCGTAACTCTCCAACGCCATCAACCATGATCCAGCCTGTTGGGTAGCGCGATATTGCGAAGATCCCATCCTTGTACATCCTGTCTCCAGTCCAAGCCTAACCTCTCTTACCCACACCCAAACAACCATGATACCGCAATGTGACCCTTCAATTCTCAACGACAATCCCAGATTCAAAGTCCTTCACCGCCAGATAACCACTTCGATCCTCAATCCAGATGGGTCTACGCGCGCTCTTGAGCTCGACCCGTCACGACGACGTGTGCAAGCGGTGAGCACCAACTACCTTTCCCAGACTTTGCGAGGGTCGAAAGAGAAACCAGAAAGTGCTAGGAGGTGAGGCTGACGCGTGATGTATCCCGATAGGAGCTGAAAGCGTGCTTGATACGCGCTGTCAAGAGACGCGCCTTGAGAAATATAATCTGTCAGTTGGCGGCGGATTCAGGGAACGGGTTACCGGACGAGGTATGTGTTTGCTTCCGTTGAATATTACGTGTTTGAAGGGGGCCATTTACTGTATTAGAGGGATTGGGCTCATGCTTAGGATTCTGAGTAGGTACGGGATCTCGTCGGTGTCGTCGCGCTGTATTTAAATCATCCGCTACCGATTCGAGATGATAACGACGGGACGGCAGGCGAAGAAGGCGAAGACGATATTCTCCAGCTCCTAGCCCCCGATTTGAATGCCTTCCGCCCCCAACTCCATATCCTTGCGCCCCTGATATCTAAAACCCTAGCCGCAGACCTCACCCATCTAAAAACCCTCGCGAATCCCAGAGCCGTGGCCCAGAATCCGGATTCATCGTCCTCGTGCATGAACACATCTCTCGCCTCGCAGCTGTCTGCACGCGTTCGTATACTTCGGGAGACACAGCTTGTTGAGCTGCCGGCTGCGCAGAGAAGGTTGGCGCTCACTGCGGCGGAGGTGCTGGGCACGCATACGCGTGTGGTGGAGCGGATGATTGAGATACTTGAGAGGACGAAGCATGGGACGGTGGCGCGCGCGGAGAAGGCGAGGGCTGAATACCTGGCTGTTGTTGCACGGGCGTTGGATGGGAAGACCAGGTGTGTTATCACCTTCTATACTCCGTACAAGAGTTTGCCTGCTAATTCTACATCCGTTGGTTCACTTTCAGGCTTCTCCAGCGAGACGTCATGTCCAAGATATACACGCCAGAAACTATGGCGGCGCTGCTTAATTACGGGGCGCATTTGAAGGATACGCGCGTCCGCTTGGAAGAACGGAAGAAGAATGCATTGCGGGAGCTTGATGTTTATAACGCTGCTGGCTCGCGGGATACAGAGTATGCTGGAGATGCGGAGCCTGATACCATGTTAGCGATTGCGAGGCGTTACGGGTCCTTGTTGAAGGAGACGGAAGCTGTGAGCATCGATATACAGAAGCTGGAAGGGCAATAGTGTGGTCCTTATCGATAAGGTTCATGTGGCCGCCTTTCGGCAGAATGGTCTTGGCGTCAAAATCCCTTGATGACGAGAATGTCGATACATTTCGCCTCCCACTTCACCACCGCCGCATCGTCTTCGGCTTTCTTCAACGCAACTGTGTCCCTGCCCAGACGGCAAATAAAGATAAACAGTCGAGATCGAAAACCAACTGGTTACGAGGAACCGTTCTTTCACCCCACCAATACTACCCCTCCACCGGCTGAATTCAACGCAAACATGGCCGACGGCATTTCAATCTATGATGAAATCGAGATCGAAGACATGACCTTCGATCCGGCGCTTCAAATCTATCACTACCCGTGCCCCTGTGGCGACAGGTTCGAGATCGGACTCGCTGATCTTCGAGACGGAGAGGAGATTGGGATTTGTCCGAGCTGTAGTTTGATGATCAGGGTTATCTATGATGCGGTATGATATTCTTTTATATACTTTTACGTGACTGTTTTCTCGACTGGTTTCAACTGACATGTCTCTCTTGCTGGTATAGGATGACCTACCGAAAGACGGTGAAGATCAGGGCGCTGCGACTACGGTTGCTGTAAACGCGTGAACGGATCACTCGTTCGAATCTTGTCGTACGCGCAAGTAGATGAGACGATGCGCCCCGAATCGACACCCCCCCGCTGTTGTGCTGAGATGCTAGGAGTCGAACTCTACCCTCACAGCATCCTCGTTTCGCTGATGGCCCCAGACTACTGGGGACTGTCACGACATGTATGACATAACTGGATGGAGGAAATGTACATTTGTCTCGACCGGTGATTTTGAGGCCTCGAACACGAGCAAAGACGTCCCAGGCATAGTATGCCATCACGAGCATCCCTGCGGGGAGTGCAAAGGGCATAACTGTTTGGATAGCTACAGCATTCGAGAGAGGGCATGGATCTAAGATATGAATTACGATAAATGACGCTAATCGAAGTTATATTCTTTTGATTGAAGACGTTTCCAACCCCGAATTAACAATTTAAAAATACAAGAATCCCACCAGTACATCATAACCTCACAAAAGCTCAGCATCTCAATACTCCCTCTCCCCTTTCTCATAAAGATTCTCCTCAATCTCCACCCCAAGCTCCTTATTCAACAGGGTCGTGAGATTCGAGCCGTCCCGGAGATATATCCACTGACCACCGATATATTCCCTCGTGCCCTCCTTTTCATCCATTCTATCTCCCTGTAGCACCCAGTCGTACCGTTTCGGACCGGAGATCGGGGAGCTTAGCCAGATCTGCTTATTCGGAGGCTGTTTGTTGAGGACGTAGGTACCGGTTCCGGGGACGGTGACGTTAAGGACTCCGGCCTGTAGAAATATTAGCGAAATCGCCTTTGCCAGAGAGAATTCGATGGGTTTATAACAGAAAAGGCGGAAAACGCACACTATACTCCGCCTCCGTCTCCGATCCTTCCTCCTGCCTCTTCTCGATCTCCGAAAGCAGCACGTTGAAATAATGTTCCGAGAATTCATGATACTGCGCATCCGTCAGCGGGGAAGCGGTGGCTGCATTGCCATTGCCATTCAAGTTGAGATGCGACTGCGGGTTTGGCGGGATTGGGTCCTCGGAGTTTGGAGTTATGCCCTTCAGAGTGGCCGGTGTGGAGTGGAGGAGTCGCAGGGAGGTTGGTCTCGTGTAGCATGTTTGGGGGAGAAGGGCGGCCGCGGCGGGTGTTGCGCGCGGGAGAGAGGAGCGGAGGGAGCGGAGGAGATGGGGGACGGCGCGGGGATTGGCTCTTGAGAGCATTGTGGTTTTTGTCTTTGTTTAGATGTGACAAAGGAGAGAAGTTGGATCGTTGAGTTGAGAGAGTAGATGTGGAAGAAGTAGATGGATTGTGGAATGGTGAGCCGGGATTTGTTGGAGCTGTGGAGGAAGCTAATGACAAGCTCAACGTCACAGCTTCAACATCACGACATTATCTACTTCTCTACCTTCACCAAGCAGGAATACAGATACCTAACTATACAGGATCTCAGACCCGCTATGCACAGTTGCGCCAGGTTTTTGGTTTCTTCATCGCCCTCAGGAAGAAATTAACATTGTAAAGATACGCCCGAGGAGTCAAGGCGGCGCGTGCTATGACCGAAAGGATCTCCGACACCAGCACTGTCTCCAACCTGATTGATGGGAGGAGATGCTTAAAGACATCAACGCATACGCAGCTCATCTCTACAAATTATAGAGACATCAATCCATGATCTTCTCCCTTCGCCACTCCACTGGCATCATTTCCAGGCGTACAGTCCACGCCTTGTCAACAGCCGGCTACCATACCCACCGCAAAATGGGAAACAAGCAGCAATACAACAAGACCCAAGGGTCCAACAAGAGCCAAAAACCCCGTCTCACGCACTTCCTTTGTCTCCCGCTCGTCAATCAGACTTCAGCGCCACAGCTGGTGAAATCCCTTGCGGACTTCTGGGCTTCAATCCCGCTGATATCGCCGCCGATGGGTGCACGCGCAGACCATGCTGTACGAGCTCCTCTGGTCCCTGACGCAGCTATGCGGCCGCTAGGCACGCTTCATTTGACATTGGGAGTAATGAGTCTGACGACCAAGGAACGTCTGGAAGAAGCCCTGGCTTTTCTCCAATCTCTTGATCTCGCAGCGATGATGCGGGAGGCGGAAGCTGAAGCGGCGTCGACTAGAGCACAAGGTGCATCAGCTGTTGAGGGAGAGACGGCTGCCCTGCAGCCACTGAACATATCTTTGTCTTCTCTGCATGCTCTGCCGACCACCCGCTCAGCAACCATCTTACATGCGCAGCCAATAGATCCTACGTCCCGCCTCTATCCATTTAGTGTCAGACTACGCAATAAGTTCATTGAAGCAGGTTTCATGCACTGCGAGATGATCAAGGATCCTTCGAGAGGCCGGAACCAGCCCCTTAATACCAATGAGGAGCGCGGGCCACTCGTTACCCCAGAAGCCAGCGACCAAGCTACAAGTGCAAACACTGAAGACCTCCCCGCCATCCAGACCGCGAGTTCAAATCCGGTGTCGAGTGTGGAGGGATTGGTCCCGCGTCCGTTACTTCTGCATGCAACGATAGCCAATACGATATATGTCAAGGGACGCGATTCGTCTGGTCGAGGAGGCCAACATGGTGACCGCAGGAGAAAGGAGGTGTATAAATTCGACGCTACGGAACTGCTTACTCGATTTGGAGATATGGGTCAGCGCGCTTCGAGTCAAAGGCAGAGTCTTCCCAGGCAAGCTATCCCGCGGAATATGGCCACTACAGGGGAGAGTAGAGAAGTGGAGACTAGAACAAACGATGAGAATGGTCCGTTTATCTGGGCCCAGAATATCCCTCTTGATCGGTTGTGTATCTGTGAGATGGGGGCAAAACCCGTGCAGCATGATGAGTCCAGCGGAGGACCCGTGTTGGGTGAAGAGTATCGAAGCGTTGGCGAACGAAGCTTGAATTTCTCAGCTTGAGTGCGGGATGGAGCTGAAAACTACAGCTGCTGGCCATGTACATACATAGGTTTTGACGTATAAAAAACGAAGGATATACTTGGAAACAATTTGATTGAAACTGATTAAAGCTGCAAATTTCATAATTATGGTTCTCTCTAAAACACCTCAGATATCAAAATCAGTGATATAACCAAAACTCCACACCCATTCAGTAATTCGTGACAAAGTATTAAACCTCAAGCCCCACCAATAGATAGCAATCCAATCAATCATCTCACTCTACCCATAATCGTCTCTGCGCCCCTTTCAACCGACAACTCAGCAGCCTTACTCTTAACCTGACTAACCGTCGATCTCTCAAAGTCGTCTCTCGTCCTCAGCACCGCCTCCACCCACGAAAGCTGCAGGTCCCAATACTCATTCTTAAACCCTTCATACACAGCGACAACGCCCGCCCCCTGCTCCGCCTCCAACAACCGCACCAACCAATCAACAAGCCTCCACCGATCCTTAATCGAGCCCGCGAAGCTATCGGGGAATTTCTGAAAAAAGCCAAAAACAGTAAGGAGGTCGTCTTTGAATTTCTCGGTATAGGGGTCCTGGCGGCGGAATTTGGCGCCCTTGTTGCGGATGGCGGAGAGATAGTGCACGAGTAATTCGTCTGACAGCTCTTCGACGAGGATGTCTTGGAGACTGGGGTGAAGGATGGAGTGGTAGTCGGCCATGTAGTCTTCAAAGGTGGAAATTATGCGTTTCATGCCGAATTCGCCGTACCATTTTGATGTGAAGAAGTCCGGGAGGGTGGTGCGGAAGTCGACTGTGAAGATCAAGTCGATGAAGCGGGTGAGGCAGTGGGTGCTGAGATCTACGTAGCCGTCGCGGAGGGAGTTGAGCTCTGAATTCGCGCGGGTCGCGATGTATTTTTCTGTGACGAGGGGTTCGTAGTCGCGCTTGAAGCGGGTGAGGTAGCCCATTTGCCCGGATGCGTCATTGTCGTCGATGCAGGCGATTTGATCGTTTGCTACGGCGATGAGCCAATCCTGTAGCTGTTGAAGGCCTTCTGATTCCGTGGTTGAGGCTTTGTATTTTGCGCACTCCTCGTCAAGCATTGTCTGCCATAGGGACTGCCGAGTTTTTAAGGCGCGGAACATTGCATCTAGCACTCCTTCTGCAACGTCAGTGCGTTGGGAGGCGCCAGCCGCAATGAGTTGTTCATGAAGCATTCGCCATAGATCACCGATAGTCTTTGTTCGGAAATAGCCCTCTGGATTGATATCCAGAGCATCAGAGTCCCGTTCGAGGAACGCTCGTTTATCTGAGGCGAACATTCGCTCCATCCATTCATCCAGCGCCTTAACGATGAGGTTCCTCCAATCGCGAACAAGCTCCCCCTCCCGGTCGTCAATGACATTGGGAACAAGGTCGGATTGCTTCCAGCCCAATTTTGACATTTTGTTGTAATATTTCTCAGACCAGTGGATAATAGAAAGCATATTAGCCGCAGGAAGCTGAGGATCGTCGACGAACTGGATGAGCCAGTCATGCATCATCTTATGATATATATCGGTGTAAGTTTTGAAAATATCCCATTTCTTCGGCACGAGGCATTGCAATCCTTCGCGGACTGTGAATAAGTCATTGAAAAACCACTTAAGGCTCTTCTCCAGCTTCTCCGGGTCTTCTAAAAATGTCTCCTTGGAAGATTCGAACTGTGCTTGCGCGTAAAGTTCGATACTCTTTAAAAAGTTCTCTTTATAGCCTCTAATGGTCTTCGGGCCGATATTCATGGACTTGAAGCGGCTGGCAAGGTATTCGTGGTCTTTTTGTGCTTCCTGTAGCGCCCGCACTTTGGCATCACTCTTTTCCTCATTCAAAATAATCACGGCCAAGCGAACTACCATACTGCGATTGTCTGTCTGGACCAGAGGAATGATATTCATGCAAGCAGTGCCAAGATGATCATCAAACCACTCGATAACCGAGTCTAGTCCCTGGAACCACTCAAGCAACGTATTCTCGCTGCTCCGATCCTGCGATTTCCTTATCTGGTCCATCGCTTCGTCGCGGAAGTCTCTTAGACGGGTGATCGCCATGTGGGCGGCGAGAATATTAGGTTGGTTTTCGAGGTCCTCGTCATCCTCTCTCAGCAGTCTTTCCACTTCAGCTAGCTCACTGTGAAAGTTCTCAAGGCCCTGTTTCATCATTATCGTCGCCTCGAAATTCCGATGTATCCTCGCCAGCTTGTCGATTTGTGAAAAGTCGCCAACTGCAGCCTGCGATTCGGCGCAAAGTTTATCGATCCCTTGCAATTCATCTCTCGTCTCCGACAATTGGTGCTGGCCTTGCTTTAGCTGGCTTAAACTCCGCTGCACGGTTTCAAGTTGATCCCTTAAACCTTCACGAAGTTGAGCATCAACCGCAGACTTCTTCCTCAGGTATTCCGCTTTAAGTGTAGAAATCTTATCCAAATCTTCCGGGTGACGCAATATGTCCTCCAGCCGCAGCACTGCTACACCTTCGTCCTTGCTTTCCGTAGCCATGGTTTCGTAAAATCGAGACACCCTTGTCGGTGGAAGCGAGATAGGGAAAGGTATAGGAGGGGGAACAATCAAATCGGTAACGAAATCATCCGAAGACGAAGAAACCGTTGACCCTGGGGAAGATACCACGGAAAGGCTATCGTAGTTATCGACCGGCTTATAACCTCGTCTAGCAACTACCTCCTCAGAAGTGGCAGTTTCAGTGAGGGAAACTAGTTCGGATATCGTAGATTGTACCCATGGAGGACGGAAATGACCGCGGGGTACGGTTAGGGGCTCGTTCTGGGGCTGTGATGGTGGCTTGCGTCGCCTGGAGGAAGAAAGATAACGGGAGAGCGAGAATTTTGACGGGCGGCTTGATACAGCAGCATCCGACCAGTCGGACGAGGTCGGCGATATCCGCGTCTGAGGCTCAGGGGAAGTAGCAGCCGGTAGGATTCGTGGCCGTTCAGGTTCCGGGGCGGGTTGCGGTTTAGGGGTGGACTCGGTGGGAAGGACAACGGCTTTCGGGGCATTCAGTTGCTTTTCTTTCTGATCCGGTTTCTCTTTCTGATCTGGCGACAATATTCGCAGCTTCCCGTAGCTCCGGGAGCTCTCTTTCTTCACCCCGGTGGCAGCTCGAGCTTCAATTCGAGTTCGATTGTCGCTAGTAGTATTCACTTGGGCCTGACGTTCGAAAGCAGCTCGGCGCTGCGCCACAGATAGTGTGGCGCCGGGAAGAAGGCTTGGCCGCTTAACCAAATCGGGACGGCCCTCTTTGTGGCTTGACATTGTGGCTGCTGGAAAAATAAATTTTCCGTCATAAATTTAATCGCGACCACCGCAAAGACAGTGGAGAAGCCGACGACGAAGGTGTCGAACTGACAGAGAACGGATTGAACGGGTTGGATATATCCTTCGTGTCTGCGTATTGAAGTGGGGATTTTGTGAGACGTCTTTTGGTGGAATCGAGTTGCCCCTCCCTCGAAATATCCGTTTTCGTGCACCAAGCCGATATCGTTCACAGAGTCGTCGCAGTCGCCGTCAACCCCTCCCGGTCCTTCTGTGAATCGGAAATCCTCTGAATCAAAGAGAAAGCAACAGCTTTTTCCCCGATTCCAAATCTAGGTGGAAAATTACCCAGCACCCGAGAGACACAACGTGAGCCACGACGCTGGCCGGGTTCGAATATAAAGGTTGTTCTGAGGAAGCTTGCACAGTGCTTCCAAGGCAGGATATTCTGTGTTAAAGTAACAGCAGGAGGTGGTTTGATTAAAGAAGGGTTCCCACGGTGACAAACAGTTACAGGAAAAAAGAAAAGTCAAGGCAGGACGACCCTTTGTATCCAGTCTGAGACCAAACGCTGCACAACTGGTGTTCACCCTCAACAACACAAAAGCACGACAACAACAATAACAACAGCCACCCCGCTCTGTCCATCGCCTGCAGCAACAATGACCTACTTCCGCATCACCCTCCTCCGCTCCGCCATCGGTCTCCCCCGCCGTGTCTCCGGCGTCCTCCACGCGCTTGGTCTTAAAAAGCGCATGACAACAGTCTTCTACCCCGTATCCCAGGACGTCGCTGGTCAGATCATGAAAGTCAAGGAATTGGTTTCAGTGCAAGAAGTCGATCGACCATTGAGCCGGTCAGAGTTGCATTGGTCCAGACAGCCGGATCCGGGGTATTATGTTGAGAAAAGGGTGAATGAGGTGAACAAGGGGAACTAGGAAGAGATGGGAGGGAATATTTTTGTGGTTGGATTTCTGATATGAGGACGGATCTAGGGGGAAGCTGGAATGGCTATCGGTTTTCGATATAAACAGGCCGTTTCCCGGCGTCCTATGCCTTGAAACTTCAAGGAAATCTCAACCTGGCTTTAAGCGCCTGTTCCGATTTACTATCTCGAACGATACGAAGGAAGTCATCTCATGCTTCATCATACAGCAAAACGAGGCAGACGAGACTCTGAAAATATATCGGCGCACGACATTTTCGATTTCTTCTTTCCATGTACAATAGAATGTATTATCAAATAATCAAGTGGAGTATAGGATTCAACCCTTTTTTCCCCTCTGGTCGGTGCATCAGTTGTAGGATAACTACTCGGCTGAATTTGGAGGGGCCAAGGCACAGAAAACCAGACGTCCGATTCCAGCGAAGATAATAAGAATAAAATAGGGCTTTAATGCTGACGACTACCTCCCGGAACGCCTATCTCAATGCACCTTGTTTACACGGCAGACGACAGCTTTTATACAACTAACCCCAAAAGTCGAGAACGGAAAAGATATAAAGGTGACAGTGAGCAGTCAACGGGAGCGCAGCTGCAGAAGAAGAAAAAAGGAACAGATCACGAAAGATAGAGCGTATCCAAAAAGCCCTCGGCCAACCTGCTCACAATACTCTTATCTGGAATACTCCCCGCGACTCCATATAATGCAGACGTATCCCCACGTTCCTTCTCAATCTTCTGTCCTGCCCGCTTCCTTTCTTCAATCTTCGCTCGCTCGATCTCAATGACTTCAATTAGATCGGAAATCAGCTTATCAACAGCAGCAGCAGTGGGGACGGTAAACGCTACGTGCATTGCTGGAGGGTTCTGTAGGGCGTTGAGGTGCCAGCCTTTGGCCGACATCGAGTCCGCGATATCGTAGATATCGAGTCCCACTGCTGTGGTTGCGAATGCCACGACACTGACCATGGGCTTGCCGATGACTTTGAGGGAGGACGAGAGGACTGGGTCTTTCTGGACGGCGACTTCGAACTTCTTGGCGGCGTCCATGATTTGGTGACAGGTCTCAATGTAACCCGATTCGCCGATTGCCATGAGACCAGCCCAGCAGCCAGCAATTAAAGCACCGGGACGGGAACCGGCCATTGAGGGGGATGCGTAAACTCCGCCGGACCAGTTTGGAAGGATGAAGTATTGATAACTGCGCAAGGAGCGGTTGCGGTATAAGGTGACGGAGTTGCCTTTGGGAGCGAAGCCATATTTGTGGGTATCAACGCTAATACTGGTCACTCCGGGTTGGCGGAAATCGAAACCACCCTGCTCTTCATAGGGAGATGGATAGCCGGATTTTTTCAGGAAAGCAATGACGAATGAACCAAGACAGCAGTCGACGTGGAGAGGTATCTTGTAAGAAACAGCAAGGCGTGACAAGGCGGGGATATCATCGACAATTCCATGAGGGAAATTCGGAGCAGAGCCAACAAGGAGGATAGTATTCGGATTGATCAGGCGCCGGACGGATGGAATGTGGACAGTGAAGTTGGGTCCTGGGCACGGGACTGAGTGAAGCTTGATGCCAAAATACTGACAGGCCTTGTCGAAAGCCGCATGAGCCGTCACGGGCACAATCCTGCACCATGCGTTAGCAAAATTAGCACCTAGAAGGTTGTAGATTGTCCTGGTCGGATTTACATTTCCGGCTCCGTAATTCCCCGTTCCACGTAACCCTTTTGGCGCGCTGATAAACACGCCATGAGAATAGACTCCGTCCCGCCGCTGGTCGTTACACCAGCAGCACCTTGAGGTGCATTGAACAGCGCAAGAACCTACCCAGGTGTAAGCAAATGATCACCTACCCAATGCCCCATCATATCGAATCTCTAGACTCACCATAGCCACAATCTCAGCCTCCATCTTCCTCACGCCAGGAAAGACGTCCGGATGAATCGGATTCGCCACAGCAAACTGCCCATACGCCGTAGTTTGCAGCTTCAACAAATCCTCGCCGCCATGATACACAGCACCACTAACCCGTCCCTCTTCCCACTTCGTATGATCCATGCCCGCCAGCTTGTCCAGCTCCGCACGAACCTGCTCGTGAGTCCATCCCTGTTTCGGAAGATTGTTATACTTGATGATTCCGGGTCCCTGCGGCGCAAGTTTCGCTTCGATTTTAGAAATGGCTTCGGACACCTGCTGGTCTACCTTGCCACGAACGCCGGGGATGCGCAAAAATATAGAGTAGAAAAGTAGTCGGAGACGCTGGTAGACATTGCGGACGGAACCAATGAGACCTTGGCCGCGGATGGTGTAGAAGGACTTCCGCACCAGACGGAGGAGAAAGACGAGGAAAACGAGGTTGCGGATGCTGGTATTCCCAGTTAGCTTCTCCATTCAATTGATTAATTCGCAGAGTCCGTCATCTCCTCTATCTGAGACATACAGGTCTAAATTCGACAGGGCAAACACGGCGCTAGACGATGACCGGGTTACCGACGAAAGCTGATTCCGAATTACAGCAAGGCTAGGGGGCGCCATGACGTAGGATAAGGATCAGGGGTATCAAGCTGTTCGACACATAAAGAAGGAGAGGTAGTCAACTCATGAGTCAAGTCGAAACGGAGAGAGGAGCAGGTTCTGGTCTGATGGATGATGATGATGTCTCCGGCCGCGCTACTGGTGGGTGGGGCTGACATAAACGCTTGGATCTATACGAATACGATGCTCCGGCTCGGCATATCACATGTCACTTGTTTACGAGAATGAATATCTAGAAAGGCACTGAGGAAGCTTGTAATGGAGTATGAGATAAGTTTATAGGAATAATAGTACAAAAAGGACATCGCTCGAGTTCATGGAGTAGAAATAAAAGATTCATAAAAAAACAAACGAAATCCAAATGGTAGAATATCGAATTAACCGGTCACCTCGTGGATGGCCTCTGCAAGGCGCTTGACGTTACCGGTAGTGATACCAGCCACGGAGATACGGCCATCCTTGGTGGCATACACGGAGTGCTAGAGGAAGCCATAGTTAGTTTCGTCGCGTACAAGGGACAAGGCCCGTTGATAATGCCAAGGGGAGGGAAGTGAATGGTTACGTACTTCCTTAGCCAGCTTCTCCATCTGCTCTGGCTTCAATCCGGTGTAGGCAAACATTCCAATCTGCAGGTCGATAAGTAAGCACCGATCTTATCATTATCAGGGCGAGAGTTGACGTACCTGGCTGGTGATGTGGCTCCAGTCATGCTTGCTTCCCAACTCCTCCAGGTGCTTCTTGAGAAGGGCCCGCATCTTGATGATACGGTCAGCCATCCCCTTGACCTCACCGAGCCACTGCTCGTTCAAAGCCTTGTCGTTCAGGATGGTGGAGGCGATACGGGCACCGTGGATGGGAGGGTTAGAGTAAAGCGGGCGGACGAGGATCTTGATCTGGGAGTCGACGCGCTGCTTCTCCTCGGCAGACTCGCAGACGATAGAGAATGCACCAACACGCTCTCCGTATAGACCCTAGCGTAGAGATTAGATTCAGGTTCTACAATCGCTTTACTGAATATGCTCACCATGTTCTTCGCAAAGCTCTGAGAAAGTAGAAGAGGCTGGCCTTGCTTCAAGAAATGACGCAGAGCAAAGGCGTCACGGTTGATATCTCCGCTAGCAAATCCCTGGTAGGCCATGTCAAAGAAAGCGAAATGGCCCTTCTGCTTCATAACCTCAGAAATCTGGACCCATTGAGCCTCTGTCGGATCAATACCGGTAGGGTTATGAGCACAAGCATGCAGCAGGACGATGCTCTTCTCAGGGATGGACTTGAGGTCGGCAATTAAACCCTCAAAGTCAAGCCCGATAGTATCCTTGTTGTAGTATCTGTATTTCTCAACAGTGAGACCCGAGTCCTTGAACACGGCAGCGTGGTTCGCCCAGCTGGGAGTGGGGATATAAATAGTCTTTCCATGAGGGTAGAATCGCTCCAGGAACGATGCTGCTACTCTCAAAGCACCAGTCCCGGAAATCGTCTGTGTGATGGCAACACGGCCTTCCTGGACAGCAGCGCTGTCGGCACCATAAGCCAATTCCGCGGCAGCCTTGGTGAATGCGGGAACACCAGTAATTCCGGCGTATTCCTTGTCGAGATTCGCGTTGACGATCTTGGCTTCAGCGGCTCTCACGGAGGGCAGGACATAGGGCTTTCCTTGATCGTCACCTACGTTTCAAACACGACGCATTAGTAAAGAAATCTTTTATCGAGAGCTAACGCGATGCTTACGATAAGCGCCAACACCCAAGTTAATCTTCTCCTTGAAGGTATCTGCCTTGAAGGCCTCTGTAATGCCCAGAATCGCATCCTGCAGTAATCAATCCGGCTGTCAGCGCACAAAGCTTGAGCCATGACTCGATTGACCAGCAAAAACAAAGAATCATACCGGTGGACCTTGAGGCACGTTGGTCCATGTGGAAGCTTGTCGAGAGACTAGAACGCGCATTCCAGCCTCTCTGGTCGCAGCCGATCGGCTGGCTACTCTGAGTGTAGACAACATGGTTCAAGAAGATTAAAGGGAATGATTGAACAGAAAGGACCAAAAAACTGTCCGCACACACAAAATTGAGACGAATTGACGCTGGGAGTTGTTTATTTGGATGTGTCAAAGGGGGAGAGAAAAAATACGGGGGAGATGAGTAAGTTCTCCCCAAAGAGGTTGCAACATGGGAGGTACCGGGATTTGGCGCCATCCTTTGTCTGGCCACAAGTCACGACAGGGTACCGACTGGCTCACGTCCCGAAGCTTGCTGCGATCCCGGAGCTCTCCCTGGCCACCGACTGGGCGAGTTTCTCCAGGTTGCGGCCGCGGCTTGACTAATTTGGTGGATGCCGCTCCGGAGATTCCCTCACCGACAACTTTATTGCCGCACCCGACCGGGATGGGCCGGTGGACGAATGCGGGCCGGAATGGAGGATTTTCCTGTGCCGACGATATTCCTATGTATGGATGCAGCATCAGACATCCAGTCAATGGACGAAGGTGAAATGTTCAAGGGTATTATATTTAGTATCTAGGTGAGTATCCATAAAGCACGATGCAGGCTTGAGTGTCATAGGTAAATCTACGCAAGTCGGACACCAGCTTGCCGCGATCGTTTTGCCGCAGCGCCCATTGCATTGTTCATGCCCGTATTCTGACTGCTATCCAGCGTGCTCATCGCCTCTCTCTTCTTCTCGTCTTCAATCTTCTTCAAATGTTTCTCGGTCTTCATCTTACCGCTACCTTTCCCGTGGAACTGGTGGCTCAGGTGCTTGAAGGCCTCCTTCTGATTCATCAATCGCCCATGTTCATCCACGTACTTCAATTGCACATCGGGTTTGTATTCGCGGTTGAAAATATCCGCCATCATCCGCGAGTCCTGTTGGTCACGCTGCTTGTTCTCCCAGCGGGCATACTCTTCTCGGTCACGAGCAGACATACGGTCGAGCTTACCAGACGCGCGATCCCTCTCTCGCTGCAGCCTTGCCCGTTTCTCCGCCTCTGCCTCTCGTTTGCGTTTTTCCAATAGGAACCGTTGTCGGTCGTGGTGCAGACCGACCCGATCGCCATTGTCCCCGCCTGCCACCAAGCCACGCTGTTTCAACATGGCAAGGGTCGCGCCCAGGCCTTGATCAAGCGTAGACTCTTCTTCCAACCCAGTAGCAGGAAGATTTGCTAGGCTTTCTTCTCGCTTGATCCGCTCCTTGAGCTCCTCTTCATCTTCTATATCATTATAAGATCGCTCCATGTCGACGTCTTCGGGTGCATCCTCCACAGTAGGAGCTGGCACATTCTCTGGGCTCTCCTCTGGCGCACGACTAATAGACCGTGGACGGCGCTCCGGCAGAGTCGGGCGTTGTAAATTGGCAACAAACTCGGACGTTTCATCTATCACCAATCCGGGCTCGTCCTCCTCCTTGTTATCCACGTCCATCCCATTAGCCGCCTGTTCTGATTCTTCCCTTAATTGTCGGGCGATGTCTTCGGGCCGCATCTTCTTCCTCTTCTTAAAAGCCAATCTCCTCTGCAATGCCAGCGACGCCTGGAGATCCTCGTCGTCAACGAATGATGTGTCACCAACACTCCGTTTGGGTCTTGCAGGCGTTACGGACCCGCTTGTAGGCTTGCTATCAACGTCCATCTGCTCCACGTTCGGCTGTTCAATGGCAGGGGTACCCGCAGACTCAGCGGGTGTAAGTATATCTTCGTCATCAGCGGGCCTCCGTCTTGTGCTCTTCGCCTTTTTCTTCTTTGGCTTCTTCACTTTGATCTCCGTGACGTCAAGGTAATCTGAAGTCGACACCTCAGGAGTGACATCGAGACTTATCGAACCCGATTTCAATTTCGACAACACGTCCTGCCGCTTCGCGTCTCGCTCTGACGGGGTAATATCCTTTGCATCCAAAGTGAAGTGTTTTCGCTTCTTGCCTTCGATCTCTTCATCGTACTGAGCCAGAATCGAGCCGGTACCGTCGTAATCATTAGGGTCATAAACTGGTTTCTTCTTCTTCAAATCCAACCTCTCCTTCGTTTTCTCCGCATCTCTCATATTGATATTCTCCAACTCATCACCTGCCTCCTCATCCTCGTCAATCGTAGTATCCTTCAGCGTCAAGATCTGCTCCCCGCTCTCGTCAAACTCTCCAATCTCATGTCCAACCCTTACCCCGGCCAGATCCTTCGCAGTATACTCGGATTCCGCCATGAGCCTCTCTCTCTCCGCAAACTCCTCCGCCATTTGCCTCGCCCGCTCCTTCTCAACCTTCTTCTGCAATTTTTTATGCTGCATCAGCCACGACTTCGTATCCGCCACATCATCAACCTCCCCAAGACCCTTCCCTTCCAATTTTGCCATTCGCTGGGCCTTTTCCCTCGCCTTCTTAATAGCTTCGGCTTTCGCCGCACGCCGTCGCTTCGCATCTTCTTCCTCCTGGTATTTATTCCAGTTCTCGTACCCTAGTTCCTCCCTGGTCTTTTCCGGTTCTTCTTCCTCTGAAGAAGAGTCTCCATCGTCGCGCTTCGATTGTTTGAAGACCAGTCCATCTCCTGCGGCGCCGGGGACGGGAAGCGGTTTAAGACCGAGGGCAACTCGGATTTTGTTATTCTGCTCGATCGACACGGCGTCCGTCATTTTGGCGTCACTTGATGTCCCTAGAATGAGGGAACTATTGCGAGAAAGTTGTCGATGACGGGTGGCAAGCAAGCAGAGATGGACATCCGGGACCTCCTCGGTAAAACAGTTTCTCCAGTCCCGAATAACGCTAACAGACTAGCGCATCTTGGCAGGTCCCCATAAATAACAAAAAAATTGAGGAAGCTCCAACTTCTTCTTCTTTTTTCTTCATCATAATTTTTTACCACAGATCTGTGTCGCGCGATCCCGTCCCACTGCCTAGCAGTGCTGTTTCGGTTGATTGCTCGACAGCTCGACGACCCATGGAGCCATCCAACTTTTTTTCGAGTTTCATGATGTCAATTTCCGGTCGACAGATCTCAGATTGAGATACAGCGGGCGGGAGTTCACTCTGCCTTGAGCTCCCCTTCTTTCGAGGAGGGTGAATTCGGTGAGATGGCCTGCGTTTTGCTGAAGGCGCCATATTCCACCTCCCTTTACCGATATGCCGTCGAGTCTTCGAGATTCGGTTGGCTAGGCCGTTGGCTGATGAGGTTAGGGAAAAACCATGGCAGCCAATATACCTTGGCTTCTTTTCTTTTTTTTTGTTGCTTCCTCGAGAGTATCTAAGGGGATAAGATGTTGTCTGCATGGCGAGACTTCTTCTCGCCTTGTTCTATACTACATGCATAGTCTACAAACGGAATAGAAACTAAAGAGTGTTCTCCATACCCTTTTTTCGCAACAGACCTGTATCTATTTCCTACACAGTAGAAATCCCCGAACTCCTATCCGTAACCCATCAAACCTAAAAAAAAGTCCCATCAAAGCAGCCTCAGCTCCCCAGTAACCTGATCAATAACCCCCTTCGGCCCCAATATCCCCAACACAGTCCGACTCCCACTCGCAATCTGCGTCCTGCCCGCATCCTGAATGACTCTGGCACATAATCCCAAACTCATCGCTTGCGCCTGGAGCATCAGCAGCTCCTCTTCGCTCTTGACTTGCAGCGCGACTTTGGCTTGGCCGTTTCGTTCCCAGCGTTTGAGGATGGGTGAAGAGGGAGATTGTGCGTGGTAGTGTTTGTAGCAGGCGAGGGTTGCATGGGAGCATTGGGCGGCGATTTTACCTGCGGTGCGAAAAAGAGATTGTTAGAGAGACGTTGCTTCTCGCGTGGGTGTGAAGCCTGCGTCAATGCTTTGCAAAGAAAAAAAAAAAGGAAATGCCAGAAAGCAATGTTCCCAGAAGAATAGATGTCCTCACCCTTTCCCATCCCCAAATCCGTCCTCACAACAAGCACCATCTTCACCTCATCCGTATTCCCCTCGAATCCCGCAATCTCTCCTCCCTCATCCTCGTCATCATCCTCAGTCTCCTCCTCGCTCTCTAGCTCCCGTTTCTTCTCATCCGATCTTAAAGCAGGAGTCGTCGCCGTGGAGAAGATCCCAATCGACGCGCCCTGTCCTATGAAATAGCCAGCGACGCCGGCGAGAATCGCTGTCGCGATGATGATGGCGGTTGTGGTGGGCGGTGGTCGATCCATCGTTAGCGGCAGGGAGGGAGAGACCATGGAGAGCAAATGTGAGTGCTGAGCGGGTGTGAAGCTGGTAGTATGTTATTCGCGGTGGAAGAGGGTCGTTCAAGGGAAGGAATGAATGAGAGTTGGGGAGAGGTGGTGTGTGTCATCGATATCGAGACTTTTGGTTCAGGAACTGAATTGGGACTCCGCTGTGGCGGGATGGGAGCTTATGCGGGTGACCGAGCTTACGGTGCCAATCGGCCTAACTGACAAAATGAACATTCATCATTTGAAGGTCTCGATTCCTTCTACCAGGAAAATTGAAACGCGTTTTGGATTTTTGCTTGCGGCCTTTGTAAATAATCAAAAAGCAAAGCCCGGATAACTAACAATAAATACATGATCGATAAAACTACATAGCAAAAATTTCTAATACCAGTCCACCCATTCACATTAACAGATTCCCAGGTTTTATAACCCCTCATTATCTATATCCCGCAAAAATCTTTCCAGGCAAATCGGCATGGAGTCCGTAACGCATGAGACAGTTCAATACGCTTTTGCTTATCGTGCGGCAGCCGGCGGCGCTCCAGCAGCTGGAGGTGGTGCCCTACGACGACCCCTACATTGAACCTTGTCAGCAAAGGTTGAAACAGAGAAGAAATGAAACAAATCCGCGCACTCACATCATAGTTCGGCTCAGGAAGCTGATGCCAATCATCATCACCCAGTTTGGAATCAGGCTTAGGCCATAGACAATGTATCCAGCGATAAAGTTGAGCTTATACTGCTGGAGCCAGCCGTCAATTGGGTGCCAGGCTCCCTCGTAGAGACGAGCATTCTCCCATGTCTTCTTGGCGTGGATGTTGTAGAAGTCTTGCGCTGTCACGGTGGTCACATTCACATGGACCATGTGAATTGGTGTTGGCGCTTTGGCCTGTCCAGCCTCAGCGACTAGCGCGCGCTGAACGTGCCAGACGGCCGCTGGGCCAGTGGACCATGTTGAGCAGAGAATGTTCTCCTTGTCGCAATCAAGTTGACCCAGAGAAGGAGATGTGACGTCGGCAGCGAAAAGAGGAAGCGATTCCTACCCGAACCAGACCAGGTTAATCGAGAGAAGAGCAGAATTTTCCGCGGGGGGAAAACCTACATTGAACGCCTTATCGGCAGGGCCACATTTTCCGAAACATGTCTTGTTACCCCCAGTGATATAGATAAGCCATTCACGCGATTCCTTTGGGGATTCAGGAGCAGCCGGTCCTAGCAATGTCTCCCAGTTGCTCAACTTTATCGGCGTCACCGCAATAGTCCTCTGCTTTTTCGGGGGGACAGCAGAAGGGGCTGCAGAGGAAGCCGCGGGCGCAGCAGCAGGAGGCGCAGATGGAAGAAAAGCTTTCGCCTTCTCAATCCATCCTTGCACTTGTTGCTGGAATGGGAATTGCTCTTGGGCCGACGCCACAGCGGGGAGCAAGAGGACAGCTGTCGAAAGGCGCATCGTGACGGTTGGTATTGGAAGAAAAGGGGACGCGTTGGAGCAGAGAATCGAAGAGGAGGTAATTATATATTTATACGGGAAAACAAGCCAGACAAGAAGAGAGGGAAAACAGTAAGCTCGAGCAGGCTTCCAACGGTCTCTGGCTTGTTGTGCTGATGATGATGACAGGCAACGAACAACGCTCGTCAACACCAAGGGGAACTCCAACTTCTGGAAATTTGGGTCGCAGCCAAGACAGCTGTCCGGAAAGAGTTTAGCCCCATAGTCTCCGCATCATCCAATCCCCGGCCTTGGCACTGACGTGACAGAGGACATTATACCAAAAGATACTCGGTGGGAGCAGTATTTCTGCATTTGAAAAACTGCAGATATCACTGAATAGAACACTTTGCTGGTTAAACAAATTCATTGAGTCACCGATCCGAGTGCTCCTCCGCCAAAGACGATCCGGGTCCTGCCTCAGAGAAAACAGCTACTTTCCCATGGTTTTATTTCGCAGCTGTGATTGCAGGCAATGCCCATCTAACCATCCATTCTGACTTGAGGATTTCCTCAGCTGTTGGCCGCTGTTCCGGCCGGAATGCCAACATTCGGCGCATCAAATCCGGGATAGCAGCCCTTTCATCCGCTTCAAACACGCCCATTCCACGCTTTCGTCGATATGCTTGTATGCCTTGCTCGAATGCTTCATCGATTGGAGGCCACACATCCTCCCGGTCTTCTCTTGGGTGTCCATCATGGTTGAAGAACTGGCGCCGTTCATCCCACCGGTCCCACCAGCTTGAGGGCATTGGTCCCAGCACATCAATCTGCTGAGAGACAATCTCGTCCGCAGTTATGAATTCGCTACTGACAATCGCCTTCATGCCAAGAATTTCCCAAATTGCTGTGCCCAGACTCCAGATATCTGCTGGAAACGACAATGGAGACCGTGGTTCAAATCGTGCTTCTGGAGGTCGCATAGCTAATGGTGTGTGGCGATCTTCCCCAAGGCGGACATTCAAGGCTGGGGAAAATGCTTCGCCAAAGTCACTAAGAAGCACCTCGGTGTTGGACAATGAGAATTCTTCTGCATCTTTACCAAGATGGCGCGGTATAACGGCGCTTATTGGGACATTGGGTGGGAGTGGTTTTCCGTCACACCGTGAAATGGGAACAGCCTGTGGTTTGCCATATGTTTCATATAGCTGCTCGATGGGAAGATGATCAAAGCTTGAAGGTAGTTTAACCAAGACATTGCGAAGATGGACGTCTAAATATTAGTTAAAAGGGATTTTATTCTCAAGAATCGCAATTGCGTCAGACAAACCTCCATGAACATAGCCTTGTGAATGCATATATGCGATAGCTAGTGTGAGAACAGCTGATAGGACACGCGTAACTTCAAGGGGGAACAGGCGGCTGAACGAGACTTCTCTAAGATTGCATCTCGCAGGAGTCATTGTGTAGCATGGATGAGTCCCATTGGGGCCGCGCAGTGGGAATTCATCAAGCGGCAACGGTATTGACTTGCGTCCTGGGTGCGTGGACAAAGACGATGGTTGTGGTGCCGAGAGCGCCCGGAGAATCTTCGACTCGTACGGAAGCGAGTTCGCAACCCCAACTTTGACAGCAACATAGCGATCCAACCGAGTATCTCGAGCTAGCCAAACCGTTGAATAGCCTCCAAAACCAAGCTTGTCCACGACGCGGTATCGCTCATGTAGGATATCCCCAATCATGATAGGATGATACCCCCCGGGCTTGTATTTTTCAAGCAATTCCACACCATTGATCCAGTTGTATTGGACGTCATCCTCGCCATGCAGCATTGTGGAATAAGAAGATGAGAAACTTCCGGAGGCCTCTCAGGGCCATTGACCAATTCCATCTTGGATGCACCCGCTTCATGGGGCATGGAATCATATTCAGCGACGGGCGGAGGGTCATTCATTGGAAGAGGTGGCTCCCGAGGAAGAGTAGGCCACACCATCTATGTGGAAATCTGGCATGGCCATCAGAGACAGGTATCGTTGAACGATTAAAGCGCTACGATCTCATTGAGGTTTCAGGGGCGCGTTTGTCCCGCATGTATATTATTCCGGTGCCGCAGGGGCATCCTTTCTCACCTCTTCATGGGCACCACTTTTAACCGCAAGCTGGGGGCCATATTATCCAAAAGGTGTTCAGGAATGCAAAACGGCAATTGGGAGCCGTTAGAATTGATATTTCCCATTCAAGCAACATAATATCGCCTGCTCCCCAATGGAGCCTGTGACTTGAAGCGCAAAAGACCACAAAACTAATACAGAATTAGTTAATCGAGGCGTGCTGCTGAATCCCATTCTTTTTCCGAGGAGCTTGACTTTATTATTTCTTGCAGTGAACCAGCCCTGACATCGAGCAGGAGGGCTGGATGTACAAAGGTGATTGACTCTGGTACATGTTTTGTTACCCAATGGGCTTCCGATACCGGGGGTCAGAATTGCTGCTTGAGACAGACAACAGAATCCCATACCCCATTAACAGATTAAACAGAGAATATCGAGACAGATATTAAATTGAGGAAAGGAAGTCAAGAATTCAAGGTTTGGAAAGCGACGCGATCTTACTGGCTGATTGGGCGCAAAAGAACGAACCTGAATTTTGCCCCGACTTTTCGATTTTTCGCCTTTTTGGCAAATTTTTGAAGCGTCGAGTCATAACGGTGCTGACACATTTCGTCTCCCTCCGCCCGCGTATAAGTTTCATTTTTCTCCCTTTCTTCATACTCACACATTCAGTCATCTTTTAAACAAGAATCTTGCCCCTTGAGCAAAGCAATTAACATCCTCTTACCTGACTTGAACTCCCCTCACAACTGTCCTTCATCCCACCTCCGTCAATCGGCCCCCAACCCCGCATCAAAATGTGTGGGAACGACGCTACCCAGGCCAATGGCACTGGTAAGCCCCCTTTCAATTGCGAGTCTAGATACATATAAAGAGATTCATTCTTACCTTTTCACTACTGACAGCGCCTGAAGACCATTCTGGATTCACCGCCATCGAAACCCGCCAGAACCCCCACCCTCATACCGCCCGAAATCCCTACGGCCACAACCAAGGAGTCACGGACTTTTTAAGCAACGTCAGAAGATTCAAGATTATCGAGAGCACCCTGCGCGAGGGCGAACAATTCGCCAATGCCTTTTTTGACACCCAGAAGAAGATTGAAATTGCCAAGGCGTTGGATGAGTTTGGTGTCGACTATGTGAGTCCGCTGAAAGGACACTGCGCAGTTTTTGAGACTTACTGATATGGGTTTAGATCGAACTCACCAGCCCTTGTGCCTCTGAACAGTCGAGGCTCGACTGCGAGGCTATTTGCAAGCTAGGATTGAAGGCCAAGGTTCGTTGGTTCTGCTTATTTCCTGGTGTCGAGAGTGATGCGCTGACCTGGAGGCACTGTAGATCCTCACACATATCAGATGTCATATGGACGATGCCAGGATAGCCGTGGAGACCGGTGTTGATGGAGTGTAAGTCTCGACGTGTTCTCCCCACTGAGTCATTTGCTAATCGCGAACAGAGACGTTGTGATTGGGACTTCCTCCTACCTTCGTGAGCATTCTCACGGCAAGGATATGACATATATCAAGAACACTGCTATCGAAGTCATTGAATTCGTCAAGTCCAAGGGCATCGAAATTAGATTCTCCAGCGAGGACTCCTTCAGATCAGACCTGGTCGACCTGCTTTCTATTTATTCCGCCGTTGATGCCGTTGGTGTCAACCGCGTCGGTATCGCAGACACAGTCGGCTGTGCCTCGCCGCGCCAGGTTTACGAACTCGTCCGCGTCCTTCGAGGAGTAGTCAAGTGCGATATCGAAATCCACCTGCACAACGACACCGGCTGCGCCATCGCCAACGCTTTCTGCGCCCTCGAAGCCGGCGCAACCCACGTCGACACCTCCGTTCTCGGCATCGGTGAACGAAACGGCATCACGCCGCTCGGCGGTCTCATGGCGCGCATGATGGCCGCCGACCGCGACTACGTCAAGAGCAAGTACAAGCTCGAAAAGCTCAAGGAGATCGAAGACCTCGTCGCCGAAGCCGTCGAGATCAACATCCCCTTCAACAACTACATCACCGGTTTCTGCGCCTTCACCCACAAGGCCGGCATCCACGCCAAGGCCATCCTCAACAACCCGAGCACGTACGAGATCATCAACCCGGCCGACTTTGGCCTCACGCGATACGTGCACTTTGCGTCCCGTCTCACCGGCTGGAATGCAATCAAGTCACGTGCGCAGCAGCTCAATCTCGAGATGACCGACACCCAGTACAAGGAGTGCACGGCCAAGATCAAGGCTCTCGCTGACATCCGGCCCATCGCGATCGACGACGCTGACAGCATTATTCGCGCATATCACAGGAATCTCAAGTCCGGTGACAATAAGCCCTTGCTTGACCTGACTCCAGCGGAAAAGGAGCAGTTTGCTGCCAAGGAGAAGGAGTTGGCCGCTGAGAATACTGTGGCGGCATGATTGCCCCGTCTGCCGTTCTCCGTTTCCATTTCTTTTTTTTTCCTCTTAATATCCATGTTTTCTTTTGGGCTATTTCTTGCTTTTTACCGACGAGATACGAGAGAGTGGGCATGAGGCATGACGGGCGAGGCAGAGCGGATAGACAGAGAGAGTGTGGCCCAAGGGGGGTGATGTTGGGATAACCAGAAGAAGAACAGTCACCCAAAAGAAAGTAAAAAGCTGACTAGAGCCGAAAAGCAAGAGGCCGAACAGGCATGAATTTCTTTCCAACTCTTTCCAACGATATCAAAATTCAAAAAGTTCTATTCCATCAGGTAAAGAAAGTAGAAATTCCCAACCTCTGAAGTGTGAGAAGTCCCCGAACCCCGTTCTTCAATCATCAGCGTCGTCAATGTAACCTCTGCCCCAGCTTTCTTATTCTCTCCATTGGACGAAAGCTAAAGCTCCTCGATGGTTGCGAATGAAGCGGATGAGTGACGGAATTTCCCCCCCGCTTCCTCTCCAAACGCCCGGCCCTTGAGCAGGGTTCCGGACGAGTATTTACTCTCCATTTACGCGGGGATAGCCGGGCGCCATCGGCGACTTCCTGGACCTGTAATAAATTTGGCTCTCTCGTCAACAACCGATTCTGGATTCTGTGGTGTGTCAATGTCGATCTTGTCCTGCTCTCGCTTTCTCAGCACGAAAAGCAGAGGGCGAAAAGGCCTAGGAGGGTCGAGACGGCCATCGCATGCAGGCACATGCAGCACACAAAGGAATTCAACGTTCGAAACCAAAAAAGCATGCGATTGAAGCTGCCGTCCGAGGAATGATGTGTGTGCGCCATCCACGACTTACAAGGCGCACAGAGCACAGAAGTGGGGTATGGCTGCGTTTGGTGCTGCAGCCACGAGAAATTCTTTTTTCAGGAATCCGCCTCCGTACCTATCCCTGTGGTCACAGCTGACAACCGAGCCCGGGGAGGTCCCACAATCAGGTTCCTTGTCGCTTCATCTTCCGTTGGCCAGAGCCAGCCCAGCAATGCGCATTCTTCCCGGGGCCTCCCCAGTGCGTGAGGTGAAGAGTCTGAGGCCCCAATCCTTGAACGTGGGGGAGAGTCGGAAGGACAGCAAAGAGCAGTGGTACCCAATGTGGATGCCCCTGAGGCCAGGAAGATATTCGGAACCGCGACGGGCTTGGTGGTTGAGGTCACGCTGGAGTGACGTCATTCCACTTCATTCGGGCTTGGCATCGATGGGAAAAAAGGCGGGGAGCGAAAAACGCAGACAGTTTTCCGCAATTGATATCACCCGCCGCCGCCAGATTGAGATTTGGAATTTCAAACCAGTCTCTGTGTGCTGTGAACTTTGTTGCTGCAGAGTGAAGGTTCCCAGCACAATGATCCCAGGAGCGCAAAGTGCCCCATTTTCGATTTCGTTTTTGAGTTGCTGCATCGATCGTTGCGCATCCCTGACATCACCAATTTTCTAGAATTTTTATTGGCCACCGCGGGAAAGGTTTCATCGCCGCATCGTCATCGTGCAGAAGAGCGTGTGAAGCCGGTGAACAGTTTCACCAGCAATTGAGCCGCTGATAGGTGACCCGAGCCCATCATCCATGAAGACCCGGCCTCCTGGCCAAACGGAAGGTCCAGAACACGCCCCAAATACGGGCTCGGACGGGGAGAGAAATCTAATTTGGACCGCCACAACGGCTTCTGTCGCCGTCAAAGCGTGGGCGTGATTTTTTCTCCCGCTCCAAAGGCCCCGTCCGCCACTGCAGAGGTTTCGGAGCACACGACTTGGTTCCCCTCGGCTGTTCGAGGTTGGTTGACAACGTGTGATCTGTTTCCGTTCGGTTCGATCCCACTATTACGTCAGTGGTACATCCCTCGCTAGCGCAGTGGACATCAGAATTCGGCCCACTCTAGGGGTCCAAATCCGTGCATCCTTCTGCTCAGACCAAGTCATAGCGGAAGGAGATTCGGAACAATGCTGAAACGGTGCTCTTCCCGCAAACAGCAGGCAGCTCCGTGCATTTGTGCTGTTGATTTAAGCATAATCACTTGTGGGTATCAGAAAAGCGCGCACGGAGCCAGCTGCTCTGCTGGGTCTGCTTCTGCTCTTTGACTGAACGCAGTTCCGTCAGGAGCTGGCCTCAGAAAACATTGCCAGAAGGAGAACAGCGGAGACGGCACCATGTAGGCATTGTATATTATGACGGGCATATTGGCATGGAGGAGGGCATTCGTAGACGCTCGGTTAAAGGCCTAGGAAGACACAGATGTTAGCTTGATAGTCAATCGTGTCAGGGGAGGAGCATGAGCCCGGATCGTCTCCAGCAAGTCACCTCCAACGCAAGCTTCAGTCGAGGTAGGAGCAGACCAGCAAGATGACAAGTAAAGAGCAATTGACAAGAGCTCAGTCTGCTAGGTATAATCGTAGAATCTCCCTGGTACCAAAGAGCAGTCGATGAATCTCCCGAGTGATTAGCATGGTTCAGGAGGTGGGTTTAGGGAAGAATCTCTTCCCCACCATCACCACCACCACATCTTTTTTCGCTGTGTGCCCCTCATTTTCTTCAACGTCTTCTCTCTCTCTCTCCCCCTCTCCTCTCTTTCGTCTTACCCTCATACTCCTTACTCCCTATCCCAGCTGCGTTGCCGGTGTCGCCCTCTTCCCAATTGTTAATTTCTCAAGACCGCAACAAGCAGACAGCTGGGATTCCCTTGAGCCTTGCTGTTTGACTAAGAACCCTAAGCAACTGCAGTTCCGCCTTGGTTGGTGCTTTGCTGTTGATCCAGCACCCTCGGCCTCACAGCAAGCCACAAAACACACAACCTCTGTCGCCAACCCACTCCGGTCGAAGCCTTTTTCACAAGGTAAGGAGGGCCAAACCAGGCTCAGCTTCTACTCCATCTTTCCCTTGGTTAATTGCTTGATATTTCACTTCCTTGGGCCTTGCAACGCCAGACGTTTCGATGGAAGGCATCTTTTTAGCCACTTGTGCTTGTCCGGCCTATAATCCCGCCACCGCGCTGGGCCCGATTACCTCACTTCTTCCCCGCTGCTTCTCACTCAACTCCCTTCACTGCTTTTAAACAGCACCGATTTTTTCCCTCTTCTTCCCTTCTCTCCTCCCCTTCGCTCTTCATACGATTCTCTTTATACTCACTTTCTCCTTAGACTGTCCTTTACCACATTTATTGACGTGCTCTGACTGTGGCCAGCGAGGATCTTTATCTCGGCAGGGTAAGTCCCTTGATAACACACGCCTGTTCTGCACTATCAGTGATATTTGTTGGTTGTCAGTTTCCTACATTGTAGGGAGCTTCTTCTTCTTCTCCTTCATCATCATGCTATAGCTTTTATATTCTGCTCTCACATCTTTGTTGAAGATTGCTGGCGCAATTCTCCTGCGAATTTGAATTCCAACGCAAGATACAGGTGTGGTTCTGTGGCAAACCAACTTCGTGAAGCACTCTACGACCACATGACGACCGATTCTTTTATTCCCTGAGTCCATTCATTATTGTCCTGTTTGTACAGTTGTTTTTACTTTATGCCCAGGCCATATCACTGACAGCATTCAGGCAACAGAACTAGACCCTTCTTATATACTTCTTCCCGCCTTCCGGCTCCCAGTCCGAAGACTTGCGTTTCGCAAATTCCCCGTTGCAAACTTGAGCTATTTTACAGCACGCTATACGCCTCCTTATCCA
The DNA here is from genome assembly GCA_039700045.1 of Malbranchea zuffiana. Lineage (NCBI taxonomy): Eukaryota > Fungi > Ascomycota > Eurotiomycetes > Onygenales > Malbrancheaceae > Malbranchea > Malbranchea zuffiana. Next base: position 128,605 of record JARUPO010000037.1, on the reverse strand, counting down.
CCGACGATCGGAGCGTTTAATGCCCTTTCTCTCCTCTGAACCAAGCCTCTATCCATCGCCATATCGTATACGCAATACGGTCATATTACAATCATAATCAATGTCGCCCTTGGTTCACTCGTCATACGCACCTGAACGCTCCGATCCCTCTTCGTCATCCAAGATGCCCCCTTCCGCAACACAAACAAATGACGACACGGTGAGGAGCGAGCCATCTCCCTTCTTGACCACCAGTTCTACGCAATCCCGGGTGCTAACATGTTGATTCTAAAGAAGGACGTCCTCGAAGCGTGCGACGCTATTGATCGGTCCACATTTGAACAGATCCTTGAGATGGACGATGAAGACGAAGAAGGGAAGGCTTTCAGTCACAGCATCGTGGATGGATTTTTCGAGCAGGCAGAGAACACATTTATGAAGATGGAGAAAGCGATGTAAGTTGTTCCCCGATGACGTCATGTCTTCCGACCTGCAAACATTCGGGCGTGACATCACTCCGCACATCCACCTTGCTGGTTCCGTGGGAGCTATGTTCTAACGGCTTATTCCTAGAGTTGCCCAAGACCTTGCTGAGCTGTCTCGATTAGGTCATTACCTAAAAGGCTCGTCTGCCACTTTGGGCTTGACCAAAGTCAAGAATTCATGCGAAAAGATCCAGCATTTCGGAGCAGAGAAGGACGAATCTGGTCTGGTGGATGAACCCGATAGATCGGTGTCCCTTGCAAACATCAAAAAGACCTTTGCTGAAGTCAAGGAGGCCTACGATGAAATTGTCATCGTCTTAAAGCGTTTCTACGGCGAGGAAGTTGAAACCAAAGCATGACACCCAGTTTACAAGAGTCGTGTATTTCTGGCCCATCAGATGCGATGCAGTGTCAGTGCGGACAGTACTTACCCTTAATACTGTATCCACGTCCTATTTCTTAATATTTCCGCCATATCTACTCCGAATTCTCCCCGTCCCCCGCCTCTCTTCGTCCCTTTATTTACGCCGTGTGGACCACCTTCTATTGAACGCAAGCAAGGCCGCAAAGCAAGAAGCGAAGAATTTCAGCAAGACGCTCGCATCCTAAAACATGTTTCCTACAGGACGAGGATATTCCGTTCTACAGACCAACCACCTTTGCCATAAGACACAAAGGGGTCCCAAGTTCCATGTTGTACCTCTTTACATTCTCTGTCTTTACTTCTTATCCTTTTCTTCTTCGTTTCAAATATTCTTCCCGCCTTTTTTTTTTTTTCTTTTTTATTATTTTCTTTGTCCCTGGGAAATAAAAAAGGGCGTTGACATGGCGGGGTGTGTGCTTTTTGCTCTTTATGTTTACTTTTGTTACTTCATCATCTTCCTTGTTGTTAAGAACAAAAGATGAAAACTGTGGAGAGGAGTCTGGTTTGAGAGGGGTGGGTGAGAGAGAAGGAGAGGTGGAGGGGAAGCGTGTGATACTGGATGCTGATGTGCTATGCATTTTAGAAGAATGACATGACCAATGTGCAGACGAATGAAATGAATGAAAGTTATGCTCTTAATTGGTTCATGGGGATAATGCATCTTCCTGTTTCACGCTTTGTCTATTGGACCTAATATGCAGTTTACCAGAGAGCCAATTCAATTCATGCATCTCCACCTGCTCTATTTACTTTATCCCTTATCGGTTTTATTTATACAAAAGCCTTAGAAGGATACTTCTAAGAAAAGCCCTATTCTCTACCTCCAACTTTTCAGCCTCGTCAATTCCTGTTTAAAAGCATTGCCCTGCTTCCTCTGCGCCTCATTGAAAATTTCAGCGTCCGACCGAAAATGTTCATGTCCGCGCGTACGATCTATAACCCGCTCTCCGCGCTCGAGATTGTTCAGCTCCACAGCAACGGGCTGCTCCTCTCGCCTCTCACTCATAAACCGCTCTTCCCCCTCGAGATTGCTCAACCCCACAGCAACAGGCTGCTCCCCTCGTCTCTCACGCCTAACCCTGGCACTGTCATACCCTCTGCGGCGGCCCATCACATTTCCAAGCCCAATTTGTCGATGTTCACGCATGCCGACACATGTACCTATCAATATCAATACGACGGCACCCAACGCGAGCGGGAGACCAATGGTCAGGCCCCGTTTACTCGGCACTGGCGTCGGCGCGGGCGGTGGGAAGTGTTTGGCGGGCTTCTTCCGAAGCGATATCATGGGCCCAACTTGTCTTTGGTTCTCATCGGAGATTGGACTGTCATTGACGATGTATACGGTCAAATTGTTGCGTGGGCGATCTCGCAGCCATGATTTCTCCATGGCGATGGTCATGAAGCCATATCTGTTGGGGATGTCGTCGGAGATATGGGCTGATCTGCCTTCGTTTTCTGTGACGTTGACGTATTGTAGACCAATCTTGACGGTGGAGTTGTGGGGGAACAGACTCGAGTCCCATGTCACTATAAGCCACAGCTAACATCAGCTCACACTGCCAGGAGAAATGCACCCGGAGAGCTGCATACCAAAATAGCTGTCTCCAACGTAAACTGTTTGGCCATCCTCTGGTTGACAGAATGGTTGGGTTGGACTGTCTTTTGCGTCGCAGGACTTGACATCTATGCCATCGGGGATACTATCTGTCGCGGTGGCTACGGCTGTTGTCTTAACGAGCGTGGTCAAGGTGGAGGTAGCTGTTGTTCGCAAAGTTGCCAGTGTAGTGACCAGCTCTGCAGTGAGATGGGAATCTATTAGCTTCTGGCTCTGCATAGGATAATTGGGAATATGGTTCCTTACTGTCACCACTCTGGCTTCTTTCAAACAGCTGTGGAGGATCTGATGCCGCAACCCCTTTACCGCCGCTCATTGCAGCACATGATACATAGAGCGCTACATGCTGTAGCCAATGCATGTCTCTTGAGGGCTAAAATCGGCTCGACGGTGCCTCAAAAACAACTAGAAGAGAAAATATTGATATCCTGGATAGCTTTAGATACCACTGGTACTGGATATAGGTAATTGAAGATGGCCAAAATCCTACTGCTCCCAAGAAACAGCAAGAGGATTGCCCAGATAAGCCCAGGAGTCCGACTATCATAGCTGCTCGTCCAGCAGCCAGGCTGTCTGCCGCGGTTTCTGTTGGTATATCGCACTCGAGCCCCCTTTCCCGAACCGTCAGCATAGGGAAACCTGACACGAGCCGATGCTGTAAATTGACAGCAAGCTCGAGCCTGGAGCAAGTACAAACTACATCTTTCTGTCTCCTTTCTTTCTTTCCGGGCCAGTCATGAGGAGATAGGTATGCAACGAGAAACTCGGCTCTTTGCTATGAGCACCAACGATCATAGGAGTCCGAGGTGACGGTGAGGTTAGGATACTATGTAAAAATGTCAAAGAGAAAAAACAAACCAACTACATAATAGTTATTAAATGCAGTTTTCCCCTATTATAGAGTTGCATGCATGCATTTTTCCACATGGCACATAATCAGTCCTGAAGTGTAAGAAGCTCAACTGAATTTCTGTTAAGGTTATTCAATTGCTGGGTTCAGCGGGCTATTTATCTAGGTACAACCAAAAGACAATTCAGGTCCTTTCTCCGGGATGTGTCCACTGATTCTCGACACGGAAGAACGGAGATCTTGATGAAGTGACCAAAATCTCCCAGCTGTGTTGCAGAACTTGGTGCAACAAAAGAGGACCCAAATGTGAGGCCCATCCAAGCAATCACCAGCAAAATATGCTAATATCTGTAACTTGTAACTAACAAACTCTCAAAGGTACCAGCCAGCAAAAATTCCACCTCAACCTCCATCCAGAACCAGTATCCATTGACTCCCAGTGTGAAACCGCTTCAGTGGGCATGTAAGAGCCGATTTATTCGAATGAAACATAAAAAAGGGACGATCCGAGTTAGAACCTTGCGACTCTATACATCGTCGAGGGTAACAGAGCTAGATGATTATTTGGAGGAAGGCCCGCGGCGTTGCCCCTGTTTCTTTTGTTCCTTCCCTTCTCTCTCGCCGATGCGGTTCAGTAGATCTTTTACGGCCGTCTCGTATCGTTTCATTGCAAGCTCCCCGCTTGCTTCGCTGATTTGGATCCTCAGGCGTTCCCAATCAATTTTTAGTTCCTGCTGGCCGATATCCACGCTCGTGGCCGGGGCAAAATCGTGTAGGTGGATACCGAGATCTGGGTATTGTTCAAAAACCGGCTCCTCTCGCTGCTTAGACACCTTATCCGGAATTGATGGTCCCCTTGGTTTGTTCTGCTCTCCCTTGCCATAAAAGATCTAAAATCTAGATTAGCATCGTTATAGCTCCTTTTAGAAATCCTAACCTACTATTTTCTTTGTTTTCTTTATGCCCTTTCCAGTTTTGGGGTCCTTAATCCAAACTTGAACCGATGCGGTTAGAGCCCCGACCCATCTCTTGCCGTGTAAATAAACCGGGGGCGATCCGGGTTGCTCCGGGTTTTTAAACGTTAAGAGACGGCCAGGATCCTGCTGCCCATGTTCTGCCTTGCGCTTGAGGAAGGCAGCCTCCTTCTCTTGGTCAAGCCCCTTCAGAGGATTCTTATATAACGGGAACTCCGTTATATCAATAGCCAGCGCCACCTTTACGGACGTCTTCTCAATCAATTCCGTCATCCTATGCTCTAGACTCTCCGCCGACTGCGAGAATCCGACTTCTATTGCGAGTCGAGCTGATAATAGAGGCCCAGACTCCGGGTCCGCACACCTGACATGTATATCAGGGTCAGAAACCTGCTCGCTAATCTCGCCATTCCCAACAACACGAAATCCTCTTTTCGGAAGCTGGGCGTCGAGGTCCGACGCAAGCCTGGTAACAACCGTCTGATGTAAATTCGTCTGTCGAAGTCGCACTGTGGTCACAGAAAATTTCTTGCTGTACTCGACGCTGACTTTTCTATCGTTACTGGTCAAGTAAATGCAAGGAATCAGTCATCTTAAAAGCAACGGAGAGCCATACAGCGGAGAGGATTTGTTAGGCTACCAACCGTTGGCGATAGAATTCATCTCGTAGCCGGGAAAAGTCCGTAAAAGAGGATCTAAAGCGGATAACTTCGCCGGAAAAATCAGTCGGGAACCTCCCTGAATATAGCTGACCGAGCTGGCTTCTACTCAGATCCATCTCCTCGTTCGTAGCGTTGTCCAAGTCCACGGAGGTCGAGAACCATAAAAATCGTGGGGAGGTACGCGGTTGGCGCAAGCCATGCGCGTCAAGCTCGTTGGAACTCGAGCCAGATAAGAATAAAGACAACTTACAGGACGCTGGGACATTTCGAAGAGACACAAATCTGAAAGGCGACGAAACGCGATACATCGTGGGTAGAGGAGCAAAGAAACGAAACAGTATTAGAATCAGGAAGACTGACGATGATGGCTGGAAGACTTCGAAACAGAGGATGAAAGGGAAACGAGAGAGTAGATGCGCGTCTGTACGAGAATGTTTTGACAGGTCCGCGAATGCTTGAAGAAATCACAACAAGAAAGGATCGGGTAGTAAAGTTTCAAAGATAACACAACACAAACATATCACCAAGACGGCATCTGCCGTCTGAGGTAGACGCCAGTGAGCAGTACAGAAATCAGATATGCTGGGAAGTACCTAATACTATCCCCTGGCAAGTAACTTGCTCTTCCTGTCGTATGGACAGCTCAACTCAAACTCGAACAGCAAGAAAATTTATATAGAATAAATGAATATTCCTGGCAGAACACGGTGCCGAGATGATACCTACGAGCATCATGATAATAGTCCAAAGATATCGATGGAAGTTGGCGACGGATATCGAAGCTCTCGGGGAAAAGTGAGGCCGAGCTAACTCGTGATGCTGGGTAGGTTATCAGATAGTTCCAGGGTTCACATTGCTCGTTCAGTACTCCGTATAATAGCTTGGAATCCAGAGTTCATTCGTCCGAAACATAGATACTTGGAGGTAAGGGGCCATATTCCCTCCGTTTCAAAGTAGCTAAGCCAATGCTACGTACCTGTCTCCTGGTACTCCGTACCAATAGCTTCCTGAAGCTTATTTCCGCTTCTGGCGCCCAAAAAACATTCATTGAAATACGATGCGTTAAGGCATGCTTGCTGTGCTAGGGGCATTGAATGAATATATATCACGAAAAGGGTAAATACCCATCTGCCCATCAGCATTGCTTCTGCGGGGGTGACATACCCTGCACCATGAATTGAGCGCCTTTAAAGATGGAATTACCATATCCTCGGTCCGTTCTGTGTACCAAGTACACTTAAGGCTCCGTATAGACAGGTGGGATAGTCCACAGGGTCAATTGTATTCACTTCCATCTTTGAAACAGTGGAAAAAATCTCCCAGCTGTGTTGCTGAGCTTGGTGCAACGAGAAAACCACGAATGTGAGGCCCATCGAAGCAGTCACATCGGAAATGCGATCTCTTCGACCTCATTGGCGCTGAGCAGGCCACCAGTCCGAAGCCGTCGTCCAGCCGTGAGAACGAGAGGCGGACAACGCATCAACCCCCTTCGAACAGTGGCATCACATCACCACAGGGCTGTCCTCTTCCCCCCAGCCACTCTGCAGACTTTTCCCCCGCCATCTTGTCAGTTCCTTTTTGAATTCTTCTTCCTCCGAAAAGGTTCTTTTTTAGCAGGGAATAACCAAAGCATTGTTTCACTCACTTTGTTTCTTTTTTAATATTTTATTTGTTTAATTGATTCACTGTTTTGCCATTCCCCCCTGCTTGGCCTCATTGTTGGTGGTGGAGGAAACCCTTGTGGCTGGGACAACAAAGCAAACATTCCCCAGTAAGCAGCTCTCCTCGACCACCACCACCTCCTCCTCCACCTCTTCTGCTCAACGACAACCATCCAAGTCCCGTCTTGCAGTTCAACCAGTGAGGTTTACTGAAGTTGCAAGACTGGTCAATCGATTAGCTGCTGAAGGCTGGTTAATTGTTCTTGCAGATTAGTTGACAGTTTGTGTTTATTCCAGGCGGTGCTCCTCCGACTGCACGTCGTCCAACTGCAGCTGGAAATATTTCTCTTTCTGCACGTCTTACCGATTCCCTGGTCTGACGATCATTTACACTCCTCCGATTCTGTCGTCTGTCTTTGCCTTTCTCTTCCGAGTATGAACTTGGCCGGTTAAGGCCTTGTCGCGATGGGTGTTGACACCCGCCGGCCCCTTCTACCAGCCCCGACTGACTCCTCCTTTCCCGACACAACTGGAGGAAGCGCTACTGGTACTGATCTTGCAACCGATCTCTCTCGCCGCACAGATCGAACATCCTACTCCATACCTGACGACGGCAGCCCCATCACTATCTCTACCCGCCGGAGGTCTCAGCAAAGGGAGCGCGACGAGAGCAAAGTCTCCCGCTCATCACACACCTCTCTTCTGATTGAGTACTTTGAGGGTGGAAAGAAGGGTGGCGGTGGTCTTACATCACGCCCCAGCGTAAGAGTACGAGTCACGCCATCCTCTGCTCGCAAGAACAGGGACCACAACGACCATATCCACATTAGCGAATCGACCCCCGGCAGGAAGCCATCTTATACTCGACGCATCTCGCTAGGTACACCTAGTCGCACAAAGGAAATTACAGAGGGCGAAGGCACGGACGATCTGAGTCTCAGCTCGTTAGCATCAGGCCCGGATGAGACACCTAGCGGCAGACGTCCTCCAGTGGAAATTGAGTTCCTAAATCGAGATAGCGAAGTTTCGAGGTACTTACCGCCTACATCAGACATCTCGTCTATGCCGGCAGAGAGTTTTCTCGAAGGCACAATGGGTACACATAACTCTCGTCGTAGGCGAAGCCACAGTGTTAGCGACGACGAATCCCGTGAAGTAGCACGAGACGAACATCTCCTCAAAACTCCGTCAAGAAGAAGAAGTCGCAGCTTAAGTCGTGAAAGGATTGCCCAGAAAGCAGCAGAGAAGATTAGCGGCCAACCTCGGGAAATCTCCCGCTCCAAACGCAGACACGAGGAGCGGTCTTATAGTCGAGACCTGAATAAAGACATATTCATGTCAGACCCGAAATCGTCACGCAGGCACTCAGGCAAGCTTCGGGGAGGGGATTACGCTAGCCCTGAGTCTAGCCTTCTGAGTAACTCTGCGCTCTCCGCCCAGAAAGGTGGAGATCAATATTCCTTCCGATCCGGTACCTCTCGATCGTCACTGAATAACCCGAAACTGCTTGAGACAGTTGAAGACGCAATTCGACGCCTAATTCTCCCGGAGCTGAAAGAATTGAAAAAGGACCAGAAAGTCCAGTCCAACCGTGACAAATTTGAGCGCGAAACAGGGACGTCCCATGAATCGACAAGCACATCCTCTAAAGGTGAACTTGCACGAAAGTTATCAAAGCATGCTAGTGCTCCGGATGTCCGCAAACCACGAGTAATTGTTACTGAGGACGACACCGAAGACGCTCCGCTTAGTCCATCCCATGAGCACCTCACTAAATCTCGAGACAAACGACGGGAAAAACATCGCATCGCCCGACATGGAAGATCCTCCCCGAGAAAGAAGTCTGGACACTTAGAAGTGGAGGACTCGGGCCTATATCGGAAGCGAAGCAAAGGCCTTCGGGACGCGGAAGCTGCCAAAATCGTTGGCTCAGCCCTTACTGCCGCTGCGCTTCACCATCATAACTCTCAGTCGAGCCTCGGAAAAGAAGATGGAAAGCAAAGAGGAAGTAGACGTGGCAGTATAAACGAGACAGAGCTCGTATTTCAGAAACATGACATCCCTTCAATGCCTTTCCGAAGCGAGATTGATTCTTCTTTGACAAGGGACTCTATTCTATCTCAACAAACAGATAATACTGCCGCTCCCCTTCATGATGTTGCTCGTGGCTCTCCCCGGGAGGTTGGGTCGCCGATTCCGAGGGATGACACGGTCACCCCGCCTGCGTCTAACAGGAACCTAAGGACTTCTCGCAGCAATTTGACAGGCTCTCCAGTTCAAGCCCAAGACAACCATGAGGATCATATTCGTCAAGAATACGACGACCATTCTCCTCAATCGAGGTCTCCTGCTCCCCAGACGCGGCTCTCTCCTCACGGAGAATTTGGACATACAGAGTTCCTGCAGCGACGTGCCCTTAGTCCTATCCAGAGTGTTGCTAGCTACCAGGAAGAGGACCAAACACACGAGCAAAATATTCCCCATGAGGCTGGCAGCCCTGTTCAGGAAGCTGAGCAGAGGCTCTCGATTGCCTCACTTTCCTCTGCAGCAAGTACGGACTTGGCCAGATCAACACGGAATACAGATCAAAGCAGTGAAAGGCGCAGGCCTACAATTGACCAACACGAGGAGTCCGGTGTCGAGTTCGGCTACGAAGATTCCCCAAGAAATTCGAAGAGCGAGAATGTCGAAGAAAGTGTCGATGAGGAAAGCGACATGGATGATGATCATCGCCGAAGCCTAGCACAGGACAGCGACGGAAAAATTGGCATGAATCGCATGTCTAATTACACGGAGGAAAGCTTCGACGATCGTTCCGAACCAGGTCAACAAGTTGCAAGGGGCGCTGGCTCAAACCCAAAGCTCGTTCATATTCCGGATGGTGTAGAATCTGCAGTTGCTTCTCTGCTTGATCCATCTGTGGTTGGGACAAACAACAATTCCCCCGCTGACTCTCTTGTCGAGCACGGAACTCGTCCCCGGAGCTGGAGCCCGAGGGTTGACGGGGACATTGCTCGTGGCGCCACCGAACCAAGGCAAGGCAGCCCTTTAAAACAACAGCAGAACGCTTCAGGACCAGCGGAAACGTCTTTTCAAAAAAGAATGGGGGTCACTTCGCCGCCGCAAAGCGTTGCATATTCATCCGAGGATGACGAGCAGCCCCGAATGGGTGCGTCAGGTTTACCCACTGTTGGTAGCCCTCTTCCAGAAATCGGCCACTATATCCCGGACGAGGAGTCTGAAATCAATACAAATCCTTCGATCATTCAGGGTCCGATCGGTGGGATTCCTCACGATGACCATGAGCATTGGCCCTATGAACCGACGCCGCCGCGCTCAAAAGGGGACATCTTGACTGCTCCGGAACAGTTTGACCAGCCTGGCGTAGGTTTGGGCGTTGTCACCGACGAACATTCCCGCTTCCGCCAGAGTTATCCTCCTTCAATCCACAAGGATACTCCGGATGCAGACCCCTATGATGATCGTATGGATTTGGCAACTCCAGGAAAGGATGAGGGGTATATGTCTGGAGCGAATCACAGATCCGGAAGCAGCGTTACTCCTGATGCGAAAGGAAAGGGACTCGACACCTTGGATGAAATGCCTCCGTTTGGTGATCCCCTCGATGATGACGACCCATTTACCGGGACACACAAACGCCATCTTAGTGGGTATTCCCACGGTATAGCGTCTCCTCTCTACGATAGCGCCACCGGCCGTGGGATTGACAGGATTCAGTCAAAAGATATTGTAGCCTTGATGGACCATGTTAGTATCCCATTTCATTTCCAAATACACAAGCAAGCACTAACGGCTTCCCTTCATAGTTAACCGTGCGTGACGCTCAAAGGAATGCAAGAGATACCGAGATTCTGGTCACCCTTGTCCGAAGCGCAGCCGAAATGCGAAATTCCTTTGAGCATATGAAAAAGTTCATCGTTCAACAGGACGAGATGCTCATGGAAGCCGGTGATAAACAACATAGCCAGACACAGCGAGCACTTGGCGGACCACGGCCACAGCCAGCTAGCACTCCCCGTACACCGCGCCGCGATTCTGCAGAGAACGATGAAGACTTGCCTACTAAACGGAGGAACGTGTTTAGACGAGCTTTGAAGGGATTGAGCCTAAAGAGTTCTAATGATTTGACTAATATTGAGAGCATGCTTGTTCACTTGCTAGCAGAAGTGGAGGCACTGCGTGCTGCCCAAGAGGGCCACATTCAGAAAACAGAGACGCTTCCAGAGAGTCGAGATTCGATGGGGCCCTCGCCGCAGAATGGCTACGCAGCTCGAGATCTGTCGGGAACACCTGGCACCATGAACCAGACCGGCCGATTGTCCCATTCCCCGCAGGTCGTTGGGGACACATATTTGGCACCCCAACATGAGTCCGAACGTCGCATCAGTCCTGTCATGGAAGAAGCCAATGAAGATGTAGAAGAACCCTTGACGCCCCATGAACAAGAGCTTTTGGATCATCAAATGGCGGCTGATGCCCAACTTATTGGACGTCACAAACGAGGAGGTTCTGCTCCGCTCGCTACCCCTGAACGGGCTCCTCTTGCATCCGGCGCTTTGAGCAATGACACTACCCCCAAAATGTCAACGGACAAGTCTCGCAAGCATAAATCGAGCAGTTCGTCGTTCTTCCCCAAGATCTCTCGTTGGTCCAAGACCACAGCCTCATCAATGGGAGAAAACCTCCGCAGTACGATTCAACCTGGTCGCAGAGAACGTCACTCCTCAGAGCTGTCCCGCTCCGCTTCTGATCTCGATATAGGAGCGTACGCCACGGGGGAGTATTACGACCATCGAGGTGACGATAGATTACGATCGAACACAAGCATAGAGCGTGAGAATCGCCCGCCGTCTCCGCTTGTCCCATCTCAAGTGTCGGAGCACCCGAAGTACCGTGCACATAGAGATAGCTTGAATCTTCAGCACCCGCAACCTCGCCCAGGCGCACGATACCAGACGCATCTTGAGTCCCAGGCACAGAACTTTGGCCCTCTAGCCTCGCCAACCTCGGAACACTGGGCTTCGACTCACAGTCTCGCAGGCGGGAATGCTCGGCCTACCTCTAGCCGTCGATCTCCCGTATCTGATGGCGGATACTCGGCGACTTCGTCTATGACCGGAAAGCAAAATGCACCTCCTCGCCCCCCCAAGGTTCGAGATGACGGTCCATTGGTTCCGCAAGCATCCAGCGTGAAGAGCGGGTCACAGCCGAGCTATGCAGACCGCATTGCTTTGCGAGAAACTGGAAGTGGCTCGAATCCGGAAGTAGTACGTCCTCCCATCGTTACATTATAATTGTGCTTTAGAACCATAAGACTAATGATATCTACAGAGAAGCGGATCTCCACGAGCCTCACCCGGCCGGAATGGACCTCAGCGAAAACCCACCGGCCCTCGCCCGATTACCAGTTCTGGTAAATACAGCGGCAACCAGGGCGGTGGATTCGCAAATGTAAAAAGGAATCGATACCGAGGCAGTCCGAATCAAATCGACGAAGATGCGGACGACCTCCACTGAGTTCAGGATTCGAACGAAATGTACCACTTTGGCCTCGCTTTCATTTTTCAACTCCAGGTATCTCCTGATCATTGGTCATTTTCTTGATCTACAATGCTTTTCTGCATTATGATTCATAGCTACTGCTGGGTTGGAATTTTTTTTCATGTTTTTTCCTCGTTCGCGCTTCTTCCTCTTTATGTATGACTGATGACCCCTGGATGAAACTTTGCTTATTACATATATTGTCTTTATGTACCTCTTGCTTCTGGATGATATGTTTCTCCTCCTTCCGCTCTCCTGATCTGCTATGACATTGCTCCTTTTTATGAAATGATATGATGACAATGATGTAAACTGGAGGATGGTGATGTTTGCCTGTACTGCTTTTGCAGCTCCCTTTATGTTTCTGATCTTCGATTCAGCCTGGGAATCTTGCACGTGTGCTATTTAACTGGAATGAATGATAATAAAAAAGTATTCCGTGAGTTCATTCTTGATCTGATGCATTGAGTTGAATTGCTCTCCCTCGGGCTTGGCAATGGTGATTCATAGTTTCGATCTCTCATCTAAAAGCACTCAAAATCCAAGTATAACCCCAAGGAAAGGAATACATGGGAAACGTGCTTAAGTCAGATTGTTCTTTTCAATCCCGTATCCAACTCCCATTCCAATCACAAAACGCTCTTTTTAAATGCCCCGCCTGTGCCCCAGTCGCCATAACCACCTCCGCTTCCGCGCCGGTACCTTTAAACGACAAACGCAGAGATATCTCCCCTCATCGGTAACAACCAAATACCGCGCCACGAGAACAATCACAGCTCCCACCACCAGCAATACAAGGACACTTCGCCTCAACCAAAACCACAGACTCTCTTCCCTGTCCCTGTTCCGCACCATGTCATCTGCTGTGGCTGCTATGACTACACCAGCGGCAAAGCTCCGTTCGCGACGGTTTGCGCCGTTGAATCCTGAGAAGAGCGCCGCCGCCGATGATGGGATGGGTGTTGCGGTGTTGAAGGGGGTGGTCTTTGATGTTGATGGGACGCTTTGGTATGTTGGGAATTCCTTTTTTTTTTAAATAGCCTGGTCGGATGCCTGGTGTGATAGGACTTTTTTTCATCTGGGTGATTTCTGGTGTCTGGAAGTCATCGAGGTGGGGATGCCGTTGAATCCTAGATTATCTTGATAATCGTTGGTATCTGGCCGATGATACAGGACTTTCACGGGAGAACGTAGGACAACTGGTAACAGTTCGATACTAATCATGATCGTCACATCTAGTCTACCCCAGCATTACATGTTTCAAGAGATGCGGTACGTAATCCTATCAAGCTACAAGAAAAGCACCAGCCCGCAACATTGCCGTAGTTCAATCTACCCTAACATTATCTCAGATCCGCGCTAGGAATCGACAAATCAGTCGACATAATCGCACACATCCGCGGCCTTCCAACGCTCAAGGATCGAACAAAGGCCGCCGCAAAAGTCCAGGCCATCGAGCGGGAGGCGATGGTGAAACAGAAGCCGCAGCCCGGGCTGGTGCAGCTCATGGATTATCTTCAGTCACGCGGGATGAAGAGGGCGCTGTGTACGCGGAACTTCGAGTGCGTTTTTCTCTCTTCTTTCTTTTTATTCGTTCAATGTGTCGAAATGTTCATGGGTTAATGGAAACAGGGCGCCGGTAACTCATCTTCTCACGACACACTTGCCAACGCATGTGTTTGAGCCGATAGTGACTCGCGACACGCCGGATTTGTTGCCAAAGCCGGATCCAGCGGGGATTTTGCATATAGCGCAAGAATGGGGGTTAGAGAATGGAGCCGAGGATTTGATCATGGTATGTATTTTCTGCTTGTATCATCCGATATCTCCCCAAGTGCGACGGGTAGGCGTGTGGCTAAGCCTCTTCTAGGTCGGAGATAGCTTGGACGACATGACGGCCGGTCATATGGCGGGAGCAGCCACTGTCCTCTTGGTCAACGACCGTAATCAGGCGTTAAAAGACCATGAGCACACAGACTTGTGGATAGAGCGTTTAGATGACCTGATCGGCATCTTGGAAAATGGGTTCGTAGGCCCAAAACGAGAAGCCTAGGGTAAAGCTTCTCCATAGATATTTCTCTAGCGTTGGGCGACCTCAGATGTAGATCTGCTTTGGGTTTGCTAGACATTTAGTAAATACATATACTCAGACAATAACATATAGCAACATTCGCCGTGTTGCTTGATAGCAAATATCTTGACATCGTTTAAAATAGGCCGTCGCTGGTGGGTATCGAAGCTGTAAATCATACATAGAGCGCAAATACGGGGAGCTCTGTTCAATGGTCGGCCAATTACTAAACAGTGGACCGCATCCTAAGAATGGCCGCTCATCTAGGAATTCCGACCTGAGAAGAATAGAATATCCTTAGCTTGTTGTTGATGCTGACTGTCTTAGAGCCTATGCTTGTTCCATGCCTTTTTGGCGGCGCTAGGCATGGGTCGGTATGTATCCCTATCAGGGGCTTTACCACCTCTCCCCCGGCCAGGAGGAGCACCACCACCTCTTTTCCCCCCACCGCGACCACGAGAAACTGGCTGTGACCTGTCTCTGGGCGGAGGCCTAGGTGGATACCGTGTCCTGGACGGTTGTCTGGGCGGAGACATTGACCGCTCCCGGCCATTCCGGCCAAAAAACTGGTCTCGATCACGGTATCCACGGCGGTAATCATGCGGTATAAATTGTTGCGTATCATTCTGAGAGTTCTGTCCCAGGTTCCTGCCAATACCACCGCCAAAGCGGATATGCGAGCGTCCAGCATCCCCTCTGATGGGCCCGCGCTGATTTCTATGAATCATCAGGTCGTCCTCTTCATCAGATGGCATCGCATCATTTGCGCGACCTTTGATTTTGATATTTGGAAGTCTGTCCAGGCTTGGATGCCCCATCTTGCCGGATGGTAGGGGGTTATAGTTGGCAACGGCCGCCGGATCATAAGTCTTCAGACTCCAAGAGGACGTGTCCATTGTATAGGGTCTCTCTGGACAGTCGCCCAGAAGGTGGTGCTGGCTTGTGCAAAAGCTACAGCATACCGAGATGAAGATCTGCCCCAGACCTAAATCTCGTTTTGGCAACTTCCACAGCATATCACAATCGTTTTCAATATGATAATGAGAGCCACAAAGGTCACAAGGAATTTCCGACGGCAATCGCTTCAGTGGCGACGCGCAGTTCTCCTTGACGTGGCCTCTTTCTCCGCACTTTTGACAGCGCTTCCAGGATGGACAAAACTTGCTCTCATGGGCATCCCATGCACCGCAATGTTCACACTAATCGTAGTTAGAACCAGATATTGTGTCAAAAAGGTCAATGCAAAATACTTACCTCCTTGCTTGGACAAATATCTGCCAAATGGCCCTCCCTCATGCAATCTGTGCATCTAATTGGAAGACTGAGATCTACTGCGTCAGGAGTCAGGTTGTAGTACATGTATTTGACTTGCCGCTCCAGATCTTGGCGGGTAAGATCTCCAAGAACTCGAGGAGGTGGGCAGTATTTTGTACTAAATAGTTGGATTGCTGCTTTTGCTGCAGATCCTTTGGGCTGAAAGTCTTGATCCTGCGAAGATAACGAGCCGCCTTCAGTGACAGGTTGAGCACGAGTTGTGCCATTTGTGACGGGCTCCTGGAATCCTGAGCGGCTGACTCCCACAATTCCCTCTGGCTCTTTCATATTCGCCACCACTTCTGACTGCTTGTTCTCCGGATTTATATTCAGCATAATGCCATTGTCCAGCTCCGATCCCTCATCGGAATCAGAGTCGTCAGAAATAACCATGGGTGAACCCGCCCGGTCACCTTGGGCTTTATGCGGGCTCTCTTCTCTCTGATCAGCGTTTGGAGCCTGGTTTGGTGCAGTTGTATGTCCTTCCACAATTTCATCACTTGACTCGGACGCGCTCCGGCTGCTCCAGTACTTCCCATTAATTGCATGGAAGGAGTTGGATACGGGCGTATTTGTTGCGCTAGAGCCACCACGAAGGCTGGTCCTGATCGTTCCATTTCCGCAATTATTCCAATTGACTGCTGGTTGCATCGTTTCTGCTGGAGAAGGTTGGACAGAAACACCCCCTTCGGAGGATTCAGCATCGGCGCTATCCAAAGATTTATTCGATTTTAGACTCGATTGATCGTCCACGGGGAGCGAAATTGCCGTGAATGCTGCGCCCTGCGGCACAAAGTCCTGCATATTTCGACGCCCTTGTCGACCAGCGTGTAACATCCGGCCTCTCCTCGCGCTCTGCCTATGTCGTTGTTTTGGTCCGTTATTGGCCTTCCGTCTATTTCGAGATTGGGAGCCGACAGACGCGGTACGCGAGTCGTCAGCACTGTCATTTTCCTGGACACGCCCAGGCATGACAGGCTGTTGAAATCTGGCTGCGCTGGCTTCAAGTTGTTAGTTGGTGCCGCCCATGGAACTGTGGACAAAAAAAGGGTAACGCGAGAGATCAGGCAGTAATCTTCGACTGGGTCCAGTATCCTCTGACTCGACCTTCTGATTCGTAACCAAAGTCAGAGATTGTGAAGAATGTATTCTCTGTTGTCCTGCACGACAAAAAATCACAGAAAGGCATGTCGTCACTGTGCGTTAGTCAGCAGCTGGCATTAGGATCAATCCGGCTAGCGTGAGAGACCAGTTCGGAAGTGTTCTTGCTGTTCATTGTGAGTGGATGACGACGTGAGGAAGCACTTCAACAACCATCTTTGATCTCGACACCACAGCTCCAGGGTTTTCTTTTTATATATCTGCTCTTTGCGGAAGAGGATGAGGGTGTGACTGCTATTATTGCTGTGGATGGTGCCTTGCGTAACTTGTACGAATTCCGGGGCGTCTCATCAGTGTTTCTGCCTCCTAACTTCAGAGCGAATCCTCCCTTGAATATATCGATTCCGACCTTCGAATCCTGCCCTTCCTCCGCTCGCTAATTATATCATCATTCTGCTCTTGTTCTGGTCTGGATCTTGACGCCATAGCAACCAGTCTTCTGAGACAGGCAACGCAAACTTCTGTGTGATTCCGCGCGGATCTTTGTTTGTTCCACTGCCTGAACTGCTCTGTGAACACTTGCGTTTAGGCGGCAATTTACCAAATCCTCCAGCTATATCTCCCTGTCCTCACGGACACAACACCGCCAAACTGTCTTCCCTACTCGTACCACGTACCTCCTCCTTCGCCGCCGAACTTGACCCCGGTCCACGAAACGCTCCTAATCTCCTTTCACCAGAATCCGCGATGAGTCAGAACAAGGCAGGAAGAAGACGGAGGTCAAGCAGCATTATATACCAGGAGCCTCAGGAGTCCATCGAGCATACGAGCGATCAGGCTGCTCTGCCCAATCTCAACGCTAACTGGGTTAACGCGAAAGGTAAGCATCAGAGAGGGTTGCCGTATCCTATAAGAGTTGGATAGCTCTTTTATCCTCAGTCGAAAGATTGAGACGGAGGGCCTGGCTAACTTCTCTCGTACAGGCGCCTGGACAATCCATTTCGTCTTGATCATTGCGTTGAAGATCTTCTACGATATCATTCCTGGCGTGTCACAAGAAACATCATGGACTCTCACCAATATATCCTACATGTTCGGATCGTTTCTCATGTTTCACTGGGTTCGGGGTGTACCATTTGAGTTTAACGCGGGGGCATACGATAATCTGAACATGTGGGAGCAGATCGACAATGGAGACCAATATACCCCGGCCAAGAAATTCCTACTGAGCGTTCCGATCATCCTCTTTCTGTTGAGTACGCACTATACTCACTACGACCTGACATATTTTGTCATCAACTTCTTAGCCGTTTTGGGTGTGGTAATCCCCAAATTGCCGATTGTACGTGATCCTTTCCTCTGGCTTAGTCCTAACTCTGAACTAACCTGGATGCAGTCGCATCGCCTACGGATAGGCTTCCTCTCGGACGGCCCGGACGATTCATAGTTTGTTAGACCGGGTATTCCTAAAGCGGTTACTATTTAGATTGAAGCTTTTGCCATTACCTCCTTTGATTTGCAGTCGTAAACTGTCTCAGGATGCTTTTCTCTCCTCCGTCAAGGGCCTCCTTTTTACTCCCACATCACCACTCCTTGCTGAATTTCAGTAGAATTCTGAGATAAACTACTTGCAAAACTCAAGGGCTGTTAATATTTTTTTAATGCCGCCGCCATTGGCCTGTAAACAAACGAAAGTATTGACAGACCCCGATCAAAGCCACTGGCGCTGCTCTCGGAGCACGAGTTAGACGCGCGGAAGCTATTTTAAGCGCGCGCCAATTTTGCCGCGCAATATCCTAATATCCCCAGAGGTCTACGACCTCACAAAGTGTTACCGGCCGTTGACATCCTGTCCGTAACAAAATTATGCATATCGATTCCCGTTCTAGGTGGCTAGCTTAACGTGGCAACTGGCCTTGCTAGAAAAGAGCCCTGATATGATCCTGTCAGAGTTCGACTTCGAGTTTTGGTCGGACTGTCCATGGGCAGGATCTGACAGCCAGCGCCCTATCGTTGAATCGTCCATGGCCGCGAATCAATTGCATATGCTTGTCAGTTCCTACACGTGAGATTTGGCTGCGAGACCCGAGCCTCGTCATCCGCTTGTGTGCGGTTAAATGTGCCCATTATGCTGGTTGGAAGCCCTTACTCGAAGAGCGCTTTAGGGAGCAACAAGAGAGCTAAAAGCCTAAGCCTAAGCCCCTAGATGTGTTACCTGGACATTGTTATTTGTGAGTCAGTATTAAATTGCAGGACTGGATGTGTCTACAATTCAATAAATTCAAAGCGCGCCCCAGATGTACCTGCCCAAAGGGATAGACGGGGAATTCTCGAGCTACCCGTTGTGGACGGCTCATAACCTGGAATATACCAAGGGGCAGCGTCCACTTCTGCTCTCAGGATCTGCGCTTCGTATGACCCTGGGTGCTGCTGCCTCAGCGCGACGGCCAAGTTGTGTTTGGCCGCCAGAATTTGGGCTTCTCCCAAGCCGCCACCGTCTGCCAGGGCTCTTCTCAGCAGACGTTCGGCATCCGCGGCATTTCCTTGACTGGTTAAGAATGCGGCAGTATTTACTGCAAGAATATTGTTTGCCTCGTATTCGGTCCTATCGGCGTAGCCTTCCGGTAAAGGTTCTTTGAGAAGGGAGGAAGCCAGGTCACTGATGACGCTGGCTGCCAATTTTTCAAGCCCGAGTCCTTGCAGCATGATAGCATACTCCATTTTGATACCCAGGCTTTCAGGGGCCGGTTGCTCGACCTGTGACTCGGACAGTGAGCTGATTTCGGCCAGAAAGCGAACAGAGAGCTCTTTTATCATCCATAGCCAGGTATATTGTGATGAGTCCTTTGAGGCAATTTATATTGATTGACTCCTCGGGCGAGCGCCGCAACATGGTTTGCCTCCGAATCTCCGAATAGAAATGCCCCGCCAGAGTGAAGTCCTTGTTGTCGAGATAGTACCTTGCAACGCGTTCGCTAGCTTCTAAACCTTGCCCGTCCTTTCCGACGCCATCCATAGTTCCGAACGCGCTTGCTCGTAGTTCTTCATCGCTGGCGAGCCTGGCAAGGGAACAGCAAAGAATAAGCAGTGTTCTATCTTCCTGAAATTCAAGATGTCGGGCGTCACACGCGATGTCGGCCTCGGGGCCTCTGGACCGCTCTAGCAGTAGGAGGGCAAACGCAACAACTGTGTCCGAGATTGTGCTGCAGTTCCAACGAAAACTTGCTGCTTTCCGTTTTATTCTCTGATAGACTGCGCTGGAGGTACGGTTGGGGTTCTGCCGCATCAGTCTCGAGAGATTAGCGATATCGCTAAGCGTCTGCTTCCGTATATTGGTGAAGACCCCGGTTTGAGCAAGTAATTTTCCAAATGGACCCCCATCTAATGCCTTAATTCGGCCATACACATCTTTCACTGTTATTTTGTTTCCGTTTTCAATTGTATGTCCAAAAATATAGAGTGCAGGTCTATCGAACTGCTTCGGTGAAAGCGCCCAGGCACGTGTAATTTGAAGGCACTGTCGAAGGAGCTCTTCTGCAGTGCCATTCAGATTCGAGGAGATATATAGCTGAGCTAAACAATTGATCGTGCTTATAAGCTCACTTGGGTCTATTGGAACCGCAGTAGAGAAGGTTTGGAATATCGTCTGTCGAAATTGGCTGAGACGCGCCTTGATGCTCGAGACACTGGCGGTTTGGCTTGCTTTGTGAAGCCAGTTCTCCACCGAAACATCATAAAGCTGCCTCACGACCAGGCATGGGTCGTGCTGGGCAAGATGCTGGAACCATATCTCAGCGTGCAGGGTCTCGAGAAACCTAGTCAGATAAGATACCACTTCAGCTGGGTACGGTTCGAGGCACAAGTCGACACCATGCCGATGTAAGGAATCCTACGTGATCTTCCCCCGCTGTTCCGTGTCCACACTGCCAGCTGACATATGTAGAAAATGCCGCCGATGCCAGATATTGTAGGGTGTCAATCGCTGCATCTCGATATGCATCGGCTAGAGACAAAATAGGACAAAGCAATTTGTCAAGTTTGGGCGATGGTGTGAGCGCCGTACCGTAGATGACGAAATTCCTTGATGGAGAGGCTGTGAAGCGGACATGACTTCCGCTATCTGATAGTTCTACTATGCCTTGAAGACATTTTTCCACGACTTCTTTCGGGCTGACCTGAGGCGAGGGAAACAAGCTCAGTAGCCCATCTAATTCGGCAACGCTCAGAGCCCTGGGAGAGGCTATCATCCACTGGAGCGTTTTATGAGCACAACCGCGAAGAAATGGAGGCATTGTGTCCAGATGCCGAAACACTTTTGACAGAAGTTTATCCAGGCCTTTGGGAAGGGGTTTCCGCCCTAGCACGTTGTCATTTAATTTGTCAACAATTGCAAGATAGTGAAAGCCGCCTTCATCACCCTCGTGAAGGGATTTAATGGCTTCGCTAAGAGCTCCCATTATCATGTGCCTGCGGCCGAGGACGGTTCTCGCATACGAGTCTAGAGCAACCCCAGCCGAAGGGAGTGGGAGTTCCATTTCTGCACAGCATGGGAAAGCGTCTTCCAGGCGAGTACGGCTAGTCACCATCACTCTGATATCTGTAGTACTCTCCAAGGAAATTTGGTGCATTTTCCTCAGCAGTGCCGCCTTCTCGGAGTCGTCCACTCCGTCTATGATGCAGTAGGAACGAGCAAAAGACCTCAAGAGCGCTTCAAGCGCAACCCATAGATGATCCAAGGGAACCCTTCAATGAGTGGGATATGGCTCAAGGGCACCCGCGAGCTGAGCCCAGGAGGCTGGGTGAAAAGTTGCGCGATGGCCATGGTCAGGAACGATGCAACGGTACCTTTATCCTCTTCGAGGTCGCTAAAGAAGAAATAAACGACCGCCGTGTCCGCTTCCGGCTGGGTACAAATGTCTAAACAGCGGCCGACGATGTGAGCAGCCGCGACTGATTTCCCACTCCCGGGAGGCCCGAAAACGACGAGACGACGGTAATCGCAAGAGGGATCCAGCCAGTCCCTCACGTCTCTCTGGTCAATATATGAGAGAGCGCAGTCAGCTGCAACCCCGTTCTGCAGAAAGGTCGTGTAATTTGCCGGCTTCAGATAACTTAGGTGCCTGCTAAGCAGCTCACCTCGTTGTGGCAACGTATACTTTCCTTGCAGTTTGGGAAAAGAATCAGGAGTGCGATTAAGAGACGGCTCGGCATATTTGCCCTTTTTGGGACCAAAGAATGCTATAGGGTAACGATTGTCAGTGGACAGTGTTTCAGTACATGACCCGGGTGAACTTGCCGGCTTTGAAATCCGAATCGCTAACAAAACTGAAAGCGATCACCTCGCCTTCCTGCCTAGTCATCAATCTGTTCCTCAGGTTCTTGAGGGCGGGAAGTGAACTAGGAATAGATCGGACATGCTCCTCTTCGTCATTTTCTTCTTGCGCAGCCTGATATTCGTAATCAAGCTGCACATGAAAGTGCCAGTCGTAATGAACATGTAATTCAGACCTTAACAGCCAAGTCAGCAACTCGCCGACGATACTTGGAGGGCGGGATATAACTCAGCCACGTACTCGCTTTCAAAGTCTTTTCCACAGTGCTGACACTGGGCATGCTCCTTTATGTCTAAGTCAACCACACACATCTTAACATGAGCCCAATCAAGTTTAGGTGGACAAACTCACGATTTTGGGCATGTAATTCACAGTCTGCCTCCGTGGCGTACGACAACTCGCACTTCTTGCACTTGAACAACCATTTGTACAGGTTGGGGGATTCTGGAGGCCGTATATATCGCTCCTCGATGCGGCAGCCGGACCGCTGGTAACTAGGATTCGCTTTTAAGCTTCATTCAACCCCTTCAACCATTTGTCGTTGGTCCGGTACCTATCCACGATCAAGACCCAGCATACGATGTTTTGTGCCTCACAATCGGAGGACTGCTCATGCTCCTGCACCAGCTGGCTGTATACTGTACGGCTTTATCAACAAAGGTCCAGCGGATTGAGAGCATAATGTCCATACCCCGTGGAGAAGACACGCTTGCAAAACCTACCGGGATGCAGGACAGGTTCTTCAGCACCCGGAGATATCATCTCTCCGGAGTCGGCGCTCGACTGGTTGGGCTGAACTAGCAGGCTTCCGCGCCTGGTCGGCGTTCCCATTGCTCGAGTTGGGGCGCTGCGATACGTGGCGCCATACTGTCACTCTGGGTGGACTCTCCGTTGGATCTCCTTGTGGTATGTGAGATGTTCCTTGAACTCGTTTCTGCGTCCAGTCTCTTGTTAAACATACTTGATAGCACAGGAAACAAATCGCCATCCACTGACCTTTGCTGCAACCTAAGGCCACAGTGTTTGCACTCCATGCTCGGAACGAGGGTGGTTGCGGATCTCAAAGGTGTTTTCGTCCATCGCAGAAATATGAGTGTATTCTCACCCGTCAAGGGCGTTTTTATACGCAAAATGAGGCTCTCTGAGAGTCTCAGCACAGCCTTGTCGTGAATGTTACACGAAACACGAAGGGATTCCCGGGATCTCCTACCCGGTACGCTCCCTCATCGACAAGAGTTAGTTATGACCCCAGAGATCTTTGACTAAGTTAGCGCGAGGCTATCGAAACGGCTTCAGAAACACAAGGCTCAATAATGGAGCTCAAATGGTCACCATCAATTTTACCCTCAGCCACCACCGATCATCGTTTGACCAAAGGTGTGTTGACGCCTGACAGCAATCATGCAATGCAAACACTGCTCTGTCGAGTTTCATGATCAGTAAGTCAAGGTCGACTTCCAAAAGAGGGGAGTATTAACAGCCCCCTCAGGTTAGAGCTAGTTGCTCACTACAAAAAACATGCTGCAATCCAGCAAAGAGTGCACGAGCGAACCTATGGCTACCAATACAGCGATGCTCGTGCTAACCCCAGCCGAACAGAGCAGGCTCAGGGCAGTCTACCTCTGTCGCCTCTAACCCCGGACAGGCGAGAGACGAATGCGGTAGGTATTGGGCGACAAGATACCCCCGCGAACGCAGTGCCAGAGCCAATGGAGCCGACGCTCGTTTCGGCGGCCATAACAGTCGACGCCAGATCCGCCGAGCGCGCTGCGCGCAATCAGCACGTTGCAGATATCTGCAGCTTCATGGCCCAGGAAGACGGATTGCTTATGTTTCGTCGCTTTTCCAAGCTCAATATTCGGAATCTGCTAGTCATGCAGACGGAACTGGCAGAATTGGAGTCTCGCTTAAAAACGTTCCCCAGCTCAAGTGACACACAGGACACTGAGAAGAGCGGAATCAAGGAGCATCTCGAAATACAGATCCGGGAAAAGCTGGAGAAATACAGTCAGTGAATCTTTGAAAAGGGGGGGCGAGTTGCTAAGTCAATTTTCAGACTACGCTCTTCTGGCATTGTCGCAACTCTCTAATCTACAAAGGCCCGAGGACAATTTTGTCAAGGCCTTTATCGACTGGGCCGCCGACTCCAGGCTTTCGGCGACCGCGGAGTGTGGGTTTCTAGCGAAGAACAGTGATATTCGGAGCGACTTGTTCGCAGTGAAACCGAATTCCGAGCGCAAAGTCTGGGTTTATCGAGCGGTTGAAGCTCTTATTTGGAGGCTAATTGTCAAGGTAAGATGGATTACCCGAGCTCCCGTCCAACGTTGGCGACCCAGCGCTCACATATCTCAATCCTATGGGTAGAGTTCGAGAAGCGGGAAGAGGTCAGAATTCCCGCATGGCGGAGTGCTATACACGTACGATGACAGCAGGGTAACTCTAGCGGTCCGCCTTATATTGACGACCTTAACCTCCATATTGCTTGTCGTCCCGATCATCATTCTGTATTTTGTCCGCAACGGCTATCGTCCACTCCTTGTAGTGTGCATCTGCACGGTGGCTGTTGCAGCGACAATTGCCGCCACAACTGACTGCAAAAACCACGAAATCCTCATGGCCACTGCCGCGTAAGTACTCTTCTTTCTCTGCCTGGTTCAGGGCCGTCTAACGGTCCAACCCATGTAGGTACGCTGCCGTTATGATCGTCTATCTTGGTAAGTAGTGGAGCTTATACGCGATAAGTCAAATAGCCGGCACCTATATCGCAAGAATTTAAGGGCATCAACCCGGGAGGAGTAGCGGAAGCCCGGGACAGCAGGCCGTACCAACAATGCCCAATTGTGCGCGGAGACTGCTTTCAACTTGACACTTCTGGGAGTGGGTTTAATGGCGGCATAGGAGCTCGGGGGCTCTGCCTGTTTAGCACCGAATTTCGGTTGAAAGAGGACTCGATTAATGGCACTCGTACCTGATATAGCATAGTTACCATCATGTTTGCCGCTTGGGTGAGCCCTGATAGAGAATGATCAAGTTAACCTGAATATTGACGGTGTTCTGTTGGTATATAGCCGGATTTATATTCTTCCGTCCGGTCCTCCTCCTGACAACCCAACTTCACACATCCACCCATCTCGATGTATCAAGGGAAATATGAGGTGGCCGCAAGACAATGGACTCGTCGTGTTCGTGTAACCACAGGGCTCCCTCCTCCAAACCGACAGGGGACGGGCCGCCTATGATCTATCACCGGAACCTGCATCGCATATCACCCGATCCAAGTCGGCTGCAGCCTCGTTCCTTGTACGACACAACTCGCCGGCGTCATGAACCGAGCTGCTCAGCCTCATGGCCAAAGCGTAGTTTTCTTCCCGAGAGCCGTTGGTCTCCTCCTCCTCTGGGAAGAGTTGCTCATAATGATGGGGGATTTCGTTCTACAGCAGACTATCTCAAGACCATGGGAGCTGTCTAGGTTTTATCATCCTACGACGGCGCGCGATGGACGTGCTCCCATTCTGTCAGCAGTGTAAGCACTGTGAGCGTGTCTTTTTTACAAGGTATGCTCTCCTCTGCATATTTACAGGATATTAGTATTTTGACTCTGGTTTGTAGTGCTCTTTGGCACGAGCACCTCCACTGGCACGCAACTATCCAAACTAAATTGGACCTTGGGAATACCAGGACGCTCACAGGTCCTGCCTCACATATCCAGGTTGACCCTCAAAGAAGAGTTGTATAATATAGACTATTTGAGGAACCCGGCACTGAAGACGAGTACTTCAACCTGGGTCTTTCAGACGAGCAGGTAGAGTCGAACTTGCACAAAATCATCCAAGAATGTCCTGCATATGGAGATGGGACTGAAAATCCAGCTCAAATTCCGGAGCTCAAGTGCCCTAACTGTGACGACATTTTCTATTATCGGTAAGCATGGCACATCTCTCCGGTCCGTCCTTCATGGCTGTGATTAAGACCCTAGTGCCGCAGAGCCCAACTCGACGAACACCGTAACTCTAAACACTGCCGTGGTAGTCCAATCGTGGTTTATATCATGCTCGTCGATAAGTAATCAACATCGGAGATCTGTGTGAGAATGGCAAAGATATAGTCTAATATATCGTCATAGCTCGACACCCGCCGGTTACAGGGTGGAGGATGAAAAGGTGCCATTTGAGAGCGCGGAGGCACTTTTTAAATGCACCCATTGTGAGCTTGGGTTCTTGACAGAAGATGAAAGGCTGAGGCACCAGAGAAGCCGTATGATTGACTGCTTTGCCCGTTCTATCTTACGCCTGATCAGCGGCGAACTGACCTGACGGACAACCTAGACGGTTTCCCAGCCTGCTTCATGTTTGCATTGCGGCAAAACGCTGCTCAGCAAGTTCGTCTCACTTATTTATCGCCATGGTTACATTCAACTTTACTCATAATCCTAGATATGAACTGGAATGGCACCATCGCTGGCACGGGGATATCCAGCAGTCGAGGAGGGGCCGTTCTCCGGTTCAATATTGTCTAACAGTAATTTAGTGTGTAAAGTACAACGCTTCTGTTCTCCTGCATGCGAAGCCCAACATCACGGCCAGGAGGCCTGCGTACCGTCGGTAACGCTCAGCGAAGCGTCCTTCATAGAAATACAGTCTTGTACCCCTACACTGGCTCTAGAACAAAAACTCGGGAGTCGTATCAGAAAGGCCCTGAAGCTCAAGCACTGCCCCGTCCCTCTGTCGGCCGGAGCGGTCTTTATCGATCCCCAAAGCTTCGCAACAATCCGATTCTCAAAGCCGACAGTGCGTCTGATGACCGTTGAGCTTGAACCGAACGTCGACGTTCGCATTGCATTTCCTTTGGAGGGACAGTACCATTGGATGAGAGAAGAGCATTCGTTTTACCTGCTCTTGGCATCGGATTCATATGCGATTGTTGCGCCTGGAGAGAAGATGGTGCGCGGCCTTTGGCGAGCGCGAGATACAGCGTTTTGCAGGGAAACTGAGGGAATGGATCTGCCTGACCAGGATCTAATTGAATATGCACAATCAGTTCCGAAATTCGATCGTGCGGCAGCTGTTCTTGCCCTGCATTTTATAGAATGGGCGGTGGTCTAGGGCCATTACCTTATTCTTTTGCCCGGGAATTTAAATGCTTCGCGTTGTTTCCGGATCTGCCCCTTGATATTGCAGAGTAAAGGGGCCAAGCTCTTAATGACTGTTTTATACCTGCAAATTTAATTGCCATATCCTTAGCCAATCTCGGTATAATATTGAAAAACAACTTGAAGATTGTGTTGACTGCTCACAGCCGATGAGGTCTGGGCGTTGAAGCGGCGGAGTCGGAGATATTTTTATCCGCCGGCTAACTTATGATCTTGTCGCCTCGTCACCTTGGCAGGGGCTCCAACCGACAAGTCGAAATGATATCGGCCATGGACGGCTCAACAGGAGGGCGCTGTGGTTCTTCAGGGGGTATGTCTCAACCTCCCTTTTCTGAATGCTTCCAGTTGACCCGGAAGACAAGCAAATACGAACAGTCTGCTATCAGGATGTTGGAAGGGCGTGTTTCTCGAAACTTCATATCTTCAAGTTTCATGGTTGATTAGTAGAGAACCGACCTGAGCCGAGGTTGGGAATTCTCTCTTTGCTCTCTTGATGCAGCAAAAGATGAGCATCTATGAGGTGATGAGCAAGTCAACCGATGCAGACCTTTGATACTTGCACCTGGGAGGAATGAAAGACGGAGCGTTCATTTCACCGGCCCCTCGTACGGAAGAGAGTTGCCAGGAGCCGACGGTTGATGGATTGTTCCGAGCGTTTTTTTGAAGGTTTTGGAAAATGATTGCAAGATGACCGGATGGTTAAATCGTATTCGGCGTTGATATTCCTCCAGGTGAGCAGACAAAAGGAACAAGTTAAGGGTTAAAAATGGCATTTGCTTCATGTCTTAGCCATCACCACCTTCTTGACTTCTTCGAACTTCAATTAGTACTCAATATTCGTCGACAAATAGAATGGATTTAGAAATTGCGCGACCACTTACCCTTCGCTGCGGTTTGGTCTTTCCCAACCGCCTGGTAAAGGCAGCTATGATGGAGCAGATGGCGGATCCAGATTATTATCCTCACGAGGTTTACCATCGAGTATACGGCCATTGGGCTGATGGTGGCTGGGGGATGATCCTGACAGGTAATGACGCCCCGTCTCTTCATGAAGTTTTCGATGTTTATGAGCGACTAGGAAACGTCCAAGTGGACACAACGTACCTCGCTAGTCATCATGACACCGCTGTGCCATCTACAGGACGCAATCTGCTTCAGCGCTGGAAAGAATGGGCAAATGCCTGCAATAAATCCGGAACGCCAATCATAGTCCAAATTAGCCATCCAGGGCGACAGTCCCCTACCGGAGCTGGGACACGGAGTCTGTTTTCAAAGTCAATTGCCCCGAGCAGCATCCGTTTGAGCTTCGGGGATGGTATCCTCGCACGGTTTCTAGCATCAGTCATGTTCGGAACCCCGCGAGAAATGACGACTGAAGACATTGAGCATGTCGTCCGTCGATTTGCAGACACTGCATGTCTAGTAGCTGAAAGCGGCTTCAGCGGGGTACAGATTCATGCGGCCCATGGTTATCTCTTGTCTCAGTTTCTGTCCGAAGATACCAACAAACGGACTGATGATTATGGTGGCTCGCCCCAGAAACGAGCCAGGATTGTCGCAGAGATAATTCGGGCCATTCGCAGCAAGGTGCCATCGTCATTTTGCGTTGGACTCAAGCTGAATTCTGTCGACCATCAATCACTTGGCAAGCTTCAGGACTGCCTTGAGCAACTAAAAATAATCGTCGATGAGCAAGTCGATTTCCTTGAGCTAAGCGGCGGCAGCTATGAGGATCCAAAGGTAAGTTATAGAGTACTTATAAGGTTCTTGCAGAACAGGCTGACAGACAAACACCCCAGATGGTAGGGCACCACGGCGATTTCGAAGAATATAATAAAAATAAGTCAACAGCATCTCGAGAAGCGTTCTTCCTGGAGTTTGCAAAGGCCATCAGAGGTGCCGTTCCAAACATCCCCCTCGTCGTCACCGGAGGCTTTCGAACGCGCTCGGGTATGGAGGCAGCTTTAAGGGAAAATGCCTGCGACCTGGTTGGCATCGGCCGCCCAGCCATTTTGAACCCTTCAATGCCAAAGGACGTCATCCTGAATCCGGAAGTGCTGGAAGAAGACGCCCAAGTGCTTGCCAAAAGAATCAAACAGCCTTCGATTATCCAGAAACTGGGCGTTAAACAGATCGGTGCGGGTGCAGAAAGCGTAAGTGCAGCCATGAATTTCCCCTGAGAAGGCAAAGTTAACGTACCGTGTCAAAGGCCTGGTATAGTAAGCAGCTTCAGCGGATTGGCTCTAAATAAATCGGATAGGCAGATCGGTTTGATTCTTGTAAACTGAGGAGCACAATGGCTTCGTTGGACATTGGAAGAGTTGTATGATTGACTAGTTGGCCCATTCTGATTTGGATACTCCCAACAGGCGAACTGAATTGACAAACAATCCTGATATTTCTCGACCTGTTTCATAATTGAATTCCGGCGCGAAAGAAGGACAAGCACAGCATAAATGAATGAACCTTTCTTTTTTTCTCAGGACCGTCTAGTATCGACGGAGAATGGAGGAGAAAGGCGGAAGAGAAATCCGGTGAGATGACAAACAGGAATCACATAACTAGCTAACTAGCGCCGGAAGAACTCCCTCCCGGTCTCTCTCTACCTCTAGTTACCGAAAGAAGGCCTTCCTATTTTCTACTCCCTAATTTTTACAGCAACATCTCCTTCAAAAAAAACCTCCCCACAGCATACAAACCTGGTTGGCCACCAGAGGCTTGAATGATCAGACCGTTCCTCGCCACTCTGACGACTACCCTAATCCGAGGGGCTAGCCTCGATGCACTCGCGATGATCTCAGGCAGTTATCCCCAGCATGAAGTCTTCACTGTGGGGGTGCAAATCAACTTCAAGACCATCCTGGGTAACTGAAGAGTTATCCTCACTCTTGCTGCTCTGACACCTCTGACACCACTGTCACCTACTGCACCAAAATCTGGAACGTACTCCAAAGTCTGACAAAGTATTATACCAACCATACCCTGACAAATCTGCTCTGAAAGCAAAAAAAGGCAATCTGCTAAAGAACTATCTTGAGCTCATCTACCAGCATTATCTCGCAAATTGGAAGCAAAAACTAGCAAAAAGATATGACAGGGATCACTACGTTGTTGTCTTGAAGAAACAAGTCGCAGACAAGAAACTCAGACAAAGTTTCAGTGACTTTACTATGTCATGGAGATCAAGCAATTTCATCTTACAGATATGCATCAATGCTACTCTTTTAGCTGTTTTCATTTATGTGATCAGGCAACATACACATTAGCCTACCAGCTCCATCCACAAATACCTATCATTTGGCCTCTTTTTTGAGGGGCAATCTGAGTGAGTTCCCTTCTACACCTCCACTGAGATTCCCATCTGCTAACTTTCATGGCAGTGGAATGGCTATGGCATTATTTCCATAAGGCTAACAGGTTCCACATAGCAATAACAGACCTGGAGCACTTTGTCCGTTCAAACCAAGTCCGCTCAATTCTCAAAAAACAGCTCGTCATCAACTCCCTTCCTGCTCAGCTCGGTGACGCTACTCCGACAGCTGAGGATTGGGTCAAGGTGGCTGACACCATTTTCAAAGGGGTCCTGAGAACCCCAAAGCTCAATGAGAAAACCAGGAAGGCTGCAGAGAAGCCCGGCGGCGGGGGTGGTCCAGCCCATTGTGAAATGGGCTTTTTCGTCCCTGAGAAACGGTCACACTGGGCTACGTCGGAGTTCCTCAGTTGGCATGTATGGGGTGTTGTCGCATATTTGAGTCATGGAACGCAACTTATGAGTACCCAAAGCCTCTCATCCCGGGCAGCTATGGAAAGTGGTATTACCTTTGGGCGGTGCCTGTCTTTCCTGACGGGGATCAAGCTACTTACTAGTTAGGCTACACACAAGAACGCCAAGCAGAAGATTTTCAATAGGCTCGCCCAGAAGGAACTTGTCAATCTCCGAGTCCTCAGTGATGGTAGCGTCACGGTCCCTTCTAATACCTTTGAGCCATCGGAGGAATCCGATTTACACGAAGACGTCGATAACTAGCTGCGTGCAGCGAGCGGCAAATTCGAGACCAGTTGTTAGGTGGCGATACCGAGATAAAGGAAGATATTGGATTGTTGCATGTTGCTCAAGTGGGAGCGGCAACTGCAGGATTTACGCCAACAACGACCTTGACGCCCGTAGACCGTTTATCGAAATCCGATTCTTCTTATCCTGGTGCGCGTTGCGTTTGCGGAATTGTCTCTGTTTGCTATGTCTGTTGGTTGGCATTTTCCTGTTCAGACGAGTGTCCCTCATTTCGATTGAACCAAGAATATGGAGTAGAAACCAATCGCTGCCAGTGGTTTCCAGGATAAGGCCCCGGAGACCAGCCAGCTAAATACATGCTAGGAGCCGGCGATGGTGCTGAGCTAGAGTTCGATACCCAAAATAGATTAGGATAGATCGCGAGGCTATTTCAGGCTGTATAATGGGCTGTTTGACATGGGGAATCAGACCTTCGTTCTTTTTCTTATCACTTCATCTATACCATGCCTCCGTGTCTGCCTGACCAAGGCCCGATTGAATATGCACTGTCCGTTCCAAGACTTTATCACGCGGCAGTTTTTCGAGCCCTGAGATTGATGTAATTGGTGATCTAGAGGCATTTGTGTCAGGATACGGAGTACTACTGAATGGTTTGGTTGCGGAGCTGAGATCTGCCCCTTGATGCCAAGACAATTTAAGCGCGCGTCAAAGAACGCGTTCCTTTCGACGGACCGCCGTCATTCTACGTTCCCAACATCATAAGAGCGATGGCCTCCCGTAAAGATGGTATACCGATGTACCGGCCTGCAAAGGAGCTGCCCTTTGAACTGCGCCAGCATTGTGGGATTTACTTCGGGGAGAAATTACGTTCGTGGCCTCCAACCCGCCCCCGCGCCCATGTGAGCTCCGCTGACTGTTCTTTTCATGCAGACTTTCAAGCACTCAGCTTGCTCCTGAGCCTCCTTTCCTCAGGCACCGTAGCATCAAGTCCAGCCTTCGTTCCCCCGCCTCAATTCCTTGCCCTCGCAGCAACACTCGTCGTTCACCCTTCTACAACCAACCGAGCGAAATCGACGGAGAGCTATCATGTCGCAAATGCCGCTCTACAATTGCTGAAACTCACCAATACCCTGGTGGGGCCAGTTGGAGCCGGGTTTGAGGATGCATTTAACTTTACACATTTCGATTCGACGCGATCTGGCAGCAGGAGACAGGCGGACGAGAGCGAGGCCGAAGGATCCTCGTTCAGGGAGACTGTGGATATTGAGATTGCGCAGGCTGGATCGTTGTGGTCTCGAGCGGAAGACTTCTGGCACGTCGTGGGATGGGGGCTCAATTGTTCGATTCTGCACCCGCGTCGATGGGCGGCCTGGAAGCTATTGTTGCAATTCATGTGCGATGTCCTGGAAGACGATTGGAGAGAAAGGCTGCGCCAGTGCGACTTTCTGGATAAAGGACGGGGAAAAGAGAAGTTGAGTGAAGAACACTGGGCCGTTCTTAAGGGAAGCTTGATTATGAAATATATCATTTCAACGTCAGGAGTTTCCAGTCGCTACAGGAGGATTCTGAGAGCGATCTTTGCGGACGGATCATCCTCGGCTACGAATGAATTCCGGGAAGTATTTTATAATGAGCCGAAAGAACGTCAGAAGGATAAAGCTGAGCTGAAAAGGAGGGAGATGGCTGTTGATATAGATAATGACGAATACGCGGATTATCTAGGGGATAAGGACGACGAGGAGGAAGAGGGCCCACGCACTTTCAAAGAGGAACTACCACGTCGAGCTAAAAGGCCCCGAACAACTAAACCCTCTACTGATACAGCCTTAGATGATGAGACTGTGGAAGCAGAACTGAACTCATTCAATGTTTTCAACCCTGAGCGAGTGTCCCATCTAGGTGATTTAGAATCCCTTGCCCTCCGCCAGCGCCTGCTTGCCATTCTATCCAGCGTCTCTGCATTTTTGCCCGAGGAATTCATGGAGCTCGACCAGCTCTACCTCCTATTCGTGGAATTCATCCGACCTCTACCTCTCCCCACATTCCAACTCTTCGTCTCTCCATCAGTACTCCAAAACCTCCCAGTTGAAGCCCAGACAACGCTCTGCGAAATGCTCCTTTTCCGCCTCCTCCCAAACGAAATCCCTGAATCCAACGAAAAGTATCTCAGCCAGGATAAACTGGAAGAATGCTTCCTTCCCTTTCCTGCGAATACGCACGATGTTATTGATAATGCCAAAGTTTCAATCCTGCTGGAGTCTCTTCTTCGGCTTCTGGCTTCGAGTGGATTACTGCGTGCTCGGCCGTCGTTGACGCAGGCTGTTGACATTGGCATTCTGGCAAGGGGGGATCAGGCACAGACGGAGACTAAGAAGAGTCAGAGCAGAGTGAAGGCGGAAGAACTTGGGTGGATGTGGCTGATTGAGAGCGCGGCGCGGATAACCTACCTGATTGAAAAGACTATTCCGAATGAAGAAGTGGGTGAGAAGTGAATTGAGACATATTTAGGCTCATGCAAAGGAGCACGACTTTCCCTGCGGTGGAGTCATTCTGCCATGACAACTTCGGGCTGGCCGAGAGATCTTCTTAGAACAGCTTCTACTTTCCTCTACTCGATCTAACTCACCGGTGCAACCAAACCCCTTCAAGGCGCACGAATTCCACAAACGCGCAGTCGAATTGTGGCATATCTTCATGCTCACGACATACGTATATATACACCAGCATTGTGTTCAGGCGGTGAGCCGTGGTGTTCGTTTGCCCGGATGCTCTACAACAGAAGCAAAACGGGGCGTGGAGCGTTGGCGTTGAAAGCTTGAGGGCTATGGGTTGAAGACGAAGATCGGATCCATCGTGTTGATATTTAGCTTCCCTACTGGTTTGCAGAGATATATAATGGGCAGGTATTTCTATTTAGAGGAAGTGAGTGGATTGACGAGGGGCTAGGAAACGGGGATGAAAACGAACAATATACATAGGACAAGCCTAATCAATAGTATAGACAGTGAAATAGAATTGAACAGGACACAAGAAGTTAGCTATTCTAAAGAGAATAGGCCATCGAATTGAAATATCAAAAAATGTTGGTATCAAAACTCCATCAATCACCACCTCAAAAATTCCTGATTCCGCAGGCTCACCGCGGCGCCCTGGGTCCTATAATCTGCCTCCTTGCACCAAATCCAATTCCGGTCCCCCCTCTACTCTGGTTATCCCCGCCTGTATAACCATACTGGTTCACATCCCAACCACCTTCTCCAGGTCCGGTTCCAGCCGTATTGACACCCCTACTAGCAGCCTCACGCGTCTGCTTCTGATTCTCCTCCCACTCCCTCTGACGCTCGCGCTCGCGCTCCATCTCTCGCTCTAGCAAGGATTTTGAAGCCCAGCCGCCGGCACGTGTCTTTTCAGTCGAAGCCACGCGTCGACGGTTCTCTTCATCAACCTCGGATTCGGTGGAGAAGTCTTGGGTCCTATGGCTGGTTGGGCGCGAGGGCTCGGGAGCAGGGTTGCTAGCGAGGAAACGGTCTGTGCGGGTTTTGGTCATGTAATTTGCGGGATTGGGGAGTGGCCGCGGGGATGTAGGAGGGTTAGCTGCTCTTGGGGGCGTAGCAGGTGGATCGGGAAGAGCGCGGGGGGGTAAGGTTGGAGCAGCGGGTTCGGCAGCCGGTGTCTGATGGGATTGCCATTCAGATCGGAGGAGGCGGCGTTCTTCTTCCTGAGAGGTCAGGTCATAGCTAGGCTTCGCTGGCTTTGGTGGAGGACGACTACCGCTACGTGAGCGATCTTCGACTTCAGGGGTTTCGCGTTCTCGATTTGAACGGGCGAGTTCCTGGCGTTCACGTTCGTATTGCATCTCTCTTTGCTTGGCGAGTTCTAGTTCGCGCTCCAATGCCTTAATACGTTCACTTTCTGAGGTCATGGTTGCGGGTTCGGTTGGCGAGGCCCCGCGAGATATGCGCTGGTTGGCTTGATATTGGCTCAAAAACTGGCCGTTCAGTCGGGTATCAGCAAGTTCTCGTTTTCTCTCCCTTTCTTTCTCAAGTCTTTCTTCAATTTCTCTTTCTTCATCCTGTCGCCTGCGATCCTCGTCTTCCCACCGGCGTTGCTCCGCTTCCCAGCGCCTCTTCTCCTCTTCAGCTTCTTGCCGTTCCTTTTCTCGAAGTCTCCTTGACTCTTCTTCCCATCTCCTCTCCTCCTCTTCTTTAGCTCGTTGTTCTTCTTCTTCAAGTGCTACCTGGCGTTGACGTGCTGCCTCTTCAGCCTGAAGTCTCTGTTTCTCTTCTTCCTTTCTCCTCCTTTCTTTCTCGGCAAGGGTCGGAATGGTAGGGGAAGCAGAGGTAATCTGACGCCTGGCGCCAAAGGCCACTCCCAGATTACCCCGTGTTGCACCACCCATGTATCCATATTGGTGAATGTTCCATGCCGGAGCTGTGGTTTCTTCCTCCGTTTTACTGCTCCAGGGGCTCACGGAAGGCTTGGGAGAGCCGGGCGATGTAGGGGTGCGTGATTCGCTGACATTACTGACTCCACGGCTCCTAGCATATGAAGGAGAGCCTCGATATCCCGGCTGGCTCGATCCGGTTAATTGCGGGCTCATCGCGTCGCCTCGAACCTTGCCAATTGCGCGCCCGAATTTGCCTGGTTGGAGTGTATGTGCTCTCCTACTGAAGGCGCCTAAGCATTGTAGTACTTGCGCAGGGTCTTTCGATTCGTATAGATCAACTGTGAGAAAGACGTCATGGGGCGGTAGGTTCAACGGTGCCATCTGGCAGGCATGTAAGAAGTGGGAAATGTTTTCCATCTGGACAAAGGGCATATTCGACTGCTTGAACTTGACTCCTGGAGGGTCAACCGCAAGATTAACGAGCCTATAATACATTTATGGTTAGAAGTCTGCCTGGGCTGTCGCAATGAGGGGCATTGTTGGGAGATACCTGCAGAGAACCACTCCATCTTTCAAGATGTCTAAGAGATCTCCTCTCGGTAATTTCTCGTGCAGAACCTCTTCGATCCAGTCGCGTACTTCATTGGCAGCCTGTGGAGTGTATCTTGACAAGCGCAGGTTCCGCAGGTCTTTATCCAAAGAAGATACCGACGCCATCCTGAGGGTCGAGACTTTGGTGTGGCTGAGAGGATGTCCTAGGACGCAGTGAGCGTCGGGAAAGGTGTAGCTTGGTTTCCACCTATCCGTTGAATGCGACGAGAGTGAACGAATGGTTATGTGGTAGAGAGTGACGGCTGAGGTGGGAGGATGTTGGTGGTGGTTGGGCTATGATGCCGGGACTTGGGCATTTATTAACTATTGATTTGGGTGACAACGTAATGGCCATGGGGCGCCGCGGATGAACGAACCGCCACCACTGCAACATCGTCATGATGCTTTGATTTGACAACAGCAGGCAATTCGCGTCGACTTAGCTGGGATATGCTCTTTAACTGCGGTGAAAGATGAGTCCTGTCAACAGCCTCTGGTTTAAATGGAAAAGCCTACGACTCCCATGGCGAAGGATGTTTCTTGTTGGTACGTCTACTTTTTTCGCACCATCTCTCGCATCCTCACTAATACGTTTGCCTTTTGAAGGCCATGATCTAGCTGGAAATACCTTCTGGGAGTTCAAGGATGGCAACAATATCGGACGTCTTCGACGCATTGTGAAATCGAACCCGAAGACCCATTACGCGGACGTCAAAGTATCTCGTACGTCCTCCACGATTTCTACATTTTTATACCAAAATCTCGTCGGAATTGCGGCATATTCTCTCAGGGCTAGCTAGCTAACCGCATGGACATCTAGCACAATGGCATCAATGGCTTCGATACGTGCGACCTGATGCGCCAACAGTACAGGAGCAGCGGCAGGAACTCCTACGACAGCAACAAATCAAATATCTAGCCAAGCTAGCCGATGAACGATGGGCCAGTAAGCCCTCATATCTCGATAAACCACAGGAACAACAGCCCGGTCCCGCAATCCAGTCTCGAAGCCCGACTTTCCATACCGGTCCCAAACATACTGCTGAACAAGAGGGCGTGCGCAGTGGAATAGGAAGCGAAACGGAGCTCCAAGAGCAGGGCAAGAAGCCGCGAAAAGTGAATCCTTGGAAAAAGGAAGGTGGTATACCTGGCGAAAATTGGGAGCCGGAAGCTTGGACCCCAAGTGCTGCAAAGAAATAGTTCGTCTCTGTCGACCGGAACGGCAAGCCAGGCTTTGAACGATTCTACGAAGCTTTCGGACACACATATTGGCGAAGTTGCTTGCGGGGGCCATCTAGGCCTCTGAAACAACTCGTCCAGGGCACATCCCACGTTTTCAGGGTTGAATATTCCCAGTATGGGTCCCCTTGCACACCTCGCCATGCGTGCTGAAAGTGAAACTGAGAGAACTGAGACCTGCGGGTATAGATCTATGCGGTTGCCACGTTTCACCTTCTCGATTTTCTCTTCACCACGTTTCGCCCCCCGCCGCCCGGCCAGTCGCCATACCTGAAAACGGACACCGCTGCGGGAGGCAATGGTGCCTTCTCCTTCGATCACGATATATTGTACAGTAGCAAAAAGGATTTTTGGCCCCCCATTGCTTTATGTAGAATGACATGTCTTGAACTGATACCTATACCTGTCAGCTTTTTATTATGTTAGTTCTCGACAGCTCTGGCGCCACTTCTTTCAGCAGCGCAGCAACTCCTGGGTAGCGGTGGAACTATTCCCTATTGCTGCTCTACGATGCGGCCATGCATCAGACGCCCGTCCCTCCCACGTGGACCTGGCACAATTGCGCTATTCCATGCACTTCAAACCCCGACGGCATTCTCAATATCGCCCGTGCTCTCTCCTCGGCCCATCGGTGCATATGCAACCCCATTCATGAATGACCAGCAAATGCGTTTCGTGTTATAGCTGGGGAAACGGGGACCTCGCACAGTTCGAAACATGATCTTTACTTTCTTTGTCTGACAAGGACTCGGATATTCGGCATTTGATAACAGAAAACGCAAGGGGCGCTTTATGTACTCGACACGTGCGGGCCCTCTCTTGTACATGTACACGCTTGCATACATGTTACAAAAGGCCTCCCTACGGCCCCTGGGATGGCTTGTGCGAGCTCTGACAGAAAGGAATAACCCGCTTAGACCCGCAACGTTCGTCGATTCGTGGGGTTATGTACGACTACATGCTCTTTTCTTCCGTCTCTCCCCGTATCCCTGGGCCGAAGTGCTGAGAGTTGATATCTAGTGGAGGGTAGTATGTAGGGCGACGGGATGATACTCTGCATACCTGCTACTCTTGATCAAAAGGGGACTCCACTCGGGTTAGTTTCTTTTAAATGAGCTGTGCAGCATGCTTCATATGTGGCTACAGCTTCTTATCCTCCGCATTCGCCAGTCCCGTTTGTATGCCCAAAGCTCTCAACAGCAGGCAGCAGCACGTTCGGAGTCCGACAAACACCACCTGCACAGCCCGCATTTCCAAGCCAAAATTAGATGTCTGGCGCGCTGTGTAACGCCAGTTTCATAAGGTCCTGCTCGACATCATTTCCCCAAGACTCGCAAAGCATATGCACTCCTCCATGTATGTATGCACTTGGTGCACAGGCGACTCGAATGCAGGCAACCGTGTGAACGGACATCATGATGTGAACAACCTGGCCCCCCGCATATACTGGTGCAACTGTTTCAAATTCTTACACTTTTGGAGTAAAACCATCGCGGGGAAGATAGGGCCGTTATCTCTTCTGTTAGAATTGTGACGATGGGCAGGCTCATGAATTTGGTCTGCGAGATTAGGCCCTCGAGGGCTGATTCTTTCTTGTATATAGTTGTTCATAATTTGTGTACATATGTAAGAAAATAAATCTTTCATTCTCTTATCAGTTAAGGAAAGGAAATTTGAAAGGTAGATGAACAGGCTTTTAGTTCATTCGTAGTATCAGAAAGTATATCAGTCAGCCACCACGAGACCAGGAATGAAAATGCTCGAAGAAGGAACCCAGACAGATCAGAAGAGGACAATCAACCAAAATAGCAAGATGCATGCTAAACAGAAACTCTTCCCAGTCATTGGCATTAGAGAAATCAACAGATAAGCCAATACTATCTATATACCAAAAAGAATTAGCAGAGTACAGCTTCCAAAGCTTCGACGTCTCCGCCAGCTCTCCGCACTGCAAGTAATGCTGCTTCGGAGAGTTTCCGCCGTTTCTCCCGCGCTTCTTGCTCACGTCGGGCTTTCGTTTTCGAGCTCCCACTAGGTGCCACGCCCGTGAGAAGTCTCTGGCTATCCCGGGGCGTGAAATTCACAAAGGAGACACTAACAGGCGCTCTACTTGTGCCCATGCCATTGTTTGTAGGATTGTTGTTGTGTTGAAAAGCGTTACTTGTGAGTTGTTTGTTCGCTTTTGTGGAAGAAGTAATAGGAATCCCAGAGAAGCTAGATGCTTTTCGGGGGTGAACGCGGCGCGGGTTGGGGTGCGTTCTCGTTTTTGGTGAGCGGTGAGGGTAGGCGGATACTGTTCTTGACATTCGAGTAGCGCTCGGAGGAGGAATTCTCATTGATGAGGAGATCGGGACATGGTGTGATCCTGTCATGGGATTCCGAGCACTCTCAAGCTGTGAAGTGCGTGGGAGCATATCATGAGTAATTTCAAGAGGTGGGAATGTAGGTGCGATTGCAGATTCTGGACACGAAAAAGCCTGGGCCGGGAGTGTGGATTCCGGTAGCGATGAGTAACTTGGAGTAGATTCAATCGGGACCATGAGGCCGTTCTCAGCTAATGGAGTAGGCGAATGGCTGAGCCGATGTTGTGGTCTTTGAGGCATCTGTGTCATAGCTATCGGGGGGTAGCCGTTATAGCTATACGTGTCAGGACTTCCATTGGGTACCGGCGATGGCAACCACCATGACTGTGTAGCTTGGGGCTGGCTTTCCTGATGGCTGTATTGGAAGAGAGCAGTATCAAACGACTCCGGATGCCACGACTGGAGGGAAGAAAGATCGGAAGACTGGGAACGTAAAATCTGATGCGGCTGCGGAGGTTGTGTCGAGGTGTCTGACGATGTAGCTGTCACCGGATAGTCTAGATACCGCTGACTGATGGTATTATCGGCAAACTGAGTTGATGCTGAAGGTAGATTGGGCTGAGAGACCATATTCGGGCTATAATGAGCCGTTGTCATCTGAGAAACTCCTAGGCCGGCCCCATCAGGCCCACGACTCACTCGGTCCTGCGAGGGCATGGTCTCCCGGTTAACGAGCTCGTGTGGTGGGGAATGGGATAGTGCGAGGCGTTCAAGAGGAGCCTGAACATCATATTTCGGTAGTCGATCTAGCCAAGCCTCCTGATACGCCATCATGTCGTGTGCGCGAGTCTGATTGTGCATCGGCTGCGGACGGCAGTCCTGTTTTCGAATCGATGCGGCGAAGTCATTCGATTTATGATGAAGGAGGTCCGTGGCAGGCGAGTTGTTGTACTTGTATTCCCGTTGACGGACGCCCAGGAATGTCGACCGTGAAGGCAGTCCTGGAGCTCGTTCCTTTCTATCCCCAAATAGAACCTCAGTATCGAAAGCAGGTCGCTCAGATCTGGAGAATTTGTCAAAGATTTGTGCGGGTTCGGAATGCAGGGGCTCTTCTGGAGCAAAACATGAAAGGTGAAGGTCCCAGCCTTGGCCTCGTCCTTCGCCACCCTTCATTGAAGATGAGTCTGCTTCAAAGGAGCGCTGCAGACCACATGATAATACTGCTCCTTTGTCAGTGCCATGCGTAGGGGAGCGCAGAGCAACGTGCCGGTCGAACGTGCCCTGGAGCGAATCATGAACTGTGCCGAAAAAATGGCGATCTTTGTCTTCCGTTTCCGGCGACCTTTCCAGGGGAGTGGACAGGGACATTTTCGAGGGAATATAATTGGGCGAAAGAGTAGATTGAGCAAAGTTAGAACAGCAGGGGCTGCAGCATTTGCATAGGTATCAAAATTGAGGGGCCTAGCGGAGGACTTTCTGCGATTCGAGGTGGGGGAGGGAGCAAAGGGGCCAAAAAATAACCCGACT
The DNA here is from genome assembly GCA_039700045.1 of Malbranchea zuffiana. Classification (NCBI taxonomy): domain Eukaryota; kingdom Fungi; phylum Ascomycota; class Eurotiomycetes; order Onygenales; family Malbrancheaceae; genus Malbranchea; species Malbranchea zuffiana. The sequence continues at coordinate 87,363 of JARUPO010000037.1, read as the reverse complement.
GCAGACCCGATCCGGGAAGGTCGTCTGCCTTGCCCGGTGACTGAGATACCAATCACGATATCCCCACGAATAGGCTGCAGCTGTTGAGAAATGTCGCTGATGGTTAAGGAACTTCAGCCCTTTGAAGTTCTAGCAGAAAAACAGAAAGGCACCCTTTTCAGGATGGAGTAGATGTGAAACGAGACAGAGGCGGTCTGATGGATGAAGGAAGGATTCCAAGGAGAACGAGGGAAGACATGATCATGCAGAAGTTGAAACAGATTATTTTCGAGAATAGAAACGGTTTAAGAGGTATCAATGCAGGTGCTCAAGCAACAAAAGATCGTCCAAGTAAGGTTGGACGAATAAGTTTCCTCTCAGGAAGCTTGGACCCGAGACCAAGGCCACCAGATTCAATATATAATAATATCTGATCTCGACAGTAGAACTGAATCCTATTTATGAACCAAGAACCAGTCCGATGCAGTTGCACGGGACACATCCAAGAGAGCATGAAAGAAAGAAGAGGCGACTGTGCCGAGTCCAATAACCTACCTGAGCGATCCGTATGACTTGGGTACCATACTGACCCGGCGGACTGGCACCATGGCCAAGTTGTGGTTGATGGCCTTGGATATCTCCTGAAAGTTGCTGTCTAACCACACTGGCTCGTGCATTATCAGTAAAGGCTGTATGCCGTCATCCGGCGAGGGGAAGAGAAACGGCCTCTTTGACCAGAGGCTAGTCTGTGGTGTACTCGTACAGCCTGTGGGATCGGATCAGTCCAATGCCCAAGCCCACTGATCAAATAATGCCTGTCTCTTTCGGCTCACATTCTCCGATGTCCCACAACGAATGGGAAAACGCCATCACAAGCCAAGTCCGCGAGCTAATAATGCGATTCTGGGAGCTTGATCTCAGGGATCACAACAATAAATGAGAAGAATAGGCCTCTTAGGGCGAGCGCAAGAACAAATGTTGCGCCCCGTTGTTGGCACCAGGCGGCGTTGATCCAGAGGCCACCCACGGATTTTCCCAAGGGGTAATATTATTACCTTTGTTGCGTATTCTGGCCCCCATCCAACAATCAAACAAAGGGAACTAGGCAAGTCAGCAATTCCTTTGTCTCCATCGCAACAGTTTGAAGAAAGTTCATAGTATCTCGAGTTCCCAAGCTGACGGGAACACTCACCATTCCTCTGATTCGATGACTGCGAGCAACAGCGACGCCTCGACTTTAATAACGAAGCGAACTGCTTCTCACCCGTCGCCACGTCGTTGACCACCTCGCTCGAAAGCTCAAAGGCTTGCTGCTTGCTGTTGGTTGGTGGAGGTTGCGACGAAGGTTGAGGTGGTCCGGGAGCTCGGGGCTTCGGAGTTTCATTTCTCCCGGGCAGTCAGTAGGCACATGACATGACGTCACATTTGTGACTGCACTGCGTATGGTCAGTAATAATCGGTATTTTACGCCAAAAATTTCACGCTTCAGAATACGCCGCTGAATAAGCGAACTCCCCTCCCGGCAAAGGTTATGACGACAAACAAGCCTCACGCCTGAATTCAACGTCCATCCTCCATCTCTCAACCCCAAAACGTCTCTCCATCCAACAGCAATCGATATTCCAGTCGTTTTTTTTGCCCATAAAAGGCATCGACTCGTTCTACATGCCCCTTCGCTGCGTATAATCGCCCATACGCCCGCGCGAACACCCGAAAGCGTAACGAACGGATCAACGCGCGCGCCCTTATCCCCTTCTTAAACGACCTCCCAAGACGGCAGGAAAGGCAAGACAAATGCTGTGCAGCATCGAAAACACTAAAGACCTTACGTTTAACCCGAATAACTATTTCTACCCTTCTCACCGGCAAGCCTTTCTACAGCGCATCCAAGCCGACAACCGGTACCGTGGCGAATTCGTGGAAGCCCGAGGAAACATACCGGAAGGCGGACCATTTCTAGGAGAAAGGCTGTTTTCCAGCTCAGCAAGGGAACACATTGAACCATTTTTAAAATAACGACAGAACTTGGAAAATATGGGCATTTATACTTGCGGAAATATGTTGCTTGCTCACTAGTTTGGCTGTTTTGCCAACCATGAGTCCCTCTCAAGCACTTTGGGGGAACCCCCTCTCCAGAACTTCACTTCTCAATTCACTTGACGAAACCTTTTCTACTTGTGAAATCTGTGCTAGCCGCACGACAGGTTGCCAGCCACAGCTACTTCCTATTGTTCATTTTCTTTAAGCCTCTCAACGATTTGTGCTGTCTTCTTGTTTACCATCCTCGTCTTACAACTGGTACTTGTTTACAGCACAACAAAGGCCCATTCAGTGGATCAGGAGTGAAAGTGGGAGCAATTTCAGCTTTTGCCAGTTTTACCTTCGATTCCGACTCCTTGGATCAACTTGCAGCTCGGGCATATGGCTCAAGCCGGGGGTACGCGCACCTCTTTGGAGGAGCCTGGCCTCCCTACTCATTCGACCACTGGCCTCTTGAACCCCGTCAGTGCGCTGTCGCTATTCCAGTCGCCGGATGCCCGACATTCCGCAGCAGCTACCTTTGCCAAGCGAGATTCTCCCGTTCTTTCTGCCCTGGCTTCGTTAACTGAAGAGCCGATCCGTCTTCTTTCTCGCGAAAGACAGTTGTTCAACAGCGTTGCTGGCCCGACGAGGAATATCACTGTTGGAAACGGGGAGCCGCTTACTTGCGCCGGCTTCTCATCGGCTCTCCTCAGCTCGACCACCGCGTCTTCATCCGGTCTATCTACTCCTTATACGATGATATCGGCTTTGTCTGCTAGCTCTTCTTACTTTTCCATAGCCTCGCTTTCAGACTCGCCTTTCCACAACCCGAGGCCCTGTTTGAAGGGTACTGTTGGCGCTATGAGTATTGTGCAGAATTCGGATGGGCCGTTCCACTCAGGCAGAGAATTGGAAGGCAATGAAAATGATGGAGAGTCCGAGGAAGAACAGATTGAATCACTTGAATATAATGAAGAAAGTGATGATGAAGGGTATGATGGATCTGATGACGAGTCCTATATTACCGATGAAGAAGTTGAGAACGAAGGTAAGAAGGTATCCCGATATAACGCAGTAAATGGGAAGCTTACTTGGTATTTAGATGCCACAATGGATGATGACATGTCCTTTATATCCTTTGAACGCTCCGTCCATTTCCCAACGGTTTGCGCAACGGTTATCGGCTACGGGGTGCTAGAGGAATCCGAATCGGACACCAATTCTGAAATTACTTGCCATGAAAAAATGCTATTGGCACAACAACTAAAAGCACACCGAGCTGGGAAGAGAGGAAGTGAACACGCTTGTGATGCCGACGAGCATCCTCGCGAACTAGTCCAATTGGACAAGGAACTGCTTGTTGCGTATATCAACGGGTTACGAACTATTGACATCGACCGATGTAAAGCTGCCCTCAAATCCCGTACTCTTAATGTCCATCGCGACGACTTCATTGAGATAGATGCCGGCTTTTCCCAGGATTTGGACGACTATCTCGAAAAAATCACCTACTTTGTACGCGGCTTATTTCCGAACCTCTTCAGCGATGATGAATATACCTGCGTCTTAAATCGTACTGGGATGGCGATTTCGTTCGATGGGCAGGGTCAGATCCGATATGCGGATGAGTCTGTGGGCGTCCAGCAAATGCTTCGGGGCCTTCTGGTTGAGAGATTGGCGTATGATGACATGTTTCTTGCGGACGAGATGCTTGACTGGCTTTCCGGCGAACTATTAGAACCTCTGGGCCGGGAAGCGCTTTCGCGGGAGCAACACTAAGATCCCTGGTGCCTGGTTCTGGTCCACGAGGATGATACACAATTTACGTTTAACGTTTACGTTTTTATGATGGTATTATGGAGCGATGGGCGTAAAAGTTGCTGCGGTGCCCCCGGGCCATTGAGAAGATTGCGTGGATGCCTTCCACACGCAACAAAAAGTTACATGCAGTCAGAGCGTTGTGCACTTTGTCGGAACTAAACCATTTTTTTATACTCTGGGCTATGACACCTTCGGATGACATGTGCAGATTATGGTATGCAGGATGGAGTTAGAGGGAGTTTTTTCTTGGTGTGGACAGGAATTATACTCATTTTTTCGGGTTTCTTATTATTCTCAATCTCATTTTCTTGATATTTGTCTGCTATAGCGCAGTGCTCGGTTGACTCTGTATTCAATTCAATTCAATTCAACATATCAACAGGAGACTGAGGAGTATTACTCTAATAGGTGCAGGTGGGAAGAAATTTGTGCTCATCCTGGTTCATCAAAGCCCCAACCAGCACCAAAATCTCTCACCATTTTCCCTTGACTTTGAAGGCAAGGGAAAAGAGGAGATATGATTGAATGCATTGTCTGGGAGTAACTTCCTTTTTCTATTTTCAGCGTCTATGTGCTGGCAAGCAACACATGCAAGCAACACATAGGGGGAACTATGTTAGACCTCGGATTGCTCTTGCTAAGCGTATTCTCGCCGGCCATGTAGCAGTTATCGAGATCTGTTTCTACAGGGCATGGAGGGTCGACTGAACGGGGTATGCTCCCAATCTCCCAAGGACTGAGAACCAATCAGCCTCCATCGTTAATCCCTGACGGTAAAACCACAGGGGAAAAACATCCCGGTGGAGATCCCCGATGGGTCCATATCACCCTTTCCCGAGCGTCCTGGCCCCGGGTCCCAACGGACAGGGTGCAAGGAATGTTCGTTTCACTGGATGCTCGGACCTTCTGGGCAAGGGGGAAATGAACGTTGCGGGATCTTGACGGGGGGAGCAAGCCATGGGGAACAAGCTGGTGCAGGAGAAGGAGGGAGAACTAATATGGTAGTTCTCATTGTCATTAGTGACCACTGGGAAGGCATGCGTGCAGATGCCTCCTTTTCAAATGCTCCAAAGGGAATTGAGATGCGTAAGATATTCGTGACAAAGGTCGATCCGTGCTTTGTTTCGACTCTCCTCCTCGTCCTCTGCTGGGTTTCTGGTTGCCTCAGTAAACTCAGACGTGTCCTACGTGTCACGCTATGCCCCTTTGGGCCATTTTGGCTAAACCCTTTCAGGCGCCAAAACGCGTTCCATCTGTGGGGCATCTGGGACAGATTTTGAACTTTTGTTAGGCCGTGCGGAAAATTTGTATGGGAGTATGAGATTTTGATTGAGCTGCCATTCAACCACCACAATCAATAGTATTCTAGATCGCTCATCAATAGGGTAACTTTGTTGATAGATTCTATTGACACGTCTAGATTTTCAGCCTGAGTGGCCAATATCCCCAGCACAAAATCCAAAACCAGCGTCAATTTGTTTAACAAATGTTTTCACCAAAAATGAGTTTTCAAGATATCAAAAAAAATTGATCTCTATCAATTTCTCATACAAAATACTAGCTAACCTGATCCTCATTAATAAGAAATATGATGGTGGTGAGTGGTAAATGTGGTATCTTTACCTCAGATCTATGTCGGAGACCTAGATCACGTGACTGAGTCATGGGTATAGATGACGAGACCATGTTCTTTGGTCAATAACATCATGAATAACAGGTATTATCTTATCAAAAGTACTGAGTTGATAGAGCGAAATAAGTAGTATTTTGTACTATTTTTTATTTTTTTATCTAGTCTGGTGGTGAAGAAATACTTGAATGAAGTTGTGTTGTCCATCCACACAAATGTTTCCGCAAGGCCTAACAAGATGACAAGATCTGGCTCAGACTCTCATCAGATGATGAGCCCTTCGGGTTAGCGTAGGTTTAGTCCATCTGAATGAGACCCCAACTGGTTGGGGCGAGGGCTTGCCCCGAGGTCTGAGTTAACTGAGGCAAGGTTTCTGGTGGACTCTTCGGTTCTCGAAAATTCGTCGAATATGGAAGTCTTAAAGCGGTTCGCAAGTTTGCTAGTGTATCAGAGAAGAGAACAACACTATGGGAGGGGGTCAAGATGTATCAAAGTCTCCGATGGAGTTCCTAAAAGGCTGAATACCTTGTGTAGCACAACAACATTACTCGGAAGGATAACTTCCCGGGTTGTACTTGAACAAAGTGACTAAGCCTTTTGTAAGTATATGGTACTGACGATTATCAGTTCGTCTCGCCGGACAAGAGATTTACTATGTCGGGCGTCCAAGCTTCCGGGGAAAGTCACAGAAAGAGCGATTGTATTGGCAATCGAGGGACGAAATGAGTCCCTAGAGGTAACTAAGAGAGAAAGCAAGACGATTATTGATTGAATAAAAAGTGACGAACCATCATGGTGCAGGTTTCTTGAAGCACACCGACAAAGGCGTTTGCTCAACGGACCCATGTCCACACGATGTTCGTATTCTCGTTTGTGTCCGAAAGAAAGTCGAGCCCCCGGCCGACGCTCAGATTGCGAATGCACAATCCGTGGAGTTTGATGCTGCCAAGTGCTTTTCAGCATGGTGAGACGCGGTGACAGCTGCACGTCCTGAGCAGACTGAGCCAGACTTCCTGGACACATCGTTGATTGCGAAAAGCCGCCGAGAAAGGATGCTTCAGGGATGAATGCTCCGTCCAGGCGATCCCTTCGTAAATCAATAAACCTTGTTTCATTAGCGTTCGAGAGGCATGTTGAGCGTTTCGGACCCCAATGGAGACACGAAGGCCTGAGGACGCTCTGTTTGACACGCTGATTGATAGTCTGTGGACCAGACGAACGGTGACAATGCCGAAGAAGAAATAAAGTCCATTCAGGGCGGCCATCTGCGGGTGATTCGTTCGAACCAAGCCTTCTCGAGCCAAGATCGCCCAACCAGACTATTTGCACGATCTGAAAGCCGTGGTGGAGAACCAATAATCCCTGGGCCGGCCAGTAAATTAGACTTGGTGCCGAAGCCAACGCGCCAAAGAAAGGCAAAAAAAAGGGACCAGCTGCTAAAAGAAAGGAAAGAAGGCCGCCTCATCAGCACGACATGCTTTGCCATCGGTGGATTTCGACATCGTAGATTCCACGAGTCTTCCATCAATCTTCTAGTCGCGTTCGTCCGTCTTTTTGATCCTCCTCTTCTCCGGTTGCAGACTCAATCCGGGGAGAAGGACACTGTCCTTTAACCTCTTTCTTCAGCCTGCATTGTTGGCTGAAGGAAATGCCAAAGCATCAGGCCTGTCGTACAAAGCAAAGGGCTTGCCCAACCAACCCCAGCCTCACTGACTCCAAGGGCCGTCCCTCCGTCACTCTTCCATTATGTATTGTCCCATGCCGAATCAGTAATCGCTGAGGAAGAATCCTGTGCTTCTGTCACTCCACACTTCCTTTTTGCCAGGCAGATAAAAGCAATAGGAGACCACATAGCTATCTTACCTTAACCCCTCGAGATCTCTCTCTCTCTCTCTCTCTCTCTGTCGAATCTAAGTAATAACCGATCAGGCTCTCCCATCAAGTGTTGTCCATGGTCAAACGCCCCCAGGCCAGCAACAAAGTTCAGCCGAACCCTGTCCCAATCCACCCTAACCACATTCCCCACTCTTCGTCTCCTGAATAAACCCTTCCCCCCAGACAGACCCATTGCCATTCCTCTCTCTCTCATCTCCCTTCTTTTTTTCTTGTCTTCCATCTCTCTGCTCTCTGGCCGTCTCTGGATGAGGTACTCTTAACGGTGTCGAGAAATTTACACCTGTTGGAGCTGTCAATCCTGTTTGCGCTTTGACGAGTACCTCTGGGCTAGCCGCTGACCGCCACCATCGCAGCTGAGCAGCTGTCCGAAGAGGCGTGGCTATTTTTGGGTTCAATTTCTTCATCTCTGCAATAGTGAAATGGTTCGACAATCGCCTTGAACGGACGGACATCTCGTCAGTATATCTTTCGTTTGCGGTTTCGGGACTTTGCACTCGTAAGTCTTGCGTGGCTTTCATCTCCGCTGCCGTCTTGGGGGGAACTTCCCGTCTGCCTCTGCCCGCTACCACGGGTCGTCCCAGACACCAAACTCCCGGGGTCGGATCTTCAGAAAATAGCAAGCTAATAATACAGCTTAATCAGATGTGTCCTTAAGTTCTTTCTATTCGCTATATATCGTTCCTTCCGACTATTCGTTATAGTATCATATCTCGAATGTGAACTGCGACGGAAATATCGCCCACTATGCAACGCGATTCTATTCCTGAGGGCTTCGGATCCAGATCTCGCCGCGGTCGCACTTCGAGCCTGTCTGTCGATATCCCCAGGACAGGACTTCAGTGTCCTCCACCCGTCCGCCCTGCTCCACAGTATGTGACTGTTACAGCGGCCACACAGCTCATTGCTACGGACCAGGAAGTCAATGGCTTGGAAGGGCGCTCGCACAATGGTGGGACTACCATCACAGACCCTGCGCTTGTTCTTTTGAATGGATTCTTGGACAATCTACTCTTCAGTATTCTACTGGCTGCAAAGTCCGCCAAGCTGGCGGCGATCCGACCTGCGATATCTGACGTTTTGAAACCAAGGTTGGCAAAGGAAGTGGTTTCGGCTGCGGACGAGGAGCTTGGCGAGCTCCTGGGAGATAGCGGCGATGATGAGTCGTCCGATTTTCACGGTGGAGAAGAGCCATCCGCCCAATTCGAGCTGGAGAGATCTTGGAAGTTAATCCGCCTCAGATGTATGGTGTATTCGCGATTAGGCGATATGGAAGAGGAGGACGAGGAAGATTACCTCCAGGATGAGGGACTTGGGAGCACCACCATCCGTCGGGGACGCTTCTCGAGTCATATCGGACACATCACCCCCGCTGCGGCCATGTTTCTTACGTCTATCCTTGAATATATAGGCGAGAATGCCTTGATTATTGCTGGAGAAACCGCACGTGTCAGGATAGCCGCAGCGAAACAGAGTAGTACTCCGGGGGATCGAGTACTTCCTGACGAAGATGACGCTTTGGTTATTGATGATGTAGACATGGAGAAACTGGCATTGAACCCCACTCTCGGGAGACTGTGGCGGACCTGGCGGAAATATTCGAGAATGCCGATGCTCTCCAGGACACTTTCGCGCGAATCGTTATTGAGACATGGCCGTTATTCCAGAATGACGAGCAGTAGGCAAAGTAGCGTTGGAACGGCGGACAATCTCGACGAACCGCTCGGCCGGGCAGTTGTTCCAGAGGCTCCGCTGTCGGAAGATGCCGAGTTAGTAGACCCTAGTGGAGTTCCCCTGCCTCTATCGGAGTTTGATATCGACGAAATTGAGGTCCCGGGCTTCATATCCCAGGTGGCAGTGGCGATGCCTGCGCGATCAGTCCGTCCACGAAGCCTTTTCTTGTATACCCCAGACCCCACGATCGGAACGTCCCAGGATGCGGCTGTGCCAAAATCAGCGCCTCCTCGCGCGCATGCTCGATCGCACTCCTTGCCCATTTCACCATTCGATGCAGGAGAGGTTCCTCGGGAACTGTTGGGACAGCCCCCGGCTTCGAAGGAAAATGGAAACCAACTTGAATCGACACCTGAGGACGGGGAGCTGCAGAGCCCATCCAAGTTAAGGACTGCTGGCTCGGATGAGCAAACAGCTTCTGAGAAGCAGCCGGATCCCTGGAGTCCAGTGTCTTCAGTACATTCCAACGAAGCCGGATTAGCCGCTCCTCATCGGCCCGGATCAGAAGGCCCGTCACCTATATCGAGGGAGGGGAGTCGGATGTCGCGTAGGAGCTGTGGAGATGAGTCCAATGACCAGTCAACTACGCTGACTATTCCCTCTGTGCAAGATCAGACTATAAAAAAGGAAGATCGACAGGTGAATACTGGCAGGCCACAGTCCAATCAGTCAACCGACCCATCAGTCCCTGAAAGATCACCGCGACGAGGCAATCCGCAGTATCCGCCTCGTGGCGACTCCCAGGATATGATTGTCGAGACAGCCTTCATGTTGCAGCCCAACAAATTTGCCTCGCAGCCCCCTAGACTCAGTCCCCTCCGCGAATTGGTGGCCCAAGCAACCGGCACTCCGGTAGAGGCATCATATTCGCCCACCTCCCACCCGACCTCAGGACCTAGTGAATCCTCGCGCGGTTCTGCAGACACAAACAGGGCCTATACCCCACGAAATCCTCATGCCAGCTCTCGAAAATCGTCTAGCAGCGGCGGTTCAATCCAGGTCGCTTCTCAGCCCATTGTGCCTCCTGGTACCGAACGAGCTGCTGTTCAACGCGTTACCCCTCCTCCGACTCGAGACCAGGGGTTCTATCAGCCTCATCGATCAGAAACCAGCGGCAGTCTTCAGGAGAAAAGACCCATTACTTCCAGCTCAAGTACATCGCAAGTATCGAACAAGGTCAAGGGTCTCATAACCCGGCAGATGACCACCAGCTCTTTACCTGCACGCCCTTCAGTCGATGTAGCCCGCGATGAGCCTGATTTAGAGCAGCTCATCAAGAGCGACGAGACTATCCACTACACCTTGACACCAAAGACCATGAGAGAACTTGAGGTAAGTTGTGCTCTCTTAGATCATCATCAATGTTTCCAACTGTAACTAACCTGAACAAGGATCCCGATTCTCCACGGTGGACTTCAGTGAGAAACGCGGATGTTGAATTTGGAAATGCGAATGGCTCGGGTGCCGTTGATGGCGTCACGAGAGGGCCGAAAACCCCAGGAACCTCAAAAGGTAGTCCCAATGGGGTCCGGGTTGCAGGTTCTACTGTTCCGCCGCCGAAATCCCCATCTCTGGGGAGGCCTTCGTTCCAACAATCGAAGCCCAAAATGGTCCAGGCACGGGATGCACGGGCAGATATGGATTCTGTTCGTGATTTCGCTCAGTTTATAAGATCTACAGGGCCGGGTGAAGACATCCCCAAGCAACCTGACAACTCACGCCCTGGATTAAGCCCAAAACATAGACTGCAGTCTAGTTCTGGCACGACACCGACATCGCTTTCATCCCGTTCGCAAGGGTCGTTGTCCAAATCATCCACGCCGAGGTCAAACAGACCGCGCTTAGAAGCACGTTCAGCTGCTACCCCTAAAGATAGTCGAACTTCGGAGCTTATCGACTTCATACGGGAAGGGCCTCCTCAGAATGGATCTCACCGCATCCCCAGGACTGTAGCACCTTTCAGGACGACCATGGATTCTGACGACTTTCAGCCCTTTAGCCCCGCGCGCATTGATCGCGATTCCATGAACCACAGTCCTGTTGCCAGCACTCAAGATGGCAGTGGGACCAAGTCGCTGAACTCATCTTTCAATTCCCGTACTGAACTTTTGCAATCTCGTTCTAATGGAGTCCGGAATCAGGTTATTCCTGAAGTCAGCCAAATGCCTCCACCTCCGGCTATTCCTCCGAGGCATGACAGCCGTGCTCCCCCTACGAGGACCCGGCGCCGTGTGAAGGATCCGTACGCCATTGATTCGGACAGTGATGATGATCTCTTCGATGAGCCGAGTCATAAGAAAGACAAAGAGGAAAGCCTTATCGACTTCCTACGGAGTGTACCTCCGCCGCCAGGGAACGACCAACAACCCCAGCTTCTGTCTGTTAATATGCCGGTAGACAGCTCTGAACCCATTACTAAGCCACGGTCCAAGAGTTCAGCATCAGCTATGACAGCTCGGCTGATGCGGACCAAATCGACCGACAAAGTCCCCAAGTCGAAGAAATCGCGTTCGTCTTTACGCTCATACAAATCAACTGGGGGTTCATCACTGGCTGGTCCTGCAGAGCGCGGACCTACGGTTCCAATGCCTGATCTCTCCACGATTTCGGCCTATAACTCACGTCAAGCTTCCCATACATCCAGCACAGGGCCTTATAACCCGCAACTGGATCGGCTACGAAATGGGCGGAATATGTCTGCACATTCGGTAGACATGCCACCAGTACAAACTCAAACCAGTGCGTTGGCCGATTTCTTCAAAAATACACCTCCTCCTCCCGAGCCAGAGCCTCAGTCGGCCGCCTCGTCTGTCACAGGGGTAAGGGGCATGGGCTCCAGCGCGGGCGGATCGCTGTCAAGGATCTTCATGCGCAAGAAGAAGCAGGTGGTCTAGTCCGACTTTGCGCGTTGCTTGCGCCTTGCTACTGATGCAATCCAGTGCTTGTGAGGACACGTTATCCTCATTTATCACTTTCTCATGCACTCTTTTTACTTTTCTGGTGGACTTTTGACATACTTTCCTACCTTGCAGCATCACGCTCATGACGACAGGTTTTAACGACCAACTTCTATTTCCTTACTTTCCTCTCAAGTGTCGGATTTCCTATTCTTGTCTCATTAGCACTTTCTTATCTTTTGATTTGCCTCAACTGTATGTATTCTATTATTCCCCCTTCTTTCGACGATGTTTACCTTCCCACTTCTAATATTTGGGGCGCGCGTTTCTATTTCGAGGACTGGGATTTCGTCCCCTCAGTTTGTCGACTTTTGCTTTGGATTTCTCTCTGTCACTAATTCATTATACCCCTTGTTTTTCCCGAACCTTGAGCGGTACAGCTACTTGCTTTCTCCCGGGTTGGTTGGAATTGGCGGCCGGGTTTCTTTGCCTCCTTTTTGCTCTAGGTGTTTCCCTTGGCTGAGATATATAATGTTGGGCCGTCCTTGGGTTATGGCTTGATGTCATGTCGAGGTATTTCTTTTCTTTTTTGGATATGCTCTAGATAGATCTGATTTATTTCATTTTCAAATTCACTCGCCTGGCTATAAAATCTGGCTTGCCGCCTCCCGGTCTATCAACCGTTGGTGACGAAAACACGGAATAAATATTCTCCGACCCCGACCACTCCTGAACCAAAACAGCATATCGTGGCATCGAAGCTATCCTCGAGGCACGAAAGAATACATAGAGGCGCCGTCTTGTCCATTTCCCCCCCTTCAAGATGGCGGGTCTAACACATAATGCCAGACGGCACTCCCTCATGGGCTCATTACTTCTTCTTTTCTCCCTCTTCATTCAATTCTCCACCGCCCTGAAATTCGATCTCATTGCCAACCAGCATAGCGGGAAGCACGAAAGATGTATCCGCAACTTCGCTGGTCGTGATCAACTTGTTGTTGTTACGGCGACTGTTAGCGGGAGCAAGGGGGATGGACAGATGGTGAATATACATGTATGTCGGTTTACTGCAACGCATTTCTCTCCCAGAGAGCGGCTGTCATGCTAATTTAGGTTGTTTATGTGATAGATCCACGATTCTCTGGGCAATGACTATGGGCGACCGAAAGATGTCGTCGGCGAGACGAGACAGGCTTTCACCGCGAGCGCAGATACTTCGTTTGACGTTTGTTTCGAGAATATCCTCGTCGGCCGACGTACGTCACCGTCTCCCATTCAAATCCCCTTCTTCTAACAGCTATTCTGACAGACCCCGGCAACCTCCCCACCCGCTCCGTCGAACTAGACATCGACATCGGCGCCGACGCTCGCGACTGGGACGCCATCAAGGTGCAAGAGAAGCTGAAGCCCGTGGAAGCCGATTTGCGACGCATCGAGGCCATGGTCGGCGAGATGGTGACTGAGATGGATTACATGCGGATTCGCGAGCAGAAGCTGCGAGATACGAATGAGAGTACGAATGAGCGGGTGAAGTGGTTTGCGTTTGGGACGATGGGCATGTTGGTGGGCCTGGGGGCGTGGCAGGTTGTTTACCTGCGGGCGTATTTCAGGTGAGATTTATTTCTCCTTGTTCCTGCTTGGGTATCTGGTTTGAGGGTTTTGCAATGCTAACTGGCTTTCGATGTAGGTCGAAGCATCTTATTTAAGTGCCGTGAAGCTGGGCTTTTTTCTTGTTTCTTCTGCTTTATATCCCTCGGACCTGCTAGCGGATGGACAGTAGACGGGGCAAAATATACGAACTAGAGCGTGTTATTTTATGGGCTGTTATGATGATATGGGCAAGCCTATGTATGATGCTCGGCTCCGTTTAATGGATTTGTAGCACCAGTATATGATGAGCGTTATCTCCTGATTGAACGAGTTGAATGCTTTTATATTGAGCCGTTGGCTTTTGCATCTTTAGAATCTACTCCCGGAGCGTTCTAGTCCCTTCGTGCAGTCAAGACATGGTACCTAATAGCTGTGGTTTGCTGCACCGTTGTGCTCAGAGAGAGTAGGTGCAAACACGTCAAACATACCGGAATTTCCAAATGATGTCAACCTCGGGCATGTCAATAAACGGGATTGCTGCTATTCGCATTCGAAGCATCGTTTTTGAGACTGTCTAAATATAATTTCGAGTTCAATTAGCCGACTTGAGTTACACAGCGATGGCCAACCCGCAGGGCCTCTCCCTATTCCTCCGCCGTGCCGCCCGGCCCTCTCAGCTCTCTTACGCAGCATTCAGACCTCAATGCATTGAGAGATATAGCCCGCAATTTACACCATCAGCGCATCGTTGCTTGTCGACAAGCGCATCATTAAATACTAGCCGACCGCCGCAGAAGCAGAGTGGAGTGCCGCGAAAGCATGAGCTGCAGGTCGGCGAGATGGAAGGGATTACCTTCAAGGTTGAGCCGATAAAGAGGACGGGAGAGGATGATACCACGATGAGGGCGCGGTTACTATGTAAGTTCCCTTTTCTTCTCACCGGTACAATTGACAAGTTGGCCTACAATTGGGCTAACCGTCAAACTTGAGCAGATCAATCCCGCAAACGCGGCACCCTGGAATCAGATCTCCTCCTCTCGACATTCGCCTCCAAACACCTCCCTACCATGACACGCTCACAACTAGAGCAATACGACTCCTTCCTCGATGAGAATGACTGGGATATATACTACTGGGCTACACAGGAATCGCCATCAAACCAGCAAGAACTCGATTCTGCGATGACGGATGCGGAATCCTCACCGGGCTCTCAGCCACAGGACGTGGTTACTGATACTTGGAAGAATGGAGCTGCGAAGAGCGGCGAGTGGGCGCAGACGGTGGGTGCGTTTAAGCCGGCGTATCGGCCTGTGCCGGAGCGATGGGCGGAATCGGAGGTGCTGGGGCTGTTGCGGGAGCATGTTAAGGAGAGGAGTGCGACGGGGGGGAAGGGAGAGAGGGCGTCGGGGAAGGATGGAGTGAGTGGAGGAGGGCTGGGGAGGATGCCGAACGTGCAGGTGTTTGACTCGTAACTATTATATATGCACTTTGTACGATACTGCTGGTAGATTATTATATCCAGTCCGTTGCTGGTCTGATCAGATAAGGACGATCAGATAAGAGGCATCTCGCTTAGCCCCCCGATCGGGCTAGCGCGCACCACAACACCCGCACCGGGCAAAGTGCGCTTAGGGTTTACCTGGGACACCTTCGCTGAATTCTGAGATTTGTTGGTTTCCTTCGCGAGCATCCAGAGAAGAAAACGAACGAACTCCCCTCATCGCTCGCCTTCATCCCACCGCCCCGTCGAGGTTCCGAAAGTAAACCCATCATGGCTGAGCAGTTGATTCTTCGTGGCACCCTCGAAGGCCACAATGGCTGGGTCACCTCGTTGGCGACGTCGATGGAGAAGTGAGTGAGGGCTGTCCTGCTGTGTTCCTTTTTGTGTCTCGTCTGGCATGGGAATGGGCTCTTTCAAGAGGAATGGGATGCTGACCGGATGAACGAACTATAGCCCCAACATGCTCCTCTCCGCCAGTCGTGATAAGACCTTGATCATCTGGAACTTGACCCGCGATGATACCGCATATGGATACCCCAAGCGAAGCCTGCACGGTCACTCACACATCGTCTCTGACTGTGTATGATTTAAAGCCCGCCAATTGTTCATATCGAGGAGTACGGAAGCTGATAGGCTGTGTTGGTGAATTTAGGTGATCTCTTCCGACGGTGCCTATGCCCTCTCTGCCTCGTGGGACAAGACCCTCCGCCTGTGGGAGCTTTCCACCGGTAACACTACCCGCACCTTCGTGGGCCACAACAACGACGTTCTGTCCGTTTCCTTCTCTGCCGACAATCGCCAGATTGTCTCCGGCTCCCGCGACAGGACCATCAAGCTCTGGAACACCCTGGGCGACTGCAAGTTCACCATCACCGACAAGGGCCACACCGAGTGGGTGTCCTGCGTCCGCTTCAGCCCCAACCCTCAGAACCCCGTCATCGTCTCCGCTGGCTGGGATAAGCTCGTCAAGGTACGAATCCAATTTCCTGGAAGATTTGTTCGCGTTGTGCTGGTCTGCGGACCTTGTGATTTTATTCCAAATGATGTTTTGCATCTTAATAGTATTTGCTACTTCAGAGCTCTTGCGAGCGATGAGACAATTTTCACCATATGCCCTGATGGAACCCTGCAATATCGCATTAACTACCTTGCCATTGATATAATTGGCACACATTTGCTAATCAGGAATTCTGGCAATAGGTCTGGGAACTCTCCACCTGCAAGCTCCAGACCGACCACATCGGTCACACCGGCTACATCAACACCGTCACCATCTCCCCCGACGGCTCCCTCTGCGCCTCCGGCGGCAAGGACGGCATCACCATGCTCTGGGATCTCAACGAATCGAAACACCTCTACTCTCTCCAGGCCGGCGACGAGATCCACGCCCTCGTCTTCTCTCCCAACCGCTACTGGCTCTGCGCCGCCACCGCCAGCAGCATCACCATCTTCGACCTCGAGAAGAAGAGCAAGGTTGATGAGCTCAAGCCCGAATTCGTCGAGAAGGGCGCCAAGAGCCGCGAGCCGGAATGCATCAGCTTGGCCTGGAGCGCGGACGGCCAGACCCTCTTCGCTGGTTACACTGATAATAAGATCCGCGCGTGGGGTGTTGTGTCAAGGGCATAGACTTAAGATAAGAGTTTAAAAGAAAAAATCTCTGGCTGTTCTTTTATCTTGTCTGTTCTGTGTTTGGTACAAATAATGGGTTGGGATGGACGGAAGCGATGAGCAATGATATCTCCTTTTTAAGTTCCACCATTTTTTTGCAATCCAAGGAGAAAGAAAAGCGAGAGGGAGGAAATCGTATCATCTCTGGAACGTGGGGGAAGTTTGATCGCGTCGCTCGTCTGATGGAAATGAGAAATAGGTTTCTGATCAGGACTGGCTGGCATCGATCATATTGTTTCTTGCGTTGGGCATACAAGGGCGTCCTGGTCCAACCCAAGGCAGCTGTGACGGAAGAAGAGAATGGAGTATCTATCTTTCGTCTCCTCATTTTCCCTCCTGTTCTCTTGTCGTCGGTAGAATATGGAGTAAATTCTTGATATTGTTCAACCAGGCCCTGAAAGCACATACTTCATTTCACCCTAATTCCCCTTTTATGCCTATCCTCGTAGCCGTCTTATGATTCCAAAATATTATACATGATATGCCATCGGCATAGTTCTCATACCTGCCCCTTACTAACCCTCTGCAGTGCCTCCTCTGCCCTCTCCACGCCCTCCTGGAACTGAATCCGCTTCCCAATCTCCTTCGCCTCTGTGTAATACTTCTTCGCCTCGTCGATATTGTTCGCCATTTCAGCGATTTCACCCAGATTATACGTCGCGATCTGGCAGGATATATCACAGTCTTCCGTGCGGATAGGTGCCTTGATATGCGCTGCGACGTCGAGCGCCTTGCGTGCCCATGCCGCTGCGCCCTCGAGAGCTTGGGTGCGTGATGCACTAGAGGTGGAAGTAGAGGTTGTTGTCGCTTTCGCTGGTAATTTCTGCGCTTGTTCGGCCATTTGGCCTGATATATTATTGAGCAAGACGACCTGGGCACATGTGGTAGGCCCCTCTTGTTCTTCTTCCTTGATCAGGTTGAGAGATTGCATGTAGAGGACTGTGGCGAGGTCGTTGCGGCCCTTGCCTGCGTACAGGTCTGCGAGATCGTTGTATGCGGAGGCTACCTCGGTCAGGGTCATGAATGTCTTGCCCCCCTGTTCCGCGGAGACGGGGAGATTTAGATCTCTCCGTCGTTGGAGTTCGGCGCGGCTATATCCCACTGCATCGATGAGTGCCTGCTCCGCCTTATCCGTATCACGGACGTAGTCACTAGAGTAGAGGTCCGCTAGCTTAATACCCATCCCAGCTACTTTCTTCATGACTTGCTCGCGTAACCGTTCTTCCTCGGCATCACTCTGTCGTTGCTCTTCAGTATCACTCGACTTTGCCGTCTCCCTCTGCTGATCCCGCAGCATCTGCTTCCGCCTCCCATTCTCAACCCACGCCAAACAATCCGCCTGTGTCTTCACCAGAATCTCAATCGCAGCCTTCACAAGCCCCGCATTCTCCAACATGGAGGATATCCGCAAGCGTATCCCCAGAATCTCGTCAGAATATGGGTTCAAACCAAGCTGATCCGCCGCAATCAGTGCATGTTTGTACCATTGCAGTGCGCGCACGGGATTATGGTCGATGTCCGTGTAATACACTGCTCGGCGGAGCGGGTCCGCGACTTGCTTTGGATAACGCGAGTATTGCGGTTCGACGTTTGCGTAGTGGTCGTAGATCACGTAGGCGAGAAGCGAGACTGTTCCGACTGCGAATAGGACGGAGAGCGGGAATCCGATGGGGTGGCGCGCCCAGACGTCCCGGCGGGCTTCGTGGAAGTGTTCTGTGAATCGGGAGTAGGAGGATTGTTGTCGGAATTGGGCGCGGAGGAGGCCATGGCGTGGGAGAGGGCGTTTCGAGAGGACATCATGCTGAGAGAGGAATGTAGCCCTTTGTGTCCGTGATGAGACCGGGCGTATCTGGTGCTGGAGTGTATGGAGCTGCGCCGGAGAGCGGGAGGCGCTCATGCGCCAGCCCAGTCGGTTGAACATGGCGGGATTCACTGGACAATCATTGATATACCGTGTAGAAAGAAATCAATAGTACGCCCTATAGCCTGACAAAATCAATTGCTTTGAACTGCGTAAAGATATGTTGATTTGCGATCTTGAAGAATTAAAAATCGGCTGTGTTGCGGCGACCGATGACGTCTTGGCAGACGCACGCCAATGAAGCCAAAGACTCCAAGAAGCTGATACGAACGCCTTACTTAAGGGCTGATGAGCCAGGCGGCAGGCGACTTCGATCGCGATGAAGCATTCAATCACCGTCACATACTAAGCAACCGCCACGATGTGTGGTCGATACGCCTTGGGCGTTGTACGTACTCCATAAGCCCCCGAAACATGTCAAGATAACTCTCTAACCACGATATCCAGCGCTTGTCCTTCATCCGGTACCAATTACAGCGTCAAGGGCAGCAAGTCGACGATGCCCCAGAAGATGACGAAGTAAGAGAAACCTACAACTTTGCGCCCGGGTACATGGGCGCCGTCTACCGCGCCGATACCCCCGATCAAGGCGGATATAACCCTACCGAAGCAGAAGGCAATAATCCTCAAGACAGCGCCTCAGCAAACCAGGAAGAAACCCCAGCCACTACACAAGATGAAGAAACATCCCGAGGCGCAGCAGCAGAGGGGGAAAAGACAAAGTACAAACTGCAGACTATGAAATGGGGACTCATCCCCTTCTGGACGAAACGGTCACCAAACTACGGCTCCATGATGAAGACGATTAACTGCCGTGATGACTCTTTGGCTGAAAATAAGGGGATGTGGACGTCCATGAAGAAACGGAAGCGCTGCATCATTGTGTGTCAGGGGTTCTACGAGTGGTTGAAAAAGGGGCCGGGAGGAAAGGAGAAGATCCCCCATTTTATCAGACGGAAGGACGAGAATCTCATGTGCTTTGCTGGATTGTGGGATTGTGTTCAGTATGAAGGTAGGTATTTCAACCCTAGTCTTTTTAAATGCAGTGGACTGATTCTCCTAGGTTCCGACGAGAAACTCTACACATTCACCATAATAACAACATCGTCAAACCCCTACCTCAAATTCATTCACGATCGAATGCCCGTCATTCTGGACCCAGGAACCCCCGCCATGGCCACATGGCTCGACCCCCACCGCACAACCTGGACAAAGGAGCTCCAGTCCCTCCTGAAGCCGTATGAAGGTGAACTAGAGGCATACCCAGTAAGCAAGGAGGTGGGGAAAGTAGGCAACAACTCCCCTAATTTTATAGTGCCGATCAACAGCAAGGAGAATAAGAAGAACATCGCCAATTTCTTCGCGAATACAGGTGGGAAGGCGGGTGATAAGGCTGCTGGCAAAGGAGGAGATGAAGGTCCCGAAGAACCGGTAAAGATAAAGGAAGAAGAACAGAAGATCAAGCATGAGGAGACTGGAAAAAAATCGGTTACGCTCCCCAGTTCTGATGCGCAGATTTCTAAAAGAGAACATTCGCCAGACGAGAAGGG
Organism: Malbranchea zuffiana; assembly: GCA_039700045.1. Lineage (NCBI taxonomy): Eukaryota > Fungi > Ascomycota > Eurotiomycetes > Onygenales > Malbrancheaceae > Malbranchea > Malbranchea zuffiana. The sequence goes on along the minus strand of JARUPO010000037.1, from coordinate 67,217 downwards.
ATCTGACATGCCTTCGAAAATGCCCAAGCTTGAGGCAAAATCCGAATCTTCCCCTGCAACTACAACGGGGAGAAAAACACGCAGCGCTACGAGTAACGGCACTGCCCTTAAAGCTGCAGATGCAAAGAAAACTGGCAGTAAAAACCAGCGCATCACCAGTTTCTTTAAGAAGTGAATGACGATGTACATGACGATTGAACATATGGAGATGGTCTTCTTTAGCAGTTGGAGCTCGTGGAGTTATGGTTGACGTTGGGCTTTTTAAGTTAGGAATTATTCGGGTTTTGGAGGTTTTGGACTGCTTCTTGGGTTGAGTTCTGAGCAGTAAAAGATTACCGCAGTTTCATGCTTTTGTATTACAGTACAGCATTATAATGCTATTTTAGCATAGGATAAGAGCGTCCATCGTATGCCCTAAGAATTAAAAGGTAGCGTCTTCAGCTTCCCTTACGCTGCCTCAGCCATCTCAGAACCCATTCCACAAGGTAACCAAAGTCCTCGCATCTCTCTAGCACTCTAGCAAGCTGCTGTTGTAGCTTCTGGGACTCCGTTTCATCCATGTCGGGATCATCTTCCGACATTAAACCGGAAATTCTCGATACAGTGATCTTCGCATTCAAACCAATGTCGATGTGGATAGCAACAGTTTTGAACTTATCTTGACGGGCGGAAGGCGCAGGGCTTCCTGCCAATGCCTCGTCGTTAACATCAAATTGGACCAGGATAGATGGCTGAGACGAAACGGGCGTTCGGAGTGAAACGTCTACCCGAGTCCCTTGCGGTGTAGGCTTTGTACCCGAAGCCTTCCAGAACGATGGGGGTACGTTGGATCCTCGCGCGGTTACGTCGCTTTCAGGCTGATTTGTGATTATTGTGCCAAGTTTGAATTCCAGAGGTTTGATATTGCTTTTAAATGAGTCTCCAGAAGTTGGTTCGGTGGAATTGCTCTCTCCTGACGGCTTTGTCCTGTTGGAACCATTTTCGGGGGCAACGAATATCCTCCGTAGCAAGCTGGAGATAAAGGTATACTGCCGAAGGATCTAGGAGTAATGGTTAGCAGTTTTCTAGCCTGGAGAAATAACAGGTGCTGAAAGAAAATGAAATAGAGAATAGATCTAAAAGACGAAGGAAGACAAACCGGAAGTACATCTGCCAGCTGGCGGGGATGAGAAAACGGCAGATCATGAAGAGTTTGCGCCGGAACCTGCTCGAAGGCATGGAATACGTATGTATGTCGACGCTTAACAGACATCCCATTCCCGTCGAAGGTATATATCTCCTTCTGCCGCAGTTTACCATCGTGTTCTCTCCTTGCTGCGATATTTCCGTCCGTATTTTCGACTGGAGGAATCACAAGATCGTCATAAATGGTCGATTTGAACTCTTGCGGCATATCTGTTCCCAGTAGTCTGTGGATTTCCGCAGCGGCGAAAACGGGAATGTCAATCGGGGGTTCAAGTCGGGCAACGAAGCGTAAATCGGGAGTTGTTGAGTCTAGCATCGACTGTTCAGGTGCCATTGATCCGGGGTTGTTATGTTGTGCCGATACTAATGTTGGTGGCGGCTCAATCCAATTAATCAAGATGGATTCTGTTCCGTCATTCTCGCTCGTCGTAGTTGTGAAAGGATCAGGCGCGACCCAATCTTTCGATACGCGCAGCGATGGATACCCCCTTTCACATTCTATAGCAAGGCTATAAAACCCCGTCTCGGTAACAGCTTCGTTGTCGGCAATTTCATCCGTCACCATCGCTTCCTGGGGCGCCTTTTGCTTGGCTTCTAGCACACGCCGTTGTTCAATCCAGTAGTCCAGAGTTAAGCCAAAGTGGACACCTTGATGCATATATGGTTTCCCAAGCCAGCCGGCGCAAGTCTGCCCCAGGTAACTCTGCCGCACATTACGGCGCTTCTCCTCGTCCCATATCCTTCGTAGACATTCATAAAGGCCTTCCACAGCTTCAAAACAGTTGACCTCCCCACTTAACTGATCCATCTTTGCAAGCCGCTGCAAATTCCGATGAAAATCCGCCAAATGTTGCCACTGGCCGCGATCCTGCTCTTCCTTGGACTGGTTTAGATTCCGCTTCAGCACCTCCGATGCTTGCACTCTCCGTTTACCCTCTGCCATGTCAGGGGTGGCGTATCTCAAGCAGACTTCCTTCACCACGTCCGATCCCTGCTCAAAATCTATTTCCAAATCGACGGAGTTCCCCGCAATACTGAGGCTGTCCTCCTGCCACATGCACTCGAAGCCCTCGATTCGACCAAGTCGCTCAATTCCGTCCCTGTGAACACCCCGCCCAGCCACTCGCGTGCGAAGAAGGCGTACGACTTCAGCCATATTCCTCCTCCTTTCCTCGTCGATGTCTTTCGGTCCCGTCATATTCAGCGCAGGAATCCCAATTTGCATATCACTATCGCTAATTCCTGGTCCAGCTAATTGGTCAACCCCAGCAGGAGAAGGCGTAATACCGCTTAGTCCTAGTACCATCAAAGCAGATGGTGAGCTGAAGGTAGCTGGATCCTCGACATTTGGAGCCGGGGCAAACGGCGTAGGGTATTGCTGTGTTGATATGCTTGGATGATTCTGATGTCCATATCCTGAGGCAGAGGGCGTTCTGATAGACGGAGATTTGTGAGATAACGGGCGGCCCATAGGCACAGCTGAGGGGTGAGGAGAGGAAGTGAATTGGGTGCTGAGGGGTGAGGAGAGGAAGTGAATTGGGTGGGAGTAGTCCCTGGGTTATGTTTCGAAGAGGGAGTGGCCATTTTAATTAAAGAAAAGGTATAGCAAGTGAAGGAGAATAAATGACCGGCCAAAGGCAATTATTCAATAGTATCCAAGGTTACTACTGCACCATATAGGGTATTTTCCAGTAGCACCAAATATGTCAAAGAGAAGAGCGGTTAGATATAAGAAACGGGTTGGCCAGTCCACAAGTCGGTGCTGCCTAGTAGAGGGAGAACAATCCCAAATCAGTATGCTCAAAAAAGCCCGATATATCTCAGATGAAGCTGGTTGTTTGGCCTGATATCCCAGAGCAGCGAAAGGTCTGAGGAGGTTGAGATTACATAAGCAGAACGCACGAAGCGTGTTCCCATCCAGCCTCGCTGGCATCAATGCGGACGGCTCTTCACGACGCCGTGTTCTATCTAGAGTAGTGGACATCAGGGTCAAAAGAAATAGGGCACCTGTCAGTCTATTTCTGCTTTCCATCAATCTAAAGTTTGAGGTGTGCTTCATTGCCCCAAACCCGTCCTGGAGGGAGGACGCCAGCCGTAGTACGGCGACCACACCAGAGATGGTCGGCGAACCAATGCACACTCCAGCTGGCCGGCGAAGACAGCGAATTACGAAAATCAGCTTTCGCGGTTGTTCTAGTATCTATGTCTATATCTAAGTTGGTTTCACTTTCACGCCCTATATACACATCCACATCATCATATCCACAGTGACCCAGCCGATATCGGATCTGCGCCCTTCTGCAACCCTAGAAAAGGAAATAATAAACCCGTTTTAAGAAGGTCGCATTCTTCTTCATTTCAACGATACGATTGTGTTCTTCCCAATCAATATCTCTTCGTCCGGAGTCGATATCAATCTCGCTCAATTTGATCCAGCCCTTGCGCTTCCAGAGATACCCGCAGGCCCAGAAGAATAGGACGACAGGGAGCGCAAGATATGACTTGAAGAAACCTTCGGCATCATTGAAACCACCTTTCACCGGGCAGATGGCGATGTAGAACTACAATGCGTCAGTTCGTCAGCGATTGTCCACATGGCAGGTTTCAAGAGCAACAAGGGAGAGAAGAAGCAAACATACCTGAGCAATCAGGACCAGGACTATGATAACCAGGCCAACATAGGAACCCCAAACACCGAAAAACGCCTTGAAAGGAATTTCGTCGACACTCCGGCCATTATATGCCCAAGCAGCACGGAAGCGGATATGAGCAACACAAATCTAGATACCTTGTCAGCAACATGGACGGACGCGCACCGGAAGATAAGTTACTCACGCTTCCCCATGTGAAGAGGGCAGTTAGTCCCGAAAGCGCCAGAAGCCAGTCAAAGATCTCCACACCGCTGGCGGTCACATTCACGTATGCCAAACCACCGAAGGCAATGAGCAGCGCTGTTGAGAACAGCGGCCTGCCAGCACGATCAACGTATGCAAAGATGCGAGGAGCAAAGCCGTTCTCAGCAATGGCGGTTAAGGTCCGGGAGCCTCCATATACCGCTGAATTCCCGATCGAGAGCACGGAGATGAGGATGATGACATTGAGGAAGCTATCGAACCCGTAAAGGCCAGCATCCTTGGCGACAATAACGAATGGTGAAGCGCTCGCATCCATGAGAGGGTTGGCACCAATAAGCCGCTCATCAGTGCTGCTGACCAGGAGACCGATGAAGAAGAGAGCGAGAATATAAAACAAAGTGATCCGCCAGAAGATTTGTTTAATCGCGGATGGCAAGGATTTCAAGGGCGTGGCACTCTCCGCCGCTGCAAGACCGACCAATTCAGTGCCGAAAAACGCGAACGCTGCTGTAACGAACACGGAGCAGAACCCTTGGGAAGCAAGTCAATCTCAAGAACACCATGCAGGTGGCGCCTTTAGATAGGGCCTTATCACGACGGTAAGACGTACCTTTAAACCCGTTGCGAAATGCCCCTGGGTTGTACCAGAGTCTTGCGCCCCAATACTCGGAGTATATCCCCCTACTCGGGCCTCCTCCGCAAGCAAGAATAACCGCAATTATCATAAAGATAACAACCGCTGAAAGCTTGATTGCACTGGCCCAAAATTCCTCCTCACCGTACCCAAGTACGCCAAAAATATTAATGATGACGACCGCAGCCAGGAAGACAGTTATCCAGACTGCAACGCTAACATTGACTTCCCAATAGTTTATAGTCAAAGAAGCCACCGTGAGCTCGAGAGGCAGCACGGTCAACCACTGGAAGACATAGTTCCATCCCATCGCAAATCCCCATGACGGATCGATGAATCGTGTGGAGTAAGTGTAAAAACCTCCGGAGACCGGGTACATAATCGCTAACTCTCCAAGCGCATGCACAACATTGAACATCATCTTCAAGGCACGCACCGTCAGCTGCTGCTCTATAGGAGGAATTTTGATCCGAATCGACTTACAATACCAACGAGAGCAAAGTCAATGACCAAGCTTGCCGGCCCGCCTTTCTGCAAGGCTCCTCCGGATCCCACAAACAGACCAGCTCCGATGCTCCCTCCAATAGCAATCATGTGCAGATGCCGGGATTTCAGGGTCTGGTTCAGCTGGTTGTGCTTGCCTTCGATCGGCCGTTTCTTGAACGACTCGGGCGTACAGCCCAGTCTGGTCCAAAAGCTGAGTTGACTCGGGTGATCCGAGGCATATTCTATGGCAGCTTCTGCATCTTTGGAAGTAGGAGGGCTAGGGGGTTGATCGCCGAAGGCGACGGTCTGTTTCTCTGAGTCCGCCATGTCGAGGCGAAGGCGTGAAGGGGGAGACTCGATCTCAGGTGGGAGAATATATCAGAATGACCAAAAAGGGCTTGATCTTATCCAAAGATGAGATGGCGGGATTGCGTGTTATGAAGCTGACGCTGCAATTTCAGACCCGCTGAGTTTATGCAAGCCAGGACAGCTGTTGATTCCGAGTGATCCGGGAACTGTCAACCGACGGACGTTGAGTGACGAAAGAGAATTAAGAAGGAAAAAAGATTGTGCTGCGGCCACGCTTGATGTGCCAAATACGAAGCGCCAAATCTGACGCCGTCTGAGTGATTGATATGTGGGAAGAGGCGAGGGAAGCTGGTCCTCTTAAGATAAGAGTGGGGGGCTCAAGAAATGGAGGCGAGCGACACTTGAACCACACAATGCGGTTTCCGCCATTACCGTGCTGACATGTCCCCGGCATTCCCCATACCAATTCCCCATGCAAATTCGGGGGAGATGGGGCTTCCAAACGGGGTCCCCGACTGGGGGAAAAGTCTGTGTTACGCATTGTTGACCTGGTTGGCCATGGGCGGAACCTCAACTCTGGCATCGCGACCGCCAGGGATTTCCTGCCTCGCCACGAATCAGAAACTGAAGGGGGAAAAAAATTCAAACATGAAGACGAAATATCCTGGGCTGAGGTTGTTCAGCCAGATGCCAAGGAAAATTAAAGTTCTTCCACGCCTCTTCCATCGCTTCTGGTCCGCTACTAGCTGCCTGAAGAGGATCAGAGGATCAGGGCCAGGATGAGATCGACGGATATTTCGTTCTGGGCCAAACGACGCCATGTCGAATTGGGTTTGGTTTGGAGGATTCCAGACATCCGAAGAATGGTTGTTGCCACCACAAAGACGGACAAAGTTCGAACAGGAGACTTTCCGAAAATTAAGCATTTTGCTATTTATTGGCATTGACATCGGCGCTGGTTAGTGCCTGGGCGAAGGGCTGTCGAAATGCGACAGAGCAGCAGAAAATCGAAACGATCCTTCTGGAATATCGACTGGTGATGCCTCTGAGATGAAGTGGAATCATCGTGGGGTAAATCTCATGCCAAATGGTCAATTCCTTACCATTACTGGTCAGCATCTCAAAGTTTGAACTGACTTTGACGTCCTTGGTAAGCAAGCGGAGTCCGGTCCCATTCTCCAGAGACAAGCTCTGTCCAGATTTCTCGACGAATCTCGACGAAGCCTTGTACGAGGAAAAGTTCCTCGGCTCAGCGAGTCGGCGCAGGGAGACACCAGTCATTTTCGCGAATTCTGTCCGCGTCTTCCGTCCAAGCCTCATTTTTGTGATGATTCGCAGCGTTCCAAGAAACAGCCGGTGCTCCACTAAAAGGATCAACCGGCGAATTCGCCGGGTTCCGCCTAACGGATAGCCGCGAGTTCACGAGAATTTAGTAGCGAAGGTTGGACGAATCGCCAGCGACTGCGAATTCAATTTGCTCCTCTTCGGCGTCTTCATCTTGATGGCTTTCACGAAGCCGCTCGAGGCGCACAACAACCACATTTTCAGCAGCGCTTTCGCGTCTCAAAGCGGACGCCCTGCGAGTCTTGGCTTTTCCTCGATGCCTGAGGACGGAATCGAGGACGGAATCTCCGGCTTTGACGTCAATGGCTTCGCATATCCACGGGGATATTTGACAGATTCCTGGGGTTTCTCCATGGGGAGGATGAGATTGTTCGAGGATTGCATGGATGGCGAGATGCCTGCTTCCCCAGAAGTGTGTATCATGAAGCGAAAGGGGTTCCTTTGACCCACACATGATTGTTTGGGGAAGTTTTCTGGGGTATTTCTCCAGATGTCAGGCCACCACACACACGTTTCATGCCCGAAGAATTTCAGGGTGCTGCTGGGTGTGAAGAATTGATCAAATTCCATCAATTGTGCTGATTCTCCTGTGGCGGTGAACATGCAGCTCTGCTTTGTTGGTGCACCCAGCTTCTCCTAAGAGCCAAATCTTGTCAGGGACAGAATCTTTCACCGGAGGCAACACATGCTTGACGGCTTCCAAAGATGCCATGAGGTCAAAGAGGGGACAAAATTGTGTCAATCCAGTGAGCATGAGCAGCACAGGAGGAGCTGGGCTCTAGGAATCGTTCAGCTTCTGAGACCTTGACATCTGAGTGATATTGTTGTGAAGCGTTGCCACCAGCGCGGTGAGAGGACAGACTTGACATCCCCAGGATGTCTAAGTTTCTTCATTATTTCCTTCAATTACAGATTGTGTCTGTCAGCAAATAGCTGAAATACAAGAGTCCGGCTCTCTTGCAGTATCTTCGTGACTCTGAGAGCTCGTTGGGCTAATCAAGCATGGCCTGGACTGCAGCAGTCGAGACAGCTGGATGATGTCAGCATCCCCAGGTTGTACAGGTTGATGCCGAGGGGCAACCAAATCCTAACTGTTTTGACGGTAACTCCCGCCTCAAAGTGAAGAGGCTCGCAGCTGAGGAAAACACAGCTTGCTGCTGGATATTTTATCTCCTGTCCGTTCAACCTCAGGTCTTGAGCAACCTACCTTCTTACCAACGCCAGAATCCAACCAGCTACTTCTAGTACGCAACTTGGAGAGCTACCACCATGGCCGCCGGAACCTTCTCCTTTGTCTTTTTCGGGATCCTCGCTGTTGTACGCCTCCCTTAATGATTAGGACCTGAATGGATAGCTAACGTCCGTCGAATTAGCTCTGCATCCTTCCCGTTATCCTGGGCGCGTAAGTCCAAGCTATGCAAGCTCAAATTATCAATACTGAACTAACAACTCAGACTCGCCTGGTACCGCGCAAACGCCTTTCTCCTCCCCCTCCCCGTCTCCCTCAGCGCCCTCACCACCCTCCTCCCCCTACTCACAGCATTCATCACCACATTCCTCCGCGCGCACCCAAACAACACTCGTCCGCACGCTCTCCGCCTCTCCCTCCCACACCTCCTAACCATCCTCCAAACCATCCTCGCCACCCTCGCCCTGACGCAAATCCACCCATCTTCGATCCTCTCCTGCCGCCTCGAAACCCAATGGCAATCCTTCTTCCACGCCAAAAACGCACACGCGATTCGCACAATCCAAGACGGACTTCAATGCTGCGGATTACGAAGCACGCATGATCGAGCCTGGCCGTTCGCGGACGCAGAGCACGGCGCGAATGCGTGTGTGGAAAGGTTTGGGTATGCACAGAGCTGTGCTGGGCCTTGGGGAGATGTGCAGAGGATGGCTGCGGGAATGGTTTTTGCGGCGGCGGTGTTGACTTGGTGCATGCAGGTTGGGATTGCGTGTGGGGGGTCGCCTTTGTCGGCTGCGAGGAGTCGGGCGGCGAATGGGGGTGTGGAGGGGAGGAATCCTAGGTTGTTGCCGTATTCTGATCAGGCGGAGGAGGAGGAGGGGAGGGATGAAGAAGAGCGGGGTGATCATCTGGGGCAGCGGACGCACGGATGGGGCGATGATGAGGATGCAGAGACGAGGGGGAGTGGTGTGCACCCGTCTGGGTTGGGAGGAACTACGTCGACTTGAAATTGAGACGTCTTGGTTCGTTGCACTGCTGTAGTTCAGTTCCTTTGTGAGATGACTCTCGGTTCAGACTCTGAAACGGGATTTCCGCATAAATTGAAGTACGACATTAATATGGTTATCCGAGAAATCTAATGGTATCGTACATTGACCAATCTATACAGTAGCTATATCTGGGACTTTCTTAGCGGCTGGCAATCAAGGGAAGTATACCAACTTACTACAAAGCAATTATGACTTGTGTAACTTCTGCTCCTCCACGCGTAATCTCTCGACAAGCCTTTCCCGCAAAAACGGACTCAGCCCAAGTCTACAGTCATCAATTAGCTACTCACCAACCTAATGTAGCAGGGCGAAAGACACTCACATTCCATTCCTCGTCACAATCCGATATGTCCCTATCAATCGTTAATGCCTATCAAGCCCACGGAGTAGGAACCATACCACTCGGCTGATAATTCCCATTCCCCTCAATCTCCCCCGCGGCATCAACCTCCAAGCTCCCAAAGATATCCTCAGGCCTACCAATCAGCAACGCTCCTAAAAAAGGGGAAGAAAGGTATACTCACGACGCAATCCTGCCGTACTCAGGCGGACTCCTCGAATCCGAAACATGAATGAATCCTCCCCTCCCCGCCCCGCCCGCACCACCCTGCCCACTCGCACCACCACTCGAGTCCCCACCACCAGTTACAGTAGTACCGTGACTCCTTCTCGTTCGTCTTCTGTCCCCGCCAAAGAATATACCAGCGGCACCTAAATTCGCGCCCGCCGTCGAGGCCATGACCTGTGCCTGCGAGCGGACGTCGGGATCTTCATGTGCGTGTTGCGAGAGCACGGATTGGAGGAGGGAGAGGAAGTGTGGGTTTTCGGATAAGGAGGAAGGGGTTGGGGGGAGGGTTGTGGTGGTGCCGATTGCGAGGGAGGGGGTTGGAGGGGAGGTGGGCAGGAGGGAGAGTAGGTGTGTTTGCGGGTTTGTGGGGGAGGGGAATGTATACTACGAGTAGGAACTTATTAGTGGTGGTGGTAGGTACTGGAGCTGGGAGCTGGGAGCTGCGACGTACGATGTGGGAGTTGCCCTGGAGGGTTGAGAGGGGCCTGGCACGGAGGAGCTGGGGATTGATGAAGAGACGGCGGATGTTACTGTGTAAGGACGCCATGGTTGGTATTCATGCAATTGAGCTGGAGGCTGATATTGTACAGTCTAGCTGAAGAATACTTACGAGTTGAAGAAGCTCCGGATTAGGTAGATCAACGTCATGACAGGCACTATTCCTGATTGGGATCGGAGAAACCATGCTCCGTTTAACCGCGCTCGCAGGTCTGATCTAAAGACTCCGGTCATGCTGGTGTGTAGACTGCGCTCAGTGTTGCAGTGTAACATGATGGATTCCTGCGGAGACGGTGCAGAATGAAGACTGCTTGGTGGGGTCCTACCTCGAGAGACTGGGGTAAGCGCGGAGGGCGTCAAAATAACCAATGAAACAAATGGGAACAGACGCCATATCTCGATTTACTGTTATTCAAGTTATTAGTGATGAAAACGATATCAGTCTGTCGAGATATGGGCTTCGAGAGAGATCTGATCAGAGCCAGTGTCCACATTGATGATGAAGCTGTGCATTCAAGTTCAGACACGAGGACCAACGGCTGGCTGATGCGGACATGGAGCTACCCGAGTGGCTGCAGATGAGAGCTCAACCTCGTCAATTGACAGAAGCATGCAGCTGCATGGGTGAGCTGTCTGAAGAGTCCTGCATTCAGTGGCCCCGAGTCAGTCGGGTCTGGCTCTTGAAAGATGGGAAGACGGAAGAGAAACGGGATGGCGATGACTGATCACAACCAAGAAGGAAGACGGGAATACCCCAGATTCCGCGGCTTCTCCACACACTATCGTGTCCAAGAAGGAAATTCACCTTCGAGAACAAGGAGGTGAGAGGTGAAAAGGCGTCGGCTGGCGTCCGGGCCTGTCAGCGTCATGCACGGAACGGAGACGTGGGGAAAAGACGGCGAAAACAGGGCTGACGATGAGTCAGCGGCCAATCAGGGACGAGATGGTTATCTGACTTCAGCAGGCCCGAGGTTTGCTGCCCAATCAATCTTAATTTGGGCTGGAGGGCCGAAAATCCAGGGGAGCGAGGAGACATGGACATCGACGTTACATACTCATTAAATGTCATTTCCTATGATTATTATTGCAGTTGATACCATAGACAGACTTGAGACTGCCAGGATACATGAGAGAAGAGGAGGGTGGGGTCCGACTCCGCCCGAGGACAAGGGGCCAGTGGAACGACAGTCCCGATGCGGCTAGGAAAGATCTGCTGCCCTTGCATGAGACAATCAAGCGGTGAGGAGGCTAGACTTCCCCTTGCTCCCTGTCCGGCTGAAACCGCGGGCGCAGGTCTCTTGATTTGTGCGATGGCGGGGTGATAGGCCCGATAAGCCCTTATCTCTGATATCTGTCGCGTACAGGTATGTATCGTACTGCACCGCCACGCGTCACAGACCGGCTCGCCACACATTCACACAACTTTGACTTTACCGCTTTGTCAGAAACTGCTTTTACTGTGTGGATTTGGAATTCATCACAACAATTGGGAACGTATTTTATTTGATCTCAATTGTCAATCATTCAGTCCTCGTAACCGTTCCTTGATATTTTCGCCTCTAGCCACATCCAGCCTGACTCGGTTCCTCGTGGTGGGGCGTTGCTATTTTCGGAGCAGGGATTGCACTGGATTGGGCATGCACCGCCTCAAATTACTGGATGGGCGCTGCGGGATTTTGATGTTCCGTATCGATACCGTCATTGTTACAGCCTCTCACCCGACAGGACGGTATTTCCCCGACTGGTTCTGAAAAACCATAAAAACCTGCTGGCGGGTTGCTTGACCACACTCTGACCGAATTTCTTCCTCTTCTTCTCATCTTGACTTAACTCTCCACTCTCCTCTTCTTCGCCTCTTCCTCTTCGTCTCTTCATATTCGTCTTCATACCACGTCGTCGTTTTCTCTCGACTTTCATTGCTCTTACAACCAATTCTCGAGTCTACTGAGCACCCCAGTCTGGGCTGCAACATCTGCTATCATGGTACGCTGCTCCATTGACTCAGATGAAGTTTCTACTAACAGTCTGGCAGGCTCCTAAAAACCACACATCCAATGCTGAAAACGTATGTCTCTTCTTTCCCGCCTCTCTGAATACATCACTAACGAGATATAGTTAAAAAAATACATGGAACTTGACCAGCGGGGTAAGGTCATGGCCGAATACATCTGGATTGACGCTGTTGGCGGTGTTCGCTCGAAAACTCGGGTATGTCTCTACACTACTTTCTCAACATCTGACCCCCCACTGACGATTGATAGACCATCCGAAAACCCGTCTCCTCCGTCGACGAGCTCCCCGAATGGAATTTTGACGGCTCCTCCACCGGTCAGGCCCCCGGTGACAACTCGGACGTCTACCTCCGCCCCTGCGCCATCTACCCAGACCCCTTCCGTCGCGGTGACAACATCCTCGTCCTCTGTGAAACCTGGGACTCGGATGGTTCCCCCAACAAATTCAACTTCCGCCACGAGGCTGCCCGATTAATGCGCACCCACGCCCACGAAGAGTTCTGGTTTGGCTTAGAACAGGAATACACCCTCTTGGGACCTGATGGATGGCCGTATGGCTGGCCCAAGGGTGGTTTCCCCGGTGCCCAGGGCCCATACTACTGTGGTGTCGGTACTGGCAAGGTCCACTGCCGTGATATCGTCGAGGCTCACTACAAGGCCTGTCTCTATGCCGGCATCAACATCTCCGGTATCAACGCAGAGGTCATGCCTGCCCAGTGGGAGTACCAGGTTGGTCCGTGTGAAGGCATCGAACGTGAGTTCACCTATTCACCTCTTCACACTTGAACATATTCTGACAATTAGTAGTTGGCGACCAGCTCTGGATGTCTCGTTTCCTCCTCAACCGTGTTGCCGAAGAATTCGGTGCCATCATCTCCTTTGCTCCCAAGCCCATTCCCGGCGAGTGGAACGGCGCTGGCCTGCACAGCAACGTCTCCACCAAGGCGACGCGTGAAGAGGGCGGCATGAAGGTCATCGAAGCCGCCATGAAGAAGCTTGAAGCCCGCCACTTTGAACACATTGCCGTCTATGGTGAGGGCAACGAAGACCGTCTCACCGGCCGCCACGAGACCGGCAACATCGACAAATTCAGCTGGGGTGTCGCCGACCGTGGTGGCAGTATCCGTATCCCCCGCCAGGTCGCCAAGGACGGCAAGGGTTACTTTGAAGACCGAAGACCCGCCAGTAACGCTGATCCGTATCAGATCACCGGCATTATTGTCGAAACTGTAAGTCAACACCACTGATATTGAGCTGAACTTCAACTAACATGTCTTAGCTCTGTGGCGCTTCCTAGATTTCTGCATTCTTTATACCCCATTGGCACATTATGGCTGCAAGGCCCGTAGCCAGATTTTAATAGACTGTTTCCTTAGCATTTATTTCCACCCTAATCCTGGCTCGTGCTATTTACCTTTTTATCCTGTGCATAGAGAAAGTCTGTCCCGAGACGGCTGTTATTTTGTTTTAATTGCTTTTGTGCCTGCTCATGATGCAGAGCTGTCGTATCTACTAGTTATGATGGTTATGGTCATTCCCTGGACAAGGGATTCGCTGCTTGCCGTACCTACTTTTGGTGAATCGGATCACATCTCGGTTAGCGTCGCAACAAATTCAATTGACTTTGATCCTGAATATTTATCTTCCTCATCTGAACCACACAATAAATTCCATCAAGATGCCTGACTGATCCTGACTGAATCTTCAGCCATCCGTCCTTTCTTCCCCCTGTCCCTGTCCCTGTCCCTGTCCCTGTCCCGGCCGTCCCCCGTTGCGTCGCCAAGGAACGAGTTTGTGACCTCGGGACGTCAGCACTGCCGAAGAAAAAAGGTTTCAGAGCTTCCCTGATGATTCATACACTACATACATACATGGTAAACATCACTCCTCGTATATAGTCGGGACGACTGTCGCGTGAGGAACTGCTTTCATCTTCTTGCGCTTTGTTTCTTTCGGCGACCGCGGCTTAAACTGGGGGTTCCGATTGCCGATCGGCTTGAGCTGTCAGCGGAACCACGACCCGTGGACCTATTTGTAGCTCTATGACAGGATAAGCCGACCTGTCGAAAAATCGCCAACTTGATCATCCACTTTCAGATCCGAAGTCAAGGGTCAAGTCTAAGAAATGGCGGACACAAAGCAGCTTGAAGCAGCCGAGCGCAGCATGCATCCCGATCCCGATCCCGATCCCGAGACAGCAGACGAGCCCAGCGCCGCCGAAATCGATCGCATCTACAGGTACTTCAAGGTCCCATGCACAAACCAAGTAAAGCAAAGCTAACAATGTATACATAGGAAGCTAGACTGGCGCATCATCCCGCCCCTGTGGACACTCTACTTCATCTGCGCCGCCATCCGCTCCAACGTCGGCCTCGCGCAGACCATGAACGCAGACGTGAAACACGATCTGGGCTCGGTACTACACATGTCCGGGCAACAGATTTCCACCAGTCTTGCGCTCTTCTACGTTTGTTATGTATTGTTCGACCTCCCCTCGAACCTCATCATGACGCGTCTGAGTCCGCGCGTGTGGATGTCTAGGATTGTTCTGAGCGTGGGAGTGATGGGATGCTGCATGGCTGCCGCGAGGGCCGCGTGGTCTCTTTATCTTCTGAGGCTGTTGCTGGGGATTGTGATTGCGGGCATGTGGCCTGGCATGGCGTATTATCTGACGCTGTTCTACCCGCCCTCGCGCACGGGGAAACGGATTGGTCTGTACTATACCGCTGCGCAGCTTTCGGCGGCGACGGTGGGACTTGTTTCTGCGGGCTTTCAGAAGATGGATGGCCTTAGGGGATTGGTGGGGTTTCAGTGGATGTTCTTGATCTGGGGGCTTGCGGGCGTTGTTACGGGGATTAGCTTGCTCTGGTGGCTTCCTGAGCGACCGATCGCTCCCGATTCTTCGTCGGAGGAGAATCTAATTCAGAAAGGCGTGGTCGAGAAACTGACGAGATGGATACCCCGACCGAAACCGGGCCTCACGGGTCGAGATGCAGAGGTGCATTATCGCGATCTGAAACGTGTGTATCGGCGTGGATCCTGGACGTTTCGTGATCTAGGACGCGTTCTGCTTGATTGGAGACTGTGGCCTTTACTCATCATGTACTTTGGCGTCGTTGGCGTCGGCATCGGCGTACAGAGCTACGGGACCGTGATTATCAAATCCGCCATCCCAGGCCTGACGGGGGTAGAGCTGAGTCTGCTCTTTGCGCCCATCTGGATCATGGATCTCATCGCTATCTTGCTGGTCACACCGCTGTCGGACAGGTTTCATCACTACCGTCCGCATTTCTTCGTGGTTCCTGCTCTCGTGCAAATCACGGGCTTGCTCCTGACGACATTCCACCCAAGTCCCTGGCCACGGTACACGGGGCTCCTACTCATAGGTCTCGGTCTGGGTCCTACGGTGCCTATAACGATGACGTGGACGAACGAGATATTCCAACGGCGTCACGGCGAGGTAGGCGTGGCCGCTGCCTCGGCGCTGGTGAGCGGATTGGGGAACTTGGGGAGTATCGTTAGTACGTATGCGTTGTATAGTGGGTGGCCGGCGGATAAGGCGAGGGGGTATCGGGGCAGTAATCTTGTGCTTGTGGGGATGGTGGGGGCGAGTATCCTTGCGGCGGTTGAGTATCCTTGCGGCGGTTGTGATGGGGGTGCTTGTTAGGGTTGTTGATGGTGGGAAGGAGGAGGAGGAGGTGGATGGGGCGGCAAGGAGGGAGGTCAGGCAGAGGGGGTTGGAGGGGGTGTGGTTTTTGAGGTTGTTCCAGAGGAAGTAGAGTGTATATGTTGTATAGTATGATCGATAGATCTTAAAAGTTGTGTTATTTTGAGTTATTTATGAGTATGCGGGAGTTCTCTTGGAAGGGGATGAAAAGAGAAAAACCAATGAATACATTCTGGAGAATCAATATTCTATGATCTGAAAGTTCTAAGTATGGGGTATCATTGGTTGCTTGGATATATTTCAAGCCTACTTTATCCATCCATATCTTCCCTGCTGTACAACCGATCCCAACAATAGAAATCTATCAAAGAAACGAAAAAATTGTAGAGTAGAGTGAAATCCGCAAAATAGACTCTACGAACTCGAGTCCCGATCCTGGTACATCATCGTCGTCCCCTTCTCCGCATCATTGCCCACGCGAGCACGATGTTCTTCCGTCTCATTATACTGCACGAGCACCTCGCCATTCTTACCATAACGGCGCGGCGTCTCCTTTGCAACGCGCACGACGGAGAAGATGGAGTCCGTGTTGCGGAAGATGGTGTCCATTTCCTCGAGGGAGCGGTAGGCGGTCTCGGGGTAGAAGAAGTAGACTACGGGCACGATGAAGGCGTTTCTATAAGATATTAGCTTCTGTTCCTTTTTTTTTTCTTTGGTAAGAGGTGACTTACATGACTGCGAAGATGATGTAGGTTTTGTATTCGATGGAGTTGAAGGCGACGGGGGTGATCATGACGACCATAAAGTTAAAGGCCCAATTGGCGGAGGTAGCGAGGGCGTTTGCCGGAGCACGGATACGGAGAGGCACCTAATCAATTAGCATGTATACAGTGTCTAGGAAGAGGAAATTGGACTTACAATCTCAGCAGGATAGAGCCATGTCATTCCAAGCCAGCCAATGGCAAAGAAGGTATTAAAGACGAACAAAAACACCGCGGCTACGATACCAGGCTTGGATTCCCCCTTGTAGCTCGTGGCGATGGTCAGGACAACCATGGAAAGCGACATTCCCACCGCACCGAAAAGCATGAGCGAGCGACGTCCGACTTTTTCAACGATAAAGACCGGAATCCACGATGCAATGAAATACTCGGTGCCGTTGCAAGCAGCCAAGATACGCGACATGAAGCCGGACATTCCAATGTTGTTTTCATAGATATTCGCAGCGTAGTAGGTGA
The DNA here is from genome assembly GCA_039700045.1 of Malbranchea zuffiana. Taxonomy (NCBI): domain Eukaryota; kingdom Fungi; phylum Ascomycota; class Eurotiomycetes; order Onygenales; family Malbrancheaceae; genus Malbranchea; species Malbranchea zuffiana. Next base: position 50,183 of record JARUPO010000037.1, on the reverse strand, counting down.
TGAGGTTGATACCCGAGATCTGCTGGAACATCTGGTTGACGTACGCGAGAACGACACGGTGCAGATGGCGGTCCTTGTTTCGGAGGAAGAGGTCTGAAAACTTGCCCTTGGCCATTTCAAGGACGGTGTCCTTGATTGCTGTGAATTCAGAGACGATGAATGGGTCATCCTCGGGAAGGTCGCTGAGAGCGCCCAGCACGGTCAGAGCTTCATCTTCCTTGCCCTTGAGAATCAGCCAACGGGGGGACTCTGGTAGTCCCATCACGAAGGCCATGATGATCAGGGCAAAAACGATCTGGAAGGCGATCGGGAATCGCCACGAGACGGTACTGGGCTCAAGATACGAAAAGCCAAAGTCGAGCCAGTAACTGATACAGATACCACCAGTGATCAATGCACCCTCAACCATGACCAGCTGGCCGCGACGGTGGGATTTCGAACATTCAGACTGCCATGTCGGGACGGTAGATGTGTTCAAGCCGTTTCCGAGACCAGTGATGATACGACCGACGATGAAATGGGACAGAGCGAAAGCAGAGGTCTGCAGGGCGGCGCCGACAACCATAATAGCAGATCCAAGGAAAATAGTCTTCCGTCGTCCAAGCTTGTCACCGAGCCAGATACAAGCAATAGCGCCGAAAAAGCATCCGACATTGTAAGAAGCGACAGAAATTCCTGCACCAGCCTTTAATACAGAACTTGAAACTTGTCGATAGCTAGTGAATCATACCTTGAATAGTAGCCCGATGGCTCCCTTCGGCTTTGGAGAGATGTTTGAGTGTTTCCTTTGTAGTATCAATTTCCGGGAATGTGCCAGCAAACGAGGGAAGAGTCAATAGACCACCCATAACACCTCTGTATTATATTAGATAGAATTCTCAATGTCTCGCCTGGAAGCCATACTGATCGTAACCAAAAAGCCTGATATCGGTTAGCTAATGTTCTATACGAAAAGGGTGAAAGTACTCACAAGAAGTCCAACCCGGCAATCACGCCGATTGCGACGTTGAGCCTGGTGCCACGAAGGCCATAAAAGCGTCCCATGACGACGGTAATAAGTGAATTCTACAAAAGGAATGAAATCCTATCACAACGAGCTCATCGCAGGACAAGAGACCAGAAAGAAAGCTCCTCAGCGCTAGCTAAAGGAAATAGATCTGTCCGCCGGGGAAAAAGGAAAGGGGGTTAACGTGTGAAGAAGAAGCTGGGGAAGAAAGGAGAAAATGTGGAAAAGGCCGGGGATGTGGAGGGTTTTATCCACGATCGAGATCAGCGCAGAATATTTATTTGTAGAGCCGGGGAGCTGTGGCGGGTTGTGGGATCAACAGCAGCCGTACGAGTAGCTATGACGGCATATCGTCATTGAGTACCGGCGCTCCGCTGCCACCACGCGAGCTGTAACTCTGATGCCCCATCGGTGGCGCGTTTGGCCGTGTCTTTCTCCACATCCAGGGATGAAGCCTGGCTCATTTCGTTCCTGTTCATCGGCTGCGTGGGCGATGAGGGCTTTTGAAAGGAGTCTGCGAGAGAGCGATGCAGCCAAGTGGACCGTAGCAGATCCCTGAGGTACGAGTATATCCTCCAACCTCTGTGAATCTGACAAGCATGTTGTGTCACCTAGGATGCGCAAAAGGAAAGAAAACGGCCGACGTCATTCGCTGAAACGCGGAGGCCAGTCAATTTCGTCCATAGTTCATCCCCAGTCGGAGGACATTTGCATGTGGAGAAGGAGAGGCGGAGAACCGTGGCGTGGGTGAGGTAGTTCGCCGTCGGCATCCACGGAGACACACTGAGCCTAGAGGAGGGAAGCACAAGCAAAAATTGGCTCAGGATGCCGAAACAGACGAGCGAGTGGGCGGTCCGAAGCCGAAGACGCAGTTCCCAAGTTCAAGGGTTTCTGGAACATGAGGTTTTTCCAGAAGATCTTCCCGACCAGGCGTAAAACAGCCTATCATATGCCGTATCTACTCAAAGTTTTCACCAGAGTGGACACACTTGTCACGCCCTAACTGAAGTTCTGGGATCAGTCCGCTCAGCCAGCGCGCTTGAGCCTTGCGGGAAGAAGGTCTCGAAACATACAAATTAGGGCTGGACGTGGGATTGCCTGATCTGGGCAAGCCGACCTCCCCATGTAGCAAGTCTGGACTACAACGACGAGCATCAAGAATAAATAACTCCTTCTAGCTCCTTTTTCTCCAGATTTCGCAGCCTTCTCGAAGGTCCCCGCGATTTTCTAGGCGCCTTCTCCATCATCGAAAGTCGCAGCGCCGCGAGACTGGAGTTGTTTGGATTGCAAAAGGGGTCAGCGGTCAGCCCCAGTTGGCCCCATGTACTCCTTTGGACCCATCGCCGGAGAAATCCCTGTGATGCGAGAAAAAAGAAGAAGAAAAAAAGAAAAGACAAGGAAGAGATGTTGTGAAAATTAGCAGTTTGATGGACCTCTGACAGCATTCTCCATACCAAGCTGTCACCAAGAGGCTTGTCCTACGCTTAATCTGCGTCTCTCTACACTGTCAATTGAGTCCATCACCGTCAATCAACAGCCCTCTCAATTGACATCCAACTGCCCCATTCCTCATGGCTGAATGTCAACAAGGTGATTTCTCGGTCCCGGTCCCGGTCCCGATACTTGAGACCTCCAAGGCTGGCCCGTGTCTCGTGGTTGAACCGTTTACCAGACATTGATTACCGCTAAGCCCAAACAAGCCAAGACCACCCAAGATTCGACAAGCAATTTAAAGCGGGTTTTCCTATTTCAGACTACCGGCGCCAAGCTTTGACTATTTTTAGTCCATTTTGAGCTTAGCCGTATGACAGGTTCCACCGTGAACCGCCTCCCAAAAATACGCTTCCATGTACACTCCCACAGTTCAACGACAGACGCTGAAGCCAAATTTTCCTCACCGCAGAGTCTTCCCATCACTCGGCGTTGGAATAATGCCGCAAGACGGCGGGATGGGCACACTGGGGAGGAATTACACGGCGGTTTCGCACCGGCCTTGCTCCGCTTTCGGTGACATTTCCGAGTCTCTCCACTCCTTCAAGTCACATGCAGAGGAATCCAGTTCAACAGACAATTGTCTTCTCATTCATTCCTATCTAGATCTGCCTCGCGCCCGTGACATTTTATTCCCCTATGTTTTTCCTTTTTTCTCGAAATTTTCCTGTTTGAGACGATCTTTGTCCATTCCAAATCCGTGCGCTATTCGCCAACCATCTTGCCCGTGCCCTACTGCTCAATTGTCGCGTCTGAGAGAACGCTAATGGAAAGAAAGAACTGTGCTTGCAGTCGGCGGGGAAATTACCACGCTTCGACGGCTTCGGCGGCTCCGCAGGCCCAGTCGCCCTGAGGTTCGACGGGAGCATAGCTGTCATTGGCAGGGGCCTCGTTATACCCAGCGCCTTCGTCGTTGTTCTCCGATTCGACGGGTTGTTTGCAGCGCCTGATGGTGTGACCCACTAAAGACGTTCCATCAGCCTTCGAGAATTAACGCAACCGCTCCATAGAAGATCACTCACTCTCTTTGCAGTTGCTGCACTGCACCTTGCTCCAGTCCTTCTTTTCAGGGCAATCGCGGCTGAAGTGACCAGCTACTCCTTCTTAGTATATACGGAAAAATTAACGCAGCGGGACCACCTACTCTTCTCACAGTTACGGCAAGTCACCGTATCCAGATTGCGTGGTTTATCGCATTCCTTCGACATATGGCCCTCCTCACTAAGAGATAGTTAGTCGTTGCCGTCATCGCCTGGCTGATTTCAAGTTAAGAAACACTTACCCGCAGTTACGGCAAGCTCTGCTAGGCGCTGAAGGGCAATCTTTGGCGAAATGGCCCACTATACCGCGGTTAGCCTGTGTCCAACTAGGGGGTGTGATTACATACTTTCGTTGCACCTCTTGCATTCGACACCTTCCGCAGAACGGGGCTCAGTGCAGTCCCGAGAGCCATGACCAGATTGACTAGAACCGATTAGCAGCGACACCATAGCCAGAGTAGACTTGGCACCTACCCGCAGTTGCGGCAGGCGAATTTATCCTTGCGCTCTTGAGTACAGTCGCGAGCCCGATGCCCAACTTCACTGCAGTTGACGCACTTGATTTCAACCCTTTCATGAGTCGAACGTTCTTGCTTGCAACCGCGCGTGGTGTGACCCATTTCTACCAAGCCATCAGCGTCAAAATCTGGAATACCAGCCTTCTAAAAACTGGTAGCTACCTCCACAATTGTTGCACTTGGGCACTTGGCGGTCGAGCGGGTATCCGGCGTCGGCAAGGCGTTGAAGGTTCTCTTCTGGCGAAGCAGGCCAGCGATCCTTGAGGTTGGCACGCTGGGGCTTCTCGTTGAGATAGAACCCAACGACATACGTGCAGCCCAATTTGCCTTGCAAATTGACGAAAGTATGGCAGTCGCCAGCTTCCCTTTCCTGAATTTCCAAAAGTGTTAGCCAGAGAGAATGGCGAGGAAGAACCTTTGAACTTACAAGACCAATCAAGAAAATCTTGAATTCTTCCTCGCGGAGCTTCTTCTCAATCTCCTCGAAAGTTGCCAAGGGGACCGCCTTGCAATAAATCTTGAGCGCCTTTAGAAATTGAAGTCAGCAGTGCGACTTCAACTTTTTGGGTCGACGCATTTATACATCACGGAAATCCTCAAGATCCTTCTCATCGCTAGCCTTCTTCATCATAGCCCAAGCCTCCTCAGGGAGCTTGTCCGCAATATGGTTGAGATCGAACTTGCGATTTTCAGTGCATTCCATAGTTTTATGTCCTGTCGCACAGTTTCTTATCAGCGGATGTCCATCTATGAGGGACTCGATATCTTACCCTCAGCCTTGCAATTCTTGCAGACATCGGGCCCCTTGTCTGGACATTCAGAAGCAGGGTGGCCCTCCTTCTCGCAGATGCGACAGGTACCCTTGAAGACACGAGGCTTGGTGCACTCGGCCTTGTTGTGCCTATTGCTTCGATTAATCCTGTCACTATTGCTAGATCCAGTACCGAGGTCTCACCCTTCTTCGCCGCAATTGAAGCAGGCACCCCCGCCCTTGCGAGGTTCGGGACAATCGCGAGCAAAGTGGCCAGATTGACCACAGCTTTGAAAATAGAAGGTTAGCAATTGCAATATCGCGTTGTGTTCTTGGATACCTACTTTCGACACGCATCGTCGTTGCCACCGGCTCCTGCTGTGTCATTGCCTCCATCATCGCCGTTCTCACCACCATAGCCGCCTTCGTTCCATTCGGCTGCGAGAAAAGAGCATTATTAGTGGCCCATGTCTTAAGTAGCTTGATACAGGACCTCCAGTGTGGAAGTAAGAGAGCGAAGAAGACTTACCACCAGCGTCACCACCGTCGTTCCAATTGGCACTCATCGTGACTTGAGCGTTCGAGTAAGCAGGTTATTCGATCCAGAGACCCTGTTGTACCTTCAGAACCTTGGATATAAGCAGTGGACTTGTAATGCAGAGACGTGATGGGACAGTTTTTCAGGAAAGTGTTGATGGGATGAGCTGACGCGGTGGGATAGCAGACTGGGAATTTTCTTCAGGGCAGAGTTGATTGTATCTGAGTCGACGCGTTGCTAGGGGACCAGAAAAGAGCAGTAGATGCCTCGAGAAGGACCCACAGAGAGATAAGCAGCAGATATTGGGTTGCTGTGATGTTGGCCACAGGATTGTTGTGGGAGAGAGAGGAGGATGGAGGGGAGGAGATGAAAAGGTGCATGGGACGAAAAAAAAGGGAAGCAGAGACAATAATATTCACTGGACAACGGCCACAGTGAATCATAACACCACATGATTTCCCTTTTCGGACACCGCCTTCGAATTGCCCAATTTCTATGTATCAAACATCCCCTGCCCTAGCGAGGGCTCTCGAGATTGATATCAGAACTCATGGCAAAAAGATATAGCATCCCTTGAGCTGCAGGTTTCTTTGCTGGCATCAGTTTTCTCTGCAAAATTACCCTCCCCCGGGTATTAGCAATTTATATTATGCCGTCTTCGGTGCAAACGCGGCCGGGTTCTTGCATGAAGACTGCTAAATTGCAGTCCTGGCCCGTGCCTGTGTTTCTGCTGCACATTGAACCAGAACAGTCCACATCGAGGATGTTGGAATGGAGAAGAATGATGTTCAGGGCTTGAAAATAGACATGTCAAGCTGAGTTCAATATCAAGGAGTTGCATGGAGAATTTCTCCAAAGACAGAAAATCCCATCCCAAAAGCATTTATTGAGGAAGTGATAGATATTACGCCGGGTATACAACTGAGTGAAGAGGATCAAAAAGTAAAATCCAAAAAACTCAAGACGCGGAGATGACTATCTCTAGTCAAGCAAGGAAGTGGTTCAAAAAAGGGTTGCCTGTGGTATATAATACAGGGCAATAGTAAAGCACAAAGAGTCCACGCTGTTGATGTTACGGGAGGAGGATAGGAACGTTCAACCCTTCAACCACAAAATAAAGGAGAGCACTCTTATCACAATCTTATAGCCCAGCAGCTTTAAGCCTGTTGAATGCGCCCCCGAAATGGCCCAACGAGAGTTATCAATAGCAGCCTTCGAACGAGGCATGCTCTGACTATCATATATCTCTAGGGCAGCTGGAAGGGATTGGGCCTTGCACAGCTGCTCTGCGAGGTCAAACCCATCTCTTAATGCCATGTTTGCCCCGTTCGAAGAGAAGGGGTTCATAGCATGGTTACTGTCGCCGATAAAGATAATGGGTAGCTCTGCATTGGCGTTGGGGAAGGGCTGTTTATCCATTGTATTGATGATTCGCAGTGTAGATCGGTCTGTTGATTGTAGTAGCGTTGCGAATGGTTCAGAGAAGGCCTCTCCGCGGTCTGCCGCTTCTCGAATAAGCTCGTCTGCTTGCGTTTCGGACAGCTGCTTGGGATGCTTCTCCCGCGGCTCCTTGGAAAGATAGCTTAGGCTCCAGAGCGCGCTTTGCGAATCAATAGGAGACACAAAGAGTCCCGTTCCTCCTCCCCCGAGAACGATTCCCCAATTTCGATCCATGGGTTGTGGAACTTTGAGGGCAGGAAATCTCGACGTGGCGCTCATCATGACTGCTCCTGCAAAGGAAAGCTTATCGTCGGGCCTCAGAATGCTTCGAATCGTACTGTTGGCTCCATCACAAGCAATGACCAAGTCGCAATCATCCGTTTGACCGTTGTTGAAATGCACTCGGACCCTGTCGTCACCGGCCTTTTCAACCATAGTGCATTGGACACCCCAGCGTATATCTGCGCTTTCGTGCTCTTCTACCGTTCTCACAAGCATATCACGTAGCTTGCTCCGCGCAATCCGCATTCCCAGCTCCATCCTATCCGTAATGGCGCCTGGGCGGGCAAACGACAGAATCGTGTTCCACTTTGCATCCCAGAAGCAAAACCCTCCACGATCCTTGGGGTCGACGGCGCCGCTGATCGAGACGCGCAGCGCGTCGTCCAAGATTCCCATTTTTTGCAAGGCTTGCATTCCCTGGCTTGAGGCATCTCCGCGAATGGAAATGGAATATCCTTCCCGCCCGATGGCTTCCTTCGTGTCCCGTTCGTATAAGGTTATTGCTGGAAAGGGGTCCTCGTGAGGCCATTGTTTTCTCACTGAGATCACAAATGCGAGACCTGCAAGGCCGCCTCCAATCACAATAATTTTCTTTCCAGCAATTAATGGCTGGTCCGAAGAGTGTGTTGCCATTTTGGACATGAATAGGAATTTAGGGAAATCTCCAACCAAGCAACCGCTTCGAGATCAGAAATATGGGCTGTACCTGATCTCACGACTCACCTTGGGATGTCTCGTTCCATTAAAATCATCAAGTGCTCCAGCGAATCTTTGCTGCTGCCTGTTGCTGTCCCTTGATCTGTGACATGATCTTTTCCCTTGCTGCTTCGTACGTATCCTGGATAGCGCCGGTTAGAGATGGTCACGTGAACCAATCTCAACCGCTCAGCTTTGGGCCTCAGAGCTTCTTCAGCTTTAAATTGTTGTCCGTGACGAAGCTCCGGCGAGGTTCTGTGTTCTGAGAGAGCATCATGCAGCTGTTTGGATGATTCTTGGGTTGCAGCCGTTCCTGACCATGGGAGGATCACAGCCCATCCACCAACCTTGATTAGACCTCGGCATCGCATGAGAGCTCCGAGTCCTTGTCAACAGCTGAAGCCAGTTATCAACACGCTCTCCAGTTGACTATCCCTATGCTCCTACGCAAGACATCATGGCTAATTCTCCAAAGCCTTCACACCCGCCGGTGAAGTATGTCCTTCTGGACTTCCCTGAATTGTTGTTATTAATCCTATTATTTTTATTCGTTTATCTGATATAGATAATAACCCATAACCTGCAAGAAAGAAAATAACAAAGATTCCTATAATTGGAATTAATAGTAATGATAAGAGAGAAATCATAACAATTAATTTAGAATAATTACTTCAAAGTTTATACTTTATGTCACACCTTATATACTTATAAGGCTTAATTTTAGTAAAAAAAAAAATTATCTTATTAAAAATAACCTAATTATACACTCTTAATAAATAATAAAATTTACCCTTTAAATTATTTAAAAAATAAATAATTAAAAATATATAGAATAGTATAAACAATAATAAGATAATTTCATAAATTTATATACTAAATATTAATACCCTCAACCCTCCCTCAGATAATTCTAAATTACCCTACCCGTATAACAAAAAATAAAATAAAATATAATAATTAGAATTAAAATTAGAATTATAATTTGAATTACTCATATTACTTCAATCTTATAATAATCTTAACTGCTTTTTACAAATAGCTAAACTAACTACAGAATTTTTTTTTTATTATTCACCATCACTAAACATATTATTAACTCTATCAAAAGAAATTAGAATAATAATATTTAAAAAGATAAATTACAAGATAAGATATTTAAACCTAATACTATACAAGGTATTAGAATAATATACGCAATAATAATAGGTAATAATATAGTTCAACAAGCAGACATTAATTGATCAAATCTAATTCTAGGGAAAGAAGCTCTTACTCAGATAAAAATAAAAATAAGAAGACTTGTTTTTAAAGCTAAATTAAAACTAGAAGAAGGATTAAGAGAAATTAAGAATTCAGCATAACGATCAACAAAAGATTGTTCAGAAAAATGATATAATAAAGAGGGATCAAAGTAAAAGCCAGCATTAAAAAATTCATATAAATTCTGTAAATAAAAATTTAAGAAAAAAAATAATTTAAAAACAAATAAAGGTAAAATATTTAAATAACCACCTAAAAATAAAACACTTGTTAATAAACAAATTAAAACAATACTAGCATATTCAGCTAAGAAGAAAAACACAAAAATAACAGCAGAATGTTCTGTCATAAAACCACTAACAAGTTCAGATTCAGCCTCAGATAAATCAAAAGGGGCTCTATTAGTTTCAGCAACACAACCAATAAAAAATATAATTAATAAGGGAAATAAAGGTAATAAAAAGTATACAACTTTTTGATTTTCAACAATAACAGTAAGATTAAGACTACCTGTAAATAAAATTACTAATAATATAACAGAACTTAGGATTAATTCATAACTAATTAACTGGGCAGTACTTCTTAAAGAACCTAAGAAAGCATATTTAGAATTAGCAGATCAACCAGCTAATAAAATACCATAAGTAGATAAAGAAGAAACAGCTAACATATATAGAATACCTAAACTAAAATCTGATACATATAAACCTAAACCATATGGTATTACAGCATAACCTAATAAAGAGAAAATTAAAGTAATAATAGGACCTAAAAAGAATAATACAAGATTAGCTTGTGTAGGAGAAACATATTCTTTTAATAATAATTTTAATGCATCAGCAAAAGCTTGTAATAAACCATAATAACCAACTATATTAGGACCAAGTCTTCTTTGCATACTAGCCATAGTTTTTCTTTCAGCAACAGTAACAAAAGCTACAACTAATAAAGCAGGTAAAACAACCAATAAATTTTCTACAATAGATATAAGAGAATCCATAAAAAAAAATTATAAATATAATTATAGTAATAATATATAATATTAAGATTTATATAATTATAGGTTAATTATGAATATAATACTAAAAGTAAGTATTAAATAATCATTAACTATTAAAATTTCTCTCAATGAAAGTATTTAAATTTCCCTTATTGAGAGAAGGAGTTTGGGGAAATCGAATCCCAAAGTTTCGATTTGCAATCAAAATACAGAACCATCTGCGCAAACTCCAATAACCTTATAAGAATATAACTTATAAGATATGGATAAATAACTTATTTATAAACTAAAGAATAACCTTCTCAAATTTTAGTTTCAAAACTATACATTTGTTTACTTTCAATTTTCAAAGCATTTTTACCTAATTCAAAAGCAAAACCTAAAGTTAAAACAAGAAAAAAAATTAACATAATAATTAAACCATATAGACTATTAAAATAAGCACTAACAATATAAGGATATACTAAAAGAATCTCTAAATCAAATAGAAGAAATAATAAAGCGAAAATAAAGAAAGATATACTAAATTCTCTTCTATTTTGACCTAAAAAAGAATGGAAACCACATTCAAAAGCACTATCCTTTTCTTCATAAGGATTATGAATAGAAAAAACTAAATTTACGACTAATAAAATTATAGCTAAAACAGGTATTAAAAAAAAAAAAAAGTTGTACTTGTCATACTTTATATTAAAAGATTGTTAACTAATAAAAAAAAGGAAGAAAACCATAAACTATAAGAAAAAATAAAGTTAATTTAAATAAAATTACTATAAAAAATTAGTAAAAAAATATAAAAGGATTAATAAAAGTTAAAATAAATTGTTATAGGGTGTAAATAGTATAATAGATAAAATATTAGATAAATGTAATAATTGATCAGGAGTGAAAATAAATAAAAGAATAAAAATAGTAAGAATTGAGATAGGTATAGAAAGAGAATTAGATAAAGAAATATTAGATTTAAAATAAACAGTATCACTACTACTATTATTATTAGAAACTTTTGCAGGTATTTGTAGATTAAATAAATTTCAACTAAATTTATAAGAATGAGAATCGAAAAAGATAAATTTAACAATATTTAAGTAGTAAACAGCACTAATAACACTAGTTAAAACAGCGATTAAAGAAATGAAAAATAAACCATCTTGTAAAGCAGCGGATAAAACCATCATTTTAGCGAAGAAACCGACAAGAGGAGGTATACCAGCGAAAGAGAAAAGAGTAATAGCTAAGCTTAAAGCTAAAGTATGATTAATATAAAAATAACCTTTAATTTGACTTAATAATTGTATAGGTGAATTATTTTTTTCAGTTAAATGAGAAATATTTTTATTAATATATAAGAATAATGTATAACCAATAGCTAATAATATAAAGAAAGCATTTAAATTAGAGATACTATATTGAATTAAATAAAAAATAAAAGATTGGATAGATTCAACACTATTAATAGATAAAGCTAATAATAAGAAACCTAAATGAGAAATAGTACTATAAGCAAATAATCTTTTAATTCTAAATTGAGTTAAACCTAAAACAGTACCTATAATTAAAGATAATAAACTACTAACTAATAAACTAGAAGTTCAAGTATATTGAGTAGAAATATAAATATTATTAGTAAAATGAACTAAATGTAATAAAATAACTAAAATAGATATTTTAGGTAAAATAGCAACAAAAGTAGTAACAATAGTAGGTATACCATCATAAACATCAGGAGATCAAAAATGGAAAGGAGCAGCAGACATTTTAAATAAAAAACCTATAGTTATTAATAATAAAGAATAAGGTATATTATTAGTAATGTTACTATATATAGAATTAGATGAATCAAGATCAAGAATATTAGATAAATTAGATAAAATATAAAAATTATCTAAATTAGTTGTACCAGAATTAGCATAAATTAATCCTATACCTAATAAAATAAAACAAGAAGATAAACCACCTAATAAGAAATAAGTTAAACCAGAAGAAGTAGAAGATTCAGAATTTCTATATAATGTACATAATAAATATAGACCATAACTTTGTAATTCTATAGATAAATAAAGTGAAATTAGATCACTACTAGAAATTAAAAATAAACTACCGGTAACAATAAATAAAAGAATAATAGTATATTCAATAATAGTAAATTGTTCACCTTTTTTATTAATAATATTAGAAACAAATAATTTTAATTTAGTAAATAATAATTTATTAAAAGTTAAATATTGATTTGATCATAATTTTCTAGGATAAAAACCAGTTAAATTAAGAATTAAAAAAGTAATAATAAAGATAAATATATGGAAAGCAATAGATATCGATGATATATTAAATAAACCTCCAAAAAGTCCTATACCTATATCAAGATAAGGAATAAAGAAATTGTTAAAACAAAAGAATATACAATACATTTGTATAACAATACCAATTCTGGAATAATAAATAGAAATATCACCCCTTAAACTAAGGGAATTAGATAATAATAATAAGAAAATAGAAGATAATAACATTAAGAATCTTTACTATTAAGATTGTTTATAGTATAAAAAATACCAAATAAAAGTAATAATAGAATATTGTTATCAATAAAACTAAAATATAATAAAGAAATATAAAAGATGAAACCAATTAAAATATATAAAGCATAAGATGTAATAACACCTGTACTTAATTTACCTATATTAATACTTAAACTTAATAAAGCTTTTTCTAAACCGTATGGTCCTAATAATTCAACAGAACCTTTATCAAGAACTTTAGTTGTTTGACCACCTAATTTAAGTACAATATCTGTAATATATCTATTATAAAAGAATTCAATTAAAAATCTTTGATTAAAGAAACTAAAAAGATTATAACCTATATTAGTAAATTTAAAATTAATTAGTAAAATACCAAAAAATTCTGATAATATAAAAGCTATAAAACTTAAACTAACAGTGAAGATAAAAGGTAACAATTTAAATATAGTAGGTACAGCAAATTCTGTATCTAACATAATTTCATGTGTAGGATGTATAAATATACTATTATCTGAATAAAAACCTGAAGCTAAACCTATAAAAATATCTTTAGTTAAATAACCAAAGAATATAGAAAAAATAGCTAAGATAATTAAAGGTAAATTAATAAAAATATTACCTTGATCTACATGTTTATAACTAGTTAAAGATCCATTAGGATTAGTTAAGAAAGTTAAGTATAAAACTTTAACTGAATATAATGTAGTAAAAATAGCTCCTACAGATGCTATAAAATATACAATAGTACTTGATATATAATATTGACCATAAGCAGATTCAAGAATAAAATCTTTAGAATAGAAACCTGTCATAAACGGAATAGCAACTAAACTTAAAGAAGCTATTAACATTACAGAATAAGCTAAAGGTAAAAAAGCTTTTAATCCTCCAAATTTTCTAAAATCTTGATTATCAGCTACAGAATGTATAACAGCACCCGCACCTAAAAATAACAATGCTTTATAAAAAGCATGATTTACTAGATGAAATAAAGCTACATTATAAGATGATAATCCTATCGCTATTACCATCATCCCTAACTGACTCATAGTTGAATAAGCTATAACTTTTTTTATATCTTGTTGAAATAAACCAATAATAGAACTAAATACAGTTGTTATAGCACCAATTCATAAACAAAGTAATAATACAGTTGAACTATATTCTATTAAAGGAGATGATCTCATTAATAAATATACACCGGCTGTAACCATAGTTGCTGCATGTATTAAAGCAGAAACAGGTGTAGGCAAATATGTTGATTTTCATTATGTACTTTTATAAACCTCTACATATACGATGAAAATACTCAATAACTTACATTATTGTTCGGACTATATCTTCAATTAATTAATAAGTTTAGAAATAAATTTTATAAGAATTCTACCTTGAACTGTTAAATGTTGTTTGTTTTTAACTAATTCATAAATTTTTAGTCATCTTTTATATGATAAAATTTTCTTTGTTTTTAACGGATAGTTTTTTAAATATAATAAAATTGTATTCAATTTACTAAAATTTACTACTGTATTATAACCATTATAACTTTTAACATGCGTAATATAACCATTTATTTTTATAGCTAAGTCTTTACTAAATTCTATATCATCTTTCTGAGAAATAACATATCTTACTGTTGTTATATATTGACCTGTCTTTTTTGATATTGACGTTGAGCAAGTAAAACAACCTTCAGCATCAGTAAATCCTGATAATCATGCATTATCTAAAGTTAATTCATGTTTATTATCTATGCAATTTATATTTGTATTATATATTTTGTTAAAAGCATGAACTCACCCTTTAAATTGATTTAATTTATAATTAGTTACAATATTACCATTAAAAATTTGAATTAAATTTAAGATTTTTTTTTTATCTCTAACTCTAAAATGATGGGTTTTATTTATTTTATCTTGTACAGAAACAGATCCGAATCCTAATTCTTTTTTTATATAAAATAATATTTGAGCATCTTTACTAGATTGTGTAATTTTAAATTCTAAATACCCATTGTTATTTATAATAAACGATCCATCTCCCTCGGTAAAACCTATAAATCATCATTTAAACTTATTATTTATATTAATTGTTTCACATGTAGTCTCTGAGGAGCTTTTATTTTTTACAAAATTTCCTACGGATTGTCCCTTTTCTTGGATTTTGCCGAAGTCTATTAAATAAACAGAGGACCAAGAAGTTAAAACGGGATGTTCCCGTATATAGTGAAATTTAAAGAGAGCCCTATTTAAAAAACCCTCCATAGCCATAGGTAATCACACATGAAGACCTATTTGAGAACTTTTAGCCATAGCACCTATTAATAAACATATACCTATTAAAGTTATTATATTTTCATTAAAATATGGAGCTAATGAAAATACTGTTGAATAATCTATATTCAATTTTTTATAATTTTTCAACTATAAATTGGACTATCTCTTCTTCACCTTTATAAGTGAAGTATAACGTATAGTCTCTGAAGATCCTACAAAATATTTAATATATTTCTTCGTTTCCTGCGGATTGTCTATTATCTTATATAAATTTTATTATTGTTATAATTTGTATACCTTTATATACACTTAAATTATCATAATAAAAAGATTAAAACTTTACCGCATACAGTTATATAATAAAAGTATTATTACTAATACTCACGGCAATATTTTTAAATTTTATTTTTTACCAAAAGATCAAATAATCATAAACATACCAACCATTAAAAGACAATCTCCTACCCTATTAGTTAAAAAAGCTGAAATAGAACTTTGATTAGCTGCTATTCTAGTAAATCAAAAATTAACTAAAAGATATGAACAAACACCAACACCTTCTCACAAGGTCATTTAAAATTATAATTGAATAAAAAGCTTATTAAATCTTATATAACATTAAAGATATTTTCCAATATATTTAAGTTTATTATTTGTCTTAAGAACATTTATATATATTAAAGATTAAATTTATTATACTCTTTATAAAAATCTAGTACATATAATAGTTTTATATATTACAGATTTACCTTAAGATATAGATTCAATATAATAAACCTGTATAAGTTAACCTAAATTATAAGAAACTATTAACACAACATATTTGAAAAATACTTCAAATTATATATTAAAACAAGTAACTTAAATATTTAAATATAAAAATATTTAAACATTAATCCAGTTATTTTATCTAACTTTATTTTTTTTTTTATTATTTTTAGATCCATGTCAACCTTAGGCTAAAATAATAAAAAGAGAATATTAATATAATCATACATCAGGAATTATAATCTATTTTATATTAAAATAAATTAATCAACCAAAACCTAATTATTAGTATCTTATCTTTATCTTCCTCTTTTAATGAAGACAATTTTATGATATATGATAATTTATTAATACAATACTAACTTTTTTAATTCAATTATAGCCAGACATAATAATTAGGACTATATCTTCATCCTATTAGGATGTACCACGTGTAGTCTCTGAGGGTTCAATAAGATTGATTACCTGCTGATTGTCCTAAAAAAAAATAAGATATTCCAGCATATAGTGGCATTGTTATTTATAAAATTTATTTATAAACGGCCGAGAATAGTTGACCTAAAAACATTAAAAGGTAATTATTAGCAGTAACTAGTATAATCATCATAAAAGTGAATAAACTTAAATAACTAAAGAATCTTTGATTATGAGGGTCGTGGCTCATATAACCTATAGAATATAAATGAACTAAACTAGATACAATTAATACAGGTATTAACATAGAAACAGTTAAACTATCAAAATAAAAACCTCAAAAAACATAAATAGATTCTGAGTCTATTCATCTTGTAAGATTAATTTCTAAAGGTATGTTATTATACCCTACTTCAAAAAAAGTTAATATAGCTAATAAGGTAGTTATTATTATAAAACTACTAGTAATTAATTGTGCACCTTTAACACCGACTTTCCTACCAAAAAATCCTGAAATAATAGAACCTAATAAAGGCAATAATATAATGACTAGATACATTAAGTATATTGTATTGCTATACTTCCTCTTCGTTTTCCCCCTTTGCCTTAGAAATTTTATTTATTACCTTAGGCTGGCTAGGGTATTACCATAACTATTCGGTTATGCCTGACTATATCTTAAGCAAATAATATATGTCCAATCTTTAATACTCTTTTTTGAGTATAGGACCAAGAAAAAAGCTTCAAAAAAAAAGCTAGTCCATATAATTATTCACCAACCTACATTTAGTCGATGAACTGCGCACCATTCATTTATTAAATGGTGTTTGGCTGCGGATTATCTATTTCATTTCTTCATACAAATCGTTTTTACCATACAACGAGTCATTACCTGTTCCATTAATAACATTACTGTATTAACTTGGTAAATTTGTCTTTAAGACTTCCCCGCAATTTGAAGGTTTCGCCATATTAAATTTATGACTAGGTAGAGGTTTACTCTACCTTTTTGATCAGACTTCTCATAGCCCTTTATAACATTGTGATTATTAATAGCCTTATTCAAATAAAGTGACGTAATTCTTATTTTTAATTCCAAAATTTTTTTCAAATCTAACCCATCTTCATTCAAATGTTATTTATTTTTAATAATATATGCCGCACTCTTAAAATATAAGTAATTTAAGTGCTTTATTATAGGATGTTTATCAAAAAGGGATCAATTGTATAAATTTTAGATAGGTTAGTATTATTATACTTAGTCATTATAGAATAACATCTTGATATTGTTTAAACTTTTTTTACATTTTTTGAATATATAATATGGCTAGGTAATAGACAAGATATAAAAAGAGAAGAATTTAATCTATAAAAAGCAACTAAAATAGCTAAACCTATAGCAGATTCTGTTCCAGCTATAGTAATAATGTATATAGCAAAAGTTTGACCTAATATATCATCAAAATTAAGTGAACTTATTAATATTAAAAAAGTAATAGATAATAACATTATTTCAATTGAAATAAGCATTAGAATTATATTTTTTCTATTTAAAACAAAACCTAAGATCCCTATTAAAAATAATATTAAAGACAAATACATAGTTGCTTCGACAAGATTTTAACGTGAAATTGTAAATTTTATAAAAATAATTTAATTAATCCCCCATTTGATCACGTAATCAAAGTAAGAAATTATTAAGACTAACAGATTGTATAACTATAGGCATAGAACTGTGTAATATACCACAAATTTCAGAACATTGTCCAAAAAATGTACCTTGTCTATTTAAATAAACAGATGATTGGTTTAATCTACCTGGATATGCATCACATTTAATACCTAAAGAAGGACAAGCAAAAGAATGTATAACATCTGCAGAAGAGAATATAAATCTAGTATGTGTTAATTCAGGTATAATTACTCTGTTATCCACTTCTAACATTCTAAAACTACCTTCCTCTAAATCTGTTTCTGGTACAATATATGAATCAAATTCAATAAATTCACCATCAGCATTAGTAAAATCAGGATATTGATAACTTCAATATCATTGATGACCTTCTCCATAAATAACTAATGCAGGATCCATAACTTCATCCATTAAATATAGCAATTTAAATGATGGAAATGCTATAAGAATTAATATAACAGCAGGTGTAATAGTTCATATTAATTCTATTAATGTACCATGATTCATATATTTATGAGATATTAACGATTTTGTAGATACAAAATTTTTTATTACAGTTATCATCATTCATGTTACAGCAAATAATATTATAGATAAATAAAACATAATATTATTATGTAATTCTTCTATACCTTCCATTTGAGGTGTTGCACTATCCTGGAAAAACAAACCTCAAGGTGTAGGAGCATCAAGCTTTACAAAATTAAAATTTTTAATAATATTTAGGATTAACATTTTATTATTTTGTTTTATTTTTACTTTTTTCCTTTTAATCTTTTAATTTCTTATACTGAAATTCGCATATAAATTAATCACCTTTCTCGTTAAATAATTAAAACAAAGTACCAAACCTAAAGAAGCAAAAGGATAAACAAATTCAAAAAGAATAATTTATTTTAATTTATATATGATTAAAATAGACTATACCTAATTTATATTTTTACTTAAAATAATTGAATTATTTATTAAGCAACATATAATAGTAAGAAAGCCATCATTAATGCGAATAAACCTGTTGCTTCAGCAAAAGCAAAACCTAAAATAGCATAAGAGAATAATTGACCTCTTAATGAAGGGTTTCTAGCAACACCTAAGATTAATGCACCGAAAACTACACCAATACCAACACCAGCACCAATTAAACCTGTTGTAGCTAAACCTGTACCTATAATTTTTGCAGCTTGTATCATAAATTTTATTTTATAAATCCCTATTGAGGAAACCTCTATTAAAAAAATATTACTCAGGCTAAAATAAATCAAATCAAATCAAATTAAATATGTAATTTGACATATGCAAAATATAAGCTCTTAAGATGAATCGAACATCTATACAAATATTAACAGTATTTTGCTCTACCATTGAGCTATAAGAGCTTTAGAATTTCTTATCCTAGAGTCGAACTAGGATCAAAATATTAGAAGTATTTTGCTCTACCATTAAGCTAATAAGAACACTAAACATGTACAAGATTCGAACTTGTATCTTCGTGTCCGTAGCACGGAATTCTAACCTTTAAACTAACATGTTTTAAGTTGAATAAAATATTCAACTTTACTAACTTATAAGTTAATTAAATATATCAATTACCAAATAATAAATAACATTAACTATATTAAATTATATCATAAAATACTTATATATTAAAAAATCAATTTAACAGAAACCTACAATAACTAATTAAATATTTAAATTATATATAAGATTTTAATAAAGACGAAAATATAATCAGGATAATTTTTTATATTATCTGTTAATACTATCATCTAAAAATTATACTTTTTATAATATATAAATAATTGTTAATATTATTACATTTAAATTATAATATTCTTGAGTAAATTTTTCACTCTTAAACCTTAACTAATAAAGGTAGATATATCTTTACAAAAAAGTACAAGATATAATACTTTAAAAACTAGATTGCAAAGGTAAACTTACAAATGCATGAGGTTTAGGTGGACTATTTAAACATCATTCTAATGAATTATTATTTCTATTAAATAATGTTTGGAATAAGTCACTAAAATATTGAGGTCTTAATCAAGGATATCTTGAAACAGGTTTACCTTGAGTTAATTGTAAGTATAAGATATTTAAGAAATATCAAGTAGCAACTACACTCACAATAGAACCAATACTACTTATTAAATTTCAACCTGCAAAGGCATCAGGATAATCGCTTATTCTACGAGGCATACCCTGAAGACCTAAGAAATGTTGCTTATAATTTTTATTATATTATACCTTAATTATAAAATTATGAAACCATTATCTAATCTTTTAATTTAATTATAAATTAAACTATTATATTACTTATCCTTTTAATTTTTTATATAAAATATATATTTATTAAAACAGTAAATTTAACCACCTAATAGTGTTATAAACACTATTAATTAATAATACCTTATTAATACCTTAATACACTAAATAAAAAAAAAAATAAAATAAAGTTATTTTTAATAGCTTATAGCATAAATTTTATAATTAAAGAGTAAATATATGAAAAATTAATAGATCATATCATTATCCTAAGGATATTTGGCGTATGATCGTTGAGGGGTAAAATGTTATATTTACTTCCCTGCTGATTATTCAAAAAGAGAATTTTCCAGCAAATAGCCAAAATTTACTAATAGATTTTATATAATTAGAGTTTATATAAATATGTTCTAAAATACATTATAATATTACTATTATAAGCCCCCAACTTTCGAGGGAAGAATGTAAGATTAACCCCAATGAATAAGATTCAGAAATGAACTTTACCTGCAAAAATATCATAAGATAAACCTAAAATTTTAGGTATTCAAAAGTATCAACCACTATATAAAGCAAAAACAGCACCCATAGATAATACATAATGAAAATGAGCTACCACATAGTAAGTATCATGGAAAGCAATATCAAGTGAGGCATTAGCTAAAACAACACCACTTAAACCTCCAATAGTAAACATAACAACAAAACCTAAAGCAAATAACATAGAAGGAGTTAAAAGTAGAGAACCACCATAACAAGTAGCCAATCAACTAAATATTTTTATACCTGTAGGTACTGCTATAATTAAAGTAGCAGCAGTGAAATAAGCTCTTGTATCCACATCTAATCCAACAGTATACATATGATGACTTCAAACAACAAAACCTAAAATACCAATAGACATCATAGCATATACCATCCCTAGATAACCAAAAACATTTTTACTTGAATTAGCAGAGATAACTGTACTAATTATTCCAAAACCTGGAACAATTAATATATAAACTTCAGGATGACCGAAGAATCCAATTCCTTATTATATTATTATTTATTCATCCCTTTAATAATATAACTTAATTTAATACATTAACCTAGGATTTAATCTCTAGAGGAATTCGACTGTACATTAAGCAGCATTTCAGCCACCTACCGGTGAACCAGTCTGTCGCGATTTTTTAGAAAATCGACGGTCTTGTCTTATTTGGGAGAAGATTTTGACCGTAAAACTATTATTATTCTTATAATAGTTACACCAGTATTGCTCCAGCATTTTATTGTTTTTTTCTAAAAATTCCCACAATAAATTAAATAGCCAGAACCTAAGGTTAAGGTATACTTATTAGTATTCATTATTTAAGGTCTTATTTTAATTTACATCTGCCTTATATAATTCTCATAGATTTAATCTAAACCTCACCTTTTTCCAAAATTGTATTATAAAATTTTATTAATTTGTTTAGCTAATTTTATTATTTCTAACCTAGTTTCACTTTTTAAATGATCTTTATTAATTAATCTATTATAAAGAGATTTTCATTTTAAATAACTATCTTTTTTTTAGATACAAGGTTATAGTTATCAAAATAAGTAAATAAACCTTTACAGTTTTTTAAACCATTTATTCTAAGTTCTCATACATTATTTACACTATGAGGTATTACAGAACCTTCTATTGAATATACATTTAATTTTTTTAATATATCTTCAAAAACATATTTATTAACTTCCCATTTTTGAGTTAATATAAATCTATATCTAAAAGCAGAACTATTAGAAAGTAATGAACAAGTAAAGCAACCTTCTCCATTGGTTATTCCCGATAATCAACCATCTTCTAAGGTAGGAATTACACAAGTATCTAAAGGAGTTATAGTCTTAAGATTTTTTTTTAATAATCTTTCGTTAAAAGAAGATAAAAAGGTTAAAAATTTAGCCTTCCTTGTAGGAAATACCATATTACCATTAAATAGTATGCAAATTAGATACAAATTTTTAATATCTTGTATAATAAATCTATGTGTATTTAGTTTAACTGATTGCTTAATAACTTTTCCAAAACCAAGATTATCTCTAATATAATTTAATATTTCTATATCTAAACTAGATTGAGTAATTACAAAGGACAAATCACCTCTTTTAGCTA
Source organism: Malbranchea zuffiana (assembly GCA_039700045.1). NCBI lineage: Eukaryota > Fungi > Ascomycota > Eurotiomycetes > Onygenales > Malbrancheaceae > Malbranchea > Malbranchea zuffiana. The sequence continues at coordinate 28,080 of JARUPO010000037.1, read as the reverse complement.
AAATAAAAGAACCTTCCCCTTCAGAAAACCCTATAAACCATTCTAAAAACCTTTTATTAGGTTGTTCTAAATTAGGATAATATTCTTTAAACTTATAATAAAAAGATTCAAAATTAAAAAATTTACTATTGTTTTGAACAAATTGTTCAAACAAAATTAATAAACATATAATACATATTATATTATAGAAAAGATGTTGATATAATATAGGATCACCACCACCAGCTACTTCAAAGAAAGATGTATTAAAATTTCTATCTGTTAATACCATAGTAATTGCACCAGCAAGTACAGGTAAAGATAATAATAATAAAACAGCTGTTATTACAACAGCTCAACCAAATAATGCTAATTTATGAAGTTTAATACCAGGACTTCTCATATTAATTATAGTTGTAATAAAATTAATAGCACCTAATAAACTACTAACTCCACTTAAGTGTAAACCGAATATCGCTAAATCCACACTCGGACCACTATGACTTTGTATTCCAGATAAAGGGGGATAACTTATATATTGGTAACCTCAATTAAAAATTTTATCTTAATTTATCGTTACACTCAGTAAATCTCTTTACTGTTTGGACTATACCTTCATCTTTATAAATTATAATTCATCTTTTAAATTTTTACGTAATTTTCTAATTAAATTCCTTATTTCATAGAGTTTATAAAAATCATTTTTATGTTTAACATAAGATCTAGCTCAAATTCTATATTCCAAGGATTTAACTCCTTTCATAGTACCCTTAAAAAATTCTATTATATTTTCAATAGCTCTACTATTAGTAGTATCTAAGATATAATGATCATATAAATCTTTGTATCTTACTTTTGTACTAATATGTAATAAAATACCTATTGATTCTAAAACAATTTTATCAAGCTTTTGTGTAAGACCAAAACCATGTACTATTCTATTTGAATCTTTTTTAGTTAAATAAAAACTACCTTCTGCCTCTATGAAACCTACTAATCAACTTTTAGTCATTACATTATTAATAGAATCAACGTTAGTTAAAGGTAATAAAGCATTCTTTCAAGCTGGAGATACATAATCAGAAGAAGGTTTTGAATTTTTTAATTTTTGTAATTCTATATCTTTATACTCCTTAGTAAATTCCGCATTATTTAAAATAATTAATGCTTTTTTGAATTTGATATAATCAAAATATTTTGTAGTTAAAAGAGGATATTTATCAAAAATAGGTATTAAAACAGACTCTATAATTTTTCTATCCCTTATAAAAAATTGTAATTTTTTACCATCTTTTGTAATAGAACCTACTTCCAATTCTTTTTTTATATAATTCAAAACCCTAGCATTATATGTTGATTGTGTTAATTTGAAACTTAAATTTCATTTTACATTATCTCCAACTTTTTGCTGTGCAATATGAAAATTACCATCTCCATCTGTAAAACCTACCAACCATTGTTCAAAAGAATTATTTTTATAAAGATGTTCTCCGTTTAGTCTCTGATGGTTAGAAAACAAACGTTTATTTTTTAACCAGGCGTATTGTCTCCATGCCATATACATTTTTACAAATATTGAATGATGGTTATTAAATAATAAAACCATTAGATATATGTAGTATATTACGTATAATATTATAATGTATAATATTATTTGAAGAGTTTCACGCATCGAGGAGAATTTACTCTTTTTTATATCACTATAAAACAACTCCTTATCTACTTTAAGAGTTCAACCTGTACCCGCACCATTTTCAATAATAGATGCAAATACAAATAATAATAAACTAGGTATTAATAGTCAAAAACTAATATTATTTAATCTTGGGAATGCCATATCAGGACCTCCTACTAATAATGGTAATAAAAAATTACCGAATCCACCTATTAATGCAGGCATAACCATGAAGAAAATCATCATTATAGCGTGAGCTGTAATTATACTATTGTATAATTGGTTATCAGCTATATATTGCACACCTGGTGCTGATAATTCTAATCTAATAAGTACTGAGAAAGCTGTACCTAATAATCCTGAAAATAAAGCAAACATTAAATATAAAGTACCTATATCTTTAGCATTAGAAGATAAAAATCATCTTTCTTTCCACATTGTTAAATTAAATAAACTATTTAATTTGTCACCTTTTGACTCATTAACATAACCCCTAAATGGCTTATCTGTCGATAACATTTATTGATTAGCTACTCTTATTTAGCGTAATTCGACGCTATACAAATTTATATTTTGTTTATAAACTTTCTAGGAGGGTACCTTGAATCGAACAAGGATATACTATGCCACATACAGCTGTTCTACCTATTGAACTATACCCACCTACTATACTATAATATAACATAATTTTTAATTATATAATACACTTATCAAGCCGGGAGAGAAACTTGAATTCTCATTCATAATTCATGATATTATTGTTCTACCTATTAAACTATCCAGGCTAAATTTATAAATATAATTTTTTATTTATTTTATGTTGGAGCGATTCGAACACTCAATAGTAAATACCAAAAATTTATGACTTACCTATTAGTCGACAACATAAGTATGGGTAACAAGACTTGAACTTGCAAAGTTAAAACTATTCCAGCCTAAGTGGAACCTGGTTACCATATTTCAGCATACCCATAAAAAATATCATATATAATTATATAAAATAAATGCTCGAAATAAGACTTGAACTTATAACCTAAACAGCTTCAGTGTTCCGCTCTGCCAATTGAGCTTCTCGAGCTAATTTTGGAGTTATCAGGACTTGAACCTGGATTGAGGACTTGCAAAGTCCCTGTTTTACCAATTAAACTATAACCCCTTTATAAATTAATAATATAATACTATAAAAATCATATAATTTTAATATAAAAATTTTATATATAAAGAAACTTTTAATAACTATATAAAATTTTCCTTAATCTTGTTAAATATCCGAGGAGGGATTTGAACCCACACGATTCTCATCAATAAGGCTTAATTTTACACTGTCTACCAATTCCAGCACTCGGATTAAGGCTAAAATGAGTCGAACATTTATCTAAGCTATCATGAGCAGCTGGCTTTACCAATTAAGCTATAGCCTTTAAAGGCAGGCTTAGGATTTGCACCTAAATAGTCTGATCATGAGTCAAAAATGTTACTATTACATCAACCTGCCTAATAAGAAATAGGTGATTCGAACACCTGACCCTTCGTGTGTAAAACGAACGCTCTACCGCTGAGCTAATTTCTTTTAACCCAAGAGAGATTTGAACTCTCGCACTAACAGTGAAAATGTTATGTCTTAACCGTACTTGACCATTGGGTCCTTAGCCCAGTGCAAGTATCGCACTTACTTAAATCGATTACAAAACGATTGCATTACTTTTATGCTAACCAGGCTAATTGTCTATTCTATATGTGTTATAATTAGTATATTAAAAATTAGTACTTTATATCTAAAAACTCTTGTTTCTTACAACTAAAGCCTATTTATTCGTAGTCTTCTACTACGTTTATTTAAGAGTATAATATAGTAAGCTTCGCGCTTAAATGCTTTCAGCACTTATCTATAACTGACTTAACTTTCCTGCCATGCTTATATGATTTAATGACTTAGTGGTTGCATTAATAACTCTTATAAACAACAGGTAAATCATAGGTCAATATACCCAACTCCTTTCGTACGAAGGGGCTATCTATTTTTTACTCCATTTTCCTCTAGAAGATAGAAACCATACTGTCTCACGACGTATTAAACCCAGCTCGTGTAGCTCTTTAATCGACGAACAGTCGAACCCTTCATGATTTCTGCATTCATGTGGATGAGCTAAGCCGACATCGAGGTGCCAAACCGCGCACTCAATTTGTACTCTCTTGCGCAAATTAGCCTGTTCAATTTATGTTATCATAAAAGCTTTTTATCTTTTACTTCCGTTCTTCTCAAAACGGTTCAGACTATTTCATTCTCTTTATTAACTATTCATTTTTTTTTTATTTTGGAGGGATATTTGTACATTTATTAATTTCCACTTATTCAACCTTTTAATCCAAAAGATCCTATACGTGTCTTAGAATTTAATTTTGTATAATCAACATTTGGTTTTAAATTTCCTCTTAATAAAGCAGAAGATTCATTATATAATGATGATTGGATATTTATTAAATTACCTTTAGTTTTTAGCTTAGTCATAGATCTTGAAGCTGTATGACGTTTAGTTAATCTACCTGAAGCTTGTAACCTTACACCACCAAAATTTTTATATAATATATTATTTAAAACAGTATTTTTTAAATTTTTTGATTTAGTTTTATTATTTAACAATATAGCAAATAAATCATTTTTTTTATTTGTTCTAATATTATAATCTAAATATTCTTCATGTTTTCTTATTCTTATATTTTTTAAGATATTTCTTAAATATCTTAATATTTTTCTTCTATCATTTCTAATTTTTATAAGTAAAGATTCTGTTAAAATATCACTATTTAAATAAAAATATTTTACATCTACAAAATTAAATTCTATATTTTTTTTATATATTTTTTTTACTAAATTTGTTAAATTTTGTAAATAATAATTATTAAATTTAGATTTATTTATAAATATTAATTGTTTTAAGTATATATAATATATAAATTTTTTAAATTTTCTTTTTAAAAATATATTCTTAAACCGATGTTGAATATTCTCAATATTATCTATTTGTGTTATTCCATCTTTATTTATTGAACTAAGAATAATATTTTTTATATTTTGTTGTTTTTTTGAAACTTTTAAAAATTTATTTAAAATAAATAATAATCTTTTACTTATTTTTTTATTATATTCTTTGGATATTTTATATTTATAATTTAATAATTCTCTATTATAAAAATATATTGTTATATTCACTAAATCATTTGTATGTTTAAATTGACCATCACTTATTAATATTTTATTAGTGGATAATCTTTTATTTCTTATTAATTTTTTTTTACTATTCTACTTATATATTTTTCACATTTTGTATGATATAGATAAAAATAACCTTTAATTAATTTTATTGTTAGTTTACTAGCTGTAGGTATTAAATTTAAAGTATTTTTATTAAAAGCGTAAATACTATTTTTTCAATTTCTTACTATAGGAGCAAATTTTTTATTTTTTACTACATAATTTTTATTTACTACTACGCTTCTATAACTATTTTTTAATTTAGATTTTAAAATATTTAGCATAAAATAAATTAATTAATTTATTAATATAATTACATAATTATATAATAAAAAGTTTAATTAGAATTAAATCTATTTCATTAATAAAATAAATACTTATTAATTATTATACAGAGATATATATAATTATATATCTAAAATAAAATTAGAGAGTTAATAAAGAGATAGGGAGTTAATAAAAGGATTATTATTAGCACTATTCACCTTTTAGTCGTTGAACGTTCTTATTTAATAAAAATGCTTAAATAAGCTTCGCTTCAAATAGACTTAAAAATTGTATTAACAATATAAGTTATTTTTGAAATTTACCCTAATTATTCCCAATGTTTCAAAACATTGGAGGACTAACAAGTAATCCCTAGCGTAACTTTTTCTTTAGTCCAAGACCTTTCCTTTCTGCGTCTTGTGATCATATGCCCCGCTTACGCGACTGATAGACATGTAAGTCAAACAGTAAAGCAAGATTAAGCCATTAAACTTTAAAAGTATAAATGATTATCATATTAATAAAGAAAAATTATTATTTACTAATATGAATAAATATTAATTAATTAAATTATTTATTAATATTTAATCTACATCTATTTTCCATATAGTTAAAATCTTACCTAAAAATAAAAATTAAGCGTCTTTAAAACAATAATAACTGGATAATTATTAATAATTAATAACAAAATAAAATAAAAAATAATGAAATATTTTTCATTATTTTTCGTTTGTAAATTATAAATTACAAATTTACACCTTAACTTTGGAGATACCCAGGTACTTTTTATGGGATCTGTGCCCCGCATAAACTGTCTTCCAATCATAAAGAGTATAATAGAAAAAAATAAAGGTGTTTCAATTACATCAAACAATTACCTTATACGCTGAAAATAGACCTATTATACCCATAATTAGTAACAGTAAAGCTGCATAGGGTCTTCTCGTCTACCTAGAGGTAAGCAGCATCTGCACTGCTAATTCAATTTCACTGAGCCAATCCTTGAGACAGCTGTTGTATCGTTACATCATTCATGCAGGACCGCATTTAACGGCCAAGGAATTTCGCTACCTTAGGACCCTTATAGATAAGGCCGCCATTGATCAGGGTTTCCTACCTAACCTAATTTTTCAATTAAGAAATGTAGTTCACCGACCGACATTGGGCAGATATCACACTCAATACTTTGATATTTGATCTTTGCAGAGTGCTTTGTTTTTATTAAACAGTCGTACAACACTATTTTATGATTCCTCTTATTATGATTTTTATACAATAAGTTTTAGTTATTGTATTGAATCTTTAATAATGGCCCTCCTTATTCCGAAGTTACGGTAGTCAATTTGCCGAGTTCCTTAAGGATTGTTCACTCAAACGCCTTTGTATACTCTACTTGCTTACTTGTGCTAGTATTTAGGTACGGTTTTATTATAACTTTGTTACAGTTTCCTGAACCTTTATCACTATTTAAAGGTTTTATATACAAAGTATTCTTTATCATCGCTCTTTAATATACTAAAATAATAAATATTTTGTATACTAAATATACCCTTTTGGGGTTATAATATTAATATTAATATTACTTTTTTACTTAGAGACCGAAATTTAAATAAAATACCATAAGCTTTAGGCGAGGAAATATATACTTTCCTTTTTCGTTACTCATGTCAGCATTCTTTCTTGGAATATCTTTATTTTATTTCTTAAAAAGAATAAGTCTTAGATATATCCAATATTTCGCTACCCCGTATATACAATATTATTTATATCTTATATACGTACAAGGTTTCGGTATATTGTTTAGATCCGTTATATTTTCGGTCTTATTATCTATAATTTAGCCAGTGCGCTGTTACGCGATCTTAAAAAAATGGCCGCTTCTAAGCCTATTTCCTGGCTGTATTTGATAATAACATCCTTAATTTCACTTAACAATAATTTTGGAACCTTATTACTCTTGTTCTGGGCTGTTTCCCTTTTGACATACAACCTTATCGTACTATGTCTGATTATTCAATATTCATCTTTGCCCTTCTGAGTGCAAATACTCTCCGATAAAATCTTCACGATCCCCCGATGTTTGCAAAAATAATTAAATTATTGCTCGAGATCACAGTTCTATACCTGCTAAGATGTTATTAAATTACCTACTTATATAGGTTTCGCGAAAAACCAGCTATACTAGTCTGTATTGTCTTTCACTAACTTACCACAATTCCTCGGATATCTTTACAACGATAACCCGTTCGGACCTTTATAATCCTGATCATGGTAAGATCACTAGTCTTCGGGTCTAAACTTAGAAACTTATCATTTTTTCATAATTGGTTTATCTGGGCAATAATTGCTTGCTTCTAAGATTAACTTGCTGACCCATTATGCAAAAGGTACGCTCTTATTTTTTATTTAAATTTTTCTTGAGCTGCTTATAAAACTACTATTTTAAATTTTACCTCACGGTACTTTTCACTATCGCTTATATATTATATTTAGCTTTAGAGGAAGGTTCCCCTTTATTCAAACAGATTTCTCCCATTTTACTTATAAGCTTTTCTAATCTTAATTTTTATTAATTTTAGAATCTCTTTTGATTTCTTTTCCTAAAGTTATTAAGATATTTCAATTCACTTTATTTATTTATTTGATTTATCTTAGATTTTAGATTACTAGATTATCTTTAATATATAGCTAATTTTCCATAATAGTTTCTTTATATACTTTCTTAGTTTTACCCAAGATAAATATATCTTACATATATAGAATTATAATAATAAATATCATAATTTTCAGGTTATTATGATTCGAACATAACAATTCCTCATCCCAATTGAGGCGCCTAACCACCTGGCTCTAACCTGTTTATTTTTTATCTTTTCTATCCAGAGAATATCCGATTCGAACGGATGTGGTTTTTTAACCAAATAAGTTTCAAGCTTACCACTTTAAACCACTCAGTCAATTCTCTCACTATAATTTACTTAAACTAAACATATATACCAATATTATTACTGATATACCCTTCTTCAAGAGCACTCAGATTTGAACTGAGAATGTGAAGTTTGAAGCTTCAAATTTTACCATTAAATTATACTCTTTATACTATTACTTTTTCTTTTTTGATTCCTTAGCGGTTTGAACGCTAATCCTACTCTTATCAAAAGTATACTTTACCAATTAAGTTAAGGAATCTTTTATACTATAATAAAATTTTTACTACTAATTCTTTTTCCTATTATTACTATTACCGGAAAAGAGATGATTCGAACATCTAAGTGTTAATTCACAATATTTAGCAAATATCTTGCCTTACCTCTAGCGACTTTTCCTTAATTTCTCTTTTTATTATCGGGTTAAATCGGCTACGATCCGATATCTATTTTCTCGACAAGAAAATCCTTTACCAATTAAGTTACTAACCCTTAATTCTGTTAATTTATATATTTGTAAATATATATAGTATATATCTATGACCAGTCGAATTCGAATCGACACATTTCACATGGTGGGCGAAAAGTCTACCATTAACCTATGGTCATCTTAAGACCTATGGGATTTGAACCCATAAAGTAATGATTAAAAGTCACATGTTTTACCATTAAACTAAAGTCTCTTTACATATTTATAGCTAATAGAATTTTTTACTCCTCATATCTATATTAGTTATATATCAAGATAATTTATATTATAAGTACACAAAATCATTCTAAGTTTAGATAGATCCTACATAGCATTTATATAACTAAGGGTACCTACTATACTATTGTATAACATGAAATAAAAGCAAAAAATGTACTAATAATATTTAATATATTTAATATTAATACCCTCAACCCTCCCTCAGATAATTAAATTATCCTACCACTAAAATAAAGTAAAAATCTAACTAATAATTATTAGTTCTAGCATGATAAGTCAGACTTCTCCATTAATATTATTACATGAAATATAGCTAAGTGGATTGTTATTAATAATAATCCTCAACTAATTAATAACCCCAGTAGTAAAAAGAAAGATATAAAAAAAGTCATACCACATCAACGAAATGTCAATAAAGGATTCCTGATTCCAAACCTAGGTGATGATGGTCAGTTAGGTGATATGATAAAAGACGAATAAAACCAACTAATAAAAAAACAGTACCAATAATAACGTGGAACCCATGAAAACCTGTACCAAAATAAAAAGTAGAACCGAATACACCATCAGATAAAGTAAAAGATGATACATTATATTCCACACCTTGGAAAACTGTAAAAATTACAGCTAATAAGATTGTAAAAATTAGACCATATAAAGCACCTTTTCTATTACCTTGAATTAAAGAATGATGACAATAAGTTACTGTTACACCTGAAGACAGTAATAATATAGTATTTAATAATGGTAATTCAAAAGGATTTATACCACTTATACCCATAGGTGGTCAATGACCACCTAATTCTATATTAGGTGATAATGAACTATGAAAAAATGCTCAGAAAATAGCTAAAAAAAATAAAGCTTCTGATACTATAAATAAACCTACACCTAAATTTATACCTTTTTGTACAGCATTAGTGTGATTACCTAAATATGTACCTTCTGAAATAATATCTCTAAATCATAAAGACATTGTTATTATTAAATTAAATAAACTTATAAATAATAGTTGACCTCCATTTTCAAAACCGTGCATACCTAAAACTCCCGAAAGAGTTACAGTTAAAAGTGTTAAACTAGTCATAATAGGTCAAGGAGATGGGCTAACTAAATGAAAAGGATGTTTTTGAAAATTCATATAAATTATCTATACTTTTAACTTATCTTCAACCTTTACTTAACTTATATCTCTATATTTAACTGTTATTACTATCGAACCTACCATACCTAATAATAAAATAATAGATGTTATTATTAATCATATAGAATAACTAGAATACATTATATTACCTATACTTTGAATATGTGTAATATCTACTAAATTTATATCTCATGAACTACCACTAGCAAAACTTATTTCTTCTAATATTGTATATTCATTGTTCATATTATCAAATTTTGTATTTATAGGTATTATTTGTCCTAATATATATATAAAAGAAATGATACTTAAAATAGCTAAAGGTAAATAATTATGATTATTACTTAATAACTCTGATATTCTTACATTTATTAACATTAATATAAATAAAAATAAAATAGATACTGCACCTATATACACTAATAAATAAGATATACCTATAAAAGTTAAACCTACTAATATTAAATAAGTAGCTATACTAGAAAATAATCCAATTAAAAATAAAACAGATACTACAGGGTTTTTACTTATAATAGTATAAATACCGAAGAAAACACAAATAAGAGATAAAAAATCTAAAATTTCAACTAAAGAACCATTAGTCTTTGTATCAATTAAATAATATAAATCCATAAAAAAAAAAAAAATAACCCAGAAAACGTTCTAAGGAAGTCTAAATAAAAAAGTAAATAAAAAAGAAGCCTATAATAAGAAAATAAAAGGAAGCCTATAATAAGAAAGTAAATAAAAAGGCCTAGGAAGAGAAGGAATCGAACCTTCGATGACTAAAAGCCATTGAGTTTACAGCTCAACTCGCAAACCAACACACGAAACCTTCCTTTAAAAAAAATTCTTATGAGACTTTATATCTAAAGAATTTTTTTATTTTGTTTAATAGATGCATCCCGTGCAATTTCCATTACACGAACTATATTTCGACTTAACACCAATCAAAGTCATACATACGAAAATTAATTGCATACTAATATATATCTAATTTATATATATTTATATATACAAAAATCAAACTTATTGCACATACTTCTTTCAGCGCCTGACGAGTGATTAGTACCCAAATGAGAAAAAATTCACCGTGACGTGGTGATTCACGATTACTAGTAATTCCTGTTTCATGTAGTCGAATTACAGACTACAATCCATATTAACCAATTTTGAGGATTAGCTCCATTTCACAATATAGCATCCTTTTGTTATGGTATCTGTGGCACGTCTATAGCCCACAATATTCTGGCCATGATGACTTGCCTTAGTCCCTATGATCTCACTGTTACATGAGTACCATTCTATATTAAATAATAAATAAAATGAGGGTTTTCGCTAATTAAAGGAATTAACCAGATCTCACGACATTAACTAAAGACAGCCATGCAACACTTGTAATAATTAAATATTATGCAAATTGTGGTAAGGTTTTTCGCGGATCATCGAATTAAATAACATACTTCACTACTGGTTTCAAAAACGGCCTAATGATTTCAGTTTCAATGTTGCCATCTTACTCTTGAGGTGGAATGCTTACATTTTCATTTATATGCTAAAATATTTTCTAGCTTATGGCACTCATAATTTTCTGCTTGGACTACTAGGGTATCTAATCCTTATCGCTACCCAAGCCTTCGTCCCTCAACGTCAGTTTTTACATAGAAGGTTGCCTTCGCCTTTATCAGTCCTTCTGGTATCATAAAATTATATCTCTACTCCAGAAGTTCTACCTTCTCTTATTAAACTCTAGTAAATAAGTACCATCTCTGGCTTTAATTACCGTCTAGGTACCCTTTAAACCTAATAAAGATGATTAACACTAGTCTTCTACGTATTACCGCGACTGCTGGCACGTAGTTTGGTCAAGACTTATAAATAGATAATTGTCATTATCATTAATCTATTTAGAATTTTATACTAATAGTAGTATAGGATTTCTTTTAAATCCTAAATACATTCTTCCAAGTTGCTGGTTCAGCCGTTAGGCCATTGACCAAAATTCCTCACTGCTGTACTATAACGCATTGGGGTTTTCTCAGACCCAATGTGGTCGATCGACTTCTCAGTCACGACTACGGAATTTAGCTAGTTAAGTCATTACCTTTACTACTACTATCCGAAATATCTAATAACATCTTAAAGCAGAAAATATTAGTTTTCTTTTATTATTTATAAGGGTTTTTTCCCTTACTTTAAGGTAGCCAAAGTATTATTTACTCACCTGTACACCACTTCATTATCTAATATAGATAATGACGTTCGATTAGCATGTGTCAAGCACTTGGACAGCGTTCAATCAGAGCCATCATCAAACTCAAAAAAAATGGGGATTGAGCATAGAAATAAAAAATATTTTCTATACTCTATAAGTTACTTAAACATAAGTTACTTATTTTAAAACTATTTAATTTAAAATTAAATAACCTAGAATATTACTAACTATATTTAATTAATTAGTTATATAAATTAATTAATCTTAAATATAGAACAGGTAATTTAGATTTTATTATATATTACCTTTTCGAAAATTAAATAATTTAAAAGTAAAATTTGATACAAATAAGCCAATTTCTGTTACTATAAATAATTCTAAAATAAATTTTAGTGTTGGTGATATGTTCGTTTATAATATAATATATAATATTAAATTATAATCTTATTTCTGTAATTAATCCATAATTCTTATTATTATATTAAAATAATATTAAGTAAAAAAGGGACTATTTTAATATATACACTTAATAAAATTTGGACTTTCCTATATAAATTTTATATATTTTGTATCAAAATTATTTAATTTACCTGTTAACTTACTGATATATAAACTACTAAAAAAGTTAAGTATAAACTAATATAAATAGTTCAACAAGGCAATAGATTAAAAAAGAATCGAAATAAAAGATTAAATTAGTATTTACATAACCACCCTCCCAACATTTTACCCTCTATAAACAGTAAAAAGATAATTACTATTTATATACCTATATAAATACAATATGGTAACTAAAAAGTTTAATAAACCAACTGAAACCTAAATAAAAGGAAACAAAAAAGGATAAAAATCTTATTTTGTAACGAATTGAAAAATAGAAATTTATATTTAAATTATTTTAAGAATTAAGACCTAATTTTATTAAATTATTTTCTATGTAACTAATAACAGGGATTATTATTAAAAAGTGAGAGAAATAAAGAATAGTACTTAATTGACCAAATTCAATAAAAGGAGCTTCAACATGTTTAGCACCTAATTGCATTAATATTAAGAAATTAGCAATGAATATATAAAAAGCTATTTTACTTAAAGGTCTGAATTGGATACCTCTTAATTGAGATTTGTCAAGGTAAGGTAATAATAATAAAATAAGGATAGCACTAAACATAGCAATAACACCTATAATTTTAGAAGGAATAGATCTTAAAATAGCATAAAAAGGTAATAGATATCATTCAGGAACTATAGCAGAAGGAGTTTGCATAGGATTAGCCATAACATAATTTTCACAATCACCTAAAACATTAGGGAAAAAGAAAACAAATATAGATAAAACAAACATAAAAAGGAAAATAGTAACTAAATCTTTAAATAGGAAATAAGGAGCGAAAGGTATTCTATCATAATTACCTGAAACACCTAAAGGATTACTAGAACCAACTGTATCATGTAATGCAATTAAATGCATTAAAGCTAAAGCAGCTAAAACAAAAGGTAATACAAAATGTAAAGAAAAGAATCTGTTTAAAGTAGCATTATTCACTGAGAAACCTCCTCAAATGAACTCTACAATATCTTGACCAACTCAAGGTATAGCACTCATAAGATTAGTAATAACTGTTGCCAAATCTTTAATTTATCTATTCTAGCTTAATTAATAAGCTCTTTGTGTTTAAAACAAATAAATCATGTACTTTATACTTATTTTAATAAAAATAATTGTAATTTAATACAATATAAAGCCTTGTGTTTCAATATAAAAGTTTATACTGAAAAAATATTTCGACTGTACATTAAGCATCATTTCAGACACCCACCGATGAACCAGTCTGTCCCGATAGTTTACTCTATCGACGGTCTTGAAGCTAAACAAACATTTTTGACCTGTTAACATCAGTATTGCTATATAGCTTATTATATAAATTTTTAGTAAAAATTACTTTATATTATACTATATAACTATATATAATTATATATCTAAATAATTTTATATCTCATCTCAGGTATAATATAAGGATCTACTATTTTTCTAAGATCTACCATAGATTCTTTTCATATATATATTATATATTGATCTTTAACTCCAGCTGATTGAATAGAGGCTTTTAAGTTAAAATTTTCATTTAAAGCTTTAATTAAAATTAAACAATCATTATATGTATAAGAATTAGTTGAAAATTTTAAACCTTTACCTACTTTAGATCCATCATCCATAATTCATATTGCTAAAGCTAAAGGAGTCAAATATTCACCTATACATTCTGGAACACATTTAATATTATTTTTATACCATAAATCACGTATTCAATTGAAACTTGTATATGTTCAAGTAGAAAATCTAGCTATTTTTCTAACTTTTCCTTTAATGCCTAATCTAGTAGTAATAGAAGGTATTTTAGAATTACAATAACCAGAATCTGACAACATTTTATGTAAAAATAAAATATAACTTAAATGTGAACCTTCTTGAAAAAAAGAAATTCTAGTACCTGATAATCTTTTTTCAGCATGAGCATCACCAAGTAAAGAACCAAAAATTATAGAGAGTATATCTTTATTATGTGGACCTATTCTATAAATACCTCTTAATCTATTTACTTTAGATATATTTATAAAAGGTGTTATTAATAATAAAAATAAATTTAGATATAAATTATACATTTGAGGCTCAACAAACAAACCTCATAATGACATTTGACCGTAAGGTAATACATAACCCAAGAAGGCTGTAGCCATCATAGCAACAAATATTATAGTACCAATAGATCAAGTTAATGATCTAGGTGCTTTAAAAGAACCATAATACATACCTCTACCTATGTGTAGATATACCAAGAAGAAAAAAGCAGAAGCAGTGTTAGAATGTAAATAACGGATTAATCAACCATTATTAACATCTCTCATTATGTGCTCTATAGAGTCGAAAGCGTCTAAAATGTTAGGAGTGTAGTGCATTGCTAAAGTTACACCTGTTATTATTTGGATTATTAAACACACAACTAGTAAAGAACCAAAATTTCAAGCGTAACTAATATTAGATGGTTGAGGTGAATCTATTACATAAGAATTTACTAATTTTAACAGAGGATGACTTTTGAAAATTCTCATATAAACATAATTTATGATTAGTACCAATGAACATCCTCTAAAAATTTAAAAATAGATAATTACTAATTTTAACTACGATTCATTATTGAAAACTCTCATGTAAACTAAATTAAAAATTCAAAACATTTAAATACCTGTTTTGAAGAGATAAAAAAAACTTAAATTATTTTATTTTAAGGATATTTATTATTAAGTTAATGTAAAGCTATAGAATCTTTAATATAACTACAAGTTAAAACAACAAACACTTGACTTTGTATAAAAGCAATACCTAATTCTAAACCTGAAAAAGCTAGAATAAAAGCTAAAGGTATTAAACCTATTACAAAATATAATAAACCAGATTTCATTATTTTATATGTAAAACCGCTTAATATAACAAGTAACATGTGTCCACTTAAAATATTAGCACTTAAACGTAAACCTAATGAAATATTACGAGCTAAATATGAAATAAATTCAATTAAAACTAATAAAGGTAATAAACCTAAAGGACAACCTGAAGGTACAAAAAAAGAAAAGAATTCTAAACCATGTTTTTGAAAACCTAAAAAAGTAGCACCTAATACAACAGTAAAACTAATAAAAAAAGTTAAAATAAAATGAGATGTAGAAGCAAAACTATAAGGTATTAAACCTATTAAATTATTTATTAATATAAATAAAAATAATCCAAAAATGAATGGGAAGTATACTTGACCATTTTTAGTATTAATTTGATTTATAACTATGCTATGTATACTAGCATATAACGATTCTTCACTTAAAACTCAACTATTAGAAATTAATCTGTTATAATTAGTAACTAAAGTATTTATTACTAAAATTATTACTGTACTTATTACTAAGTATAAACCTATATTTGTTAAACTAACTCCTAAATTAACAACATCTAAATTAAGAGTTAAAAAATCTTTTATTTCAAATTGATCTAATGGACTTAATACAAAATTACTTTCTAACATTTTATAAGAATTATGTATTAACACACACATATTAATATACCTATTATTTTACCTTTTACCTCCTCTTTATATAAGGTATGTATTTAAAAGATAAAATAATATAAAAAGGTATAAAATAAAAACAAAGTTCCGAACATCCAACCCTACAAAATCGAGGGTTTACTCTCATATGGTTTTAAGAAGAAAAAATAGAAAAAGTATAGGGAAACAAATAAAAATAAAACCATAATAAAACCACAAAAGAAACAAAACATAGGGAAAACCCCTTATAAAATAAAAAATAAAATAAAAATAACAATCAAACAATTGAAAAATGATACTTACCTTTAGTAGACGACAAGAAGTTCTTTAAGTATATCATTAGCTCTCGTTAATTCGGTATAGAATGCATTATATTGACATATAACACTAGAAACTGCACTTTTAATTTTAAATAAATAAAGTTTATCATGAGTTGATCTCATCATGGCAATAATATCAATCATAAATTCAGTAAATTCATAACTACTTGCATTATTCACCATATCGAAAGCCAGAATTAGATCTATATCAGCGTAATTATAAATAAAAATTGAATATGTATTGTCATACTTTATTAAAAGATTGTTAACTAATAAAAAAAAGGAAGAAAACCATAAATTATAAGAAAAAATAAAGTTAATTTAAATAAAATATATAAATTAACAGATTGTATCTATATTTTATTAATATACATACGGATAATAAATAAACGAACGAATCAAGGTAAGATATAATTACTTAAACTAAAAAATAAAAAGCTTAACAAAATAAGAGTAAAAAGTACTTGATTTACAAAAAAGAAAGGTATTAATTGAGGCATAAGTTTTTATATTAAAAATTTTTAAGTATTACGAATAAAAATTAATTCAGGGGGAACTTTGGAAGTAGTAACTAACTACTGATTATAAAAGTGATAAAAAATTACTATAAATTAAAAATTATAAGCTAAAGGTATATAAAAGAATAAAAAGGGAATAAGAAAGATACAACTAGTAATTAAAAATTAAAAAAGAAACTGCGAAATGTAAACCGTCAAGTATAGGAGCAGGGTAAATACCAAATAAAACAGTAAAAATAATAAGAGTAATTAAAAGTAAGAATTCTCTTTTAGTTAAATCATTAAAATATTTGAAGAAATAAGAAGAATATTTACCTCCAAAAGCAATTCTATTAAACATAAAAATAGTATAAGCAGCAGAGAATATAACAGAAGTACTAGCTAATAAACCAAAGAAAGGCATTCTTTCGAAAACACCATAAAGAGACATAAATTCACCAACAAAATTAAAAGTAAGAGGAGCACCACTATTACCTAAAGAAAGTATATAAAATAATAAACAGAAAATAGGCATTAATTGTGTCATACCTTTATAGTAAGAGATTAATCTAGTAGAAGATCTATCATATAAAACACCACCAACACAAATAAATAGACCAGAAGAAACAAAACCGTGAGCTAAACCTAAAGAAATAGCACCTTCAATACCTGAAACAGTATTACTGAATGCACCTAAAAGATAAATAGCTGCATGAGATACTGATGAATAAGCAATAAGTTCTTTAATATCAATTGTTCTTAATGTACTAAAACTAGCATATATAACTGTTATTACACCAATAATATAAACTATAGATGTATAATCTATAGTAGCTTTAGGTAATAAAGGTAAAATTAATCTAAATATACCATATAAACTTAATTTTAAAACTATACCAGCTAAGATAATACTACCTGATAAAGGTGATTCAACATGAGCCTTTAACAATCAAGTATTTAAAAAAATAGTAGGAGTTTTAACAGCAAAAGAGATAAAAATACCACAAAATAAAAAAAGTTGAGTTAAATAATTAAAATTTGCTTTAGATAAGGCATCAAAATCAGTACCACCCATAATAGAAGAAATAGTAATTATAGATAGTAACATAAATAATGAACCTAATAAAGTATATAAAAATAAATAAAAACTGGCTCTAACTTTATCACTAGAACCAAATAAACCGATTAATAAAAATAAAGGAGGTAAAATACTTTCAAAAAAGATATAAAATAATAATATATCTAACACTAAAAAAACAGCTAATAATAGAGTTTCCAATAATAATATAATTGTTACAAATGACAATACATTTTTTACTTCTATAGAATCTCAATTAGATAATAATGCTATAGGCATTATTATTGTTGTTAATAATACAAAATACATAGATAAACCATCAAGACCTAAATATATATCAAAATAATTAATTTCATAGTGTTCTTCAACTTGAATAAATTGAAATTGTTTACCGCTAAAATCAAATAATATAAATATTATTAATGATACTATTAAATTAATAATTGTTGTTATTAATCCTATTATTTTTATTCGTTTATCTGATATAGATAATAACCCATAACCTGCAAGAAAGAAAATAACAAAGATTCCTATAATTGGAATTAATAGTAATGATAAGAGAGAAATCATAACAATTAATTTAGAATAATTACTTCAAAGTTTATACTTTATGTCACACCTTATATACTTATAAGGCTTAATTTTAGTAAAAAAAAAATTATCTTATTAAAAATAACCTAATTATACACTCTTAATAAATAATAAAATTTACCCTTTAAATTATTTAAAAAATAAATAATTAAAAATATATAGAATAGTATAAACAATAATAAGATAATTTCATAAATTTATATACTAAATATTAATACCCTCAACCCTCCCTCAGATAATTCTAAATTACCCTACCCGTATAACAAAAAATAAAATAAAATATAATAATTAGAATTAAAATTAGAATTATAATTTGAATTACTCATATTACTTCAATCTTATAATAATCTTAACTGCTTTTTACAAATAGCTAAACTAACTACAGAATTTTTTTTTTATTATTCACCATCACTAAACATATTATTAACTCTATCAAAAGAAATTAGAATAATAATATTTAAAAAGATAAATTACAAGATAAGATATTTAAACCTAATACTATACAAGGTATTAGAATAATATACGCAATAATAATAGGTAATAATATAGTTCAACAAGCAGACATTAATTGATCAAATCTAATTCTAGGGAAAGAAGCTCTTACTCAGATAAAAATAAAAATAAGAAGACTTGTTTTTAAAGCTAAATTAAAACTAGAAGAAGGATTAAGAGAAATTAAGAATTCAGCATAACGATCAACAAAAGATTGTTCAGAAAAATGATATAATAAAGAGGGATCAAAGTAAAAGCCAGCATTAAAAAATTCATATAAATTCTGTAAATAAAAATTTAAGAAAAAAAATAATTTAAAAACAAATAAAGGTAAAATATTTAAATAACCACCTAAAAATAAAACACTTGTTAATAAACAAATTAAAACAATACTAGCATATTCAGCTAAGAAGAAAAACACAAAAATAACAGCAGAATGTTCTGTCATAAAACCACTAACAAGTTCAGATTCAGCCTCAGCTAAATCAAAAGGGGCTCTATTAGTTTCAGCAACACAACCAATAAAAAATATAATTAATAAGGGAAATAAAGGTAATAAAAAGTATACAACTTTTTGATTTTCAACAATAACAGTAAGATTAAGACTACCTGTAAATAAAATTACTAATAATATAACAGAACTTAGGATTAATTCATAACTAATTAACTGGGCAGTACTTCTTAAAGAACCTAAGAAAGCATATTTAGAATTAGCAGATCAACCAGCTAATAAAATACCATAAGTAGATAAAGAAGAAACAGCTAACATATATAGAATACCTAAACTAAAATCTGATACATATAAACCTAAACCATATGGTATTACAGCATAACCTAATAAAGAGAAAATTAAAGTAATAATAGGACCTAAAAAGAATAATACAAGATTAGCTTGTGTAGGAGAAACATATTCTTTTAATAATAATTTTAATGCATCAGCAAAAGCTTGTAATAAACCATAATAACCAACTATATTAGGACCAAGTCTTCTTTGCATACTAGCCATAGTTTTTCTTTCAGCAACAGTAACAAAAGCTACAACTAATAAAGCAGGTAAAACAACCAATAAATTTTCTACAATAGATATAAGAGAATCCATAAAAAAAAATTATAAATATAATTATAGTAATAATATATAATATTAAGATTTATATAATTATAGGTTAATTATGAATATAATACTAAAAGTAAGTATTAAATAATCATTAACTATTAAAATTTCTCTCAATGAAAGTATTTAAATTTCCCTTATTGAGAGAAGGAGTTTGGGGAAATCGAATCCCAAAGTTTCGATTTGCAATCAAAATACAGAACCATCTGCGCAAACTCCAATAACCTTATAAGAATATAACTTATAAGATATGGATAAATAACTTATTTATAAACTAAAGAATAACCTTCTCAAATTTTAGTTTCAAAACTATACATTTGTTTACTTTCAATTTTCAAAGCATTTTTACCTAATTCAAAAGCAAAACCTAAAGTTAAAACAAGAAAAAAAATTAACATAATAATTAAACCATATAGACTATTAAAATAAGCACTAACAATATAAGGATATACTAAAAGAATCTCTAAATCAAATAGAAGAAATAATAAAGCGAAAATAAAGAAAGATATACTAAATTCTCTTCTATTTTGACCTAAAAAAGAATGGAAACCACATTCAAAAGCACTATCCTTTTCTTCATAAGGATTATGAATAGAAAAAACTAAATTTACGACTAATAAAATTATAGCTAAAACAGGTATTAAAAAAAAAAAAAAGTTGTACTTGTCATACTTTATATTAAAAGATTGTTAACTAATAAAAAAAAGGAAGAAAACCATAAACTATAAGAAAAAATAAAGTTAATTTAAATAAAATTACTATAAAAAATTAGTAAAAAAATATAAAAGGATTAATAAAAGTTAAAATAAATTGTTATAGGGTGTAAATAGTATAATAGATAAAATATTAGATAAATGTAATAATTGATCAGGAGTGAAAATAAATAAAAGAATAAAAATAGTAAGAATTGAGATAGGTATAGAAAGAGAATTAGATAAAGAAATATTAGATTTAAAATAAACAGTATCACTACTACTATTATTATTAGAAACTTTTGCAGGTATTTGTAGATTAAATAAATTTCAACTAAATTTATAAGAATGAGAATCGAAAAAGATAAATTTAACAATATTTAAGTAGTAAACAGCACTAATAACACTAGTTAAAACAGCGATTAAAGAAATGAAAAATAAACCATCTTGTAAAGCAGCGGATAAAACCATCATTTTAGCGAAGAAACCGACAAGAGGAGGTATACCAGCGAAAGAGAAAAGAGTAATAGCTAAGCTTAAAGCTAAAGTATGATTAATATAAAAATAACCTTTAATTTGACTTAATAATTGTATAGGTGAATTATTTTTTTCAGTTAAATGAGAAATATTTTTATTAATATATAAGAATAATGTATAACCAATAGCTAATAATATAAAGAAAGCATTTAAATTAGAGATACTATATTGAATTAAATAAAAAATAAAAGATTGGATAGATTCAACACTATTAATAGATAAAGCTAATAATAAGAAACCTAAATGAGAAATAGTACTATAAGCAAATAATCTTTTAATTCTAAATTGAGTTAAACCTAAAACAGTACCTATAATTAAAGATAATAAACTACTAACTAATAAACTAGAAGTTCAAGTATATTGAGTAGAAATATAAATATTATTAGTAAAATGAACTAAATGTAATAAAATAACTAAAATAGATATTTTAGGTAAAATAGCAACAAAAGTAGTAACAATAGTAGGTATACCATCATAAACATCAGGAGATCAAAAATGGAAAGGAGCAGCAGACATTTTAAATAAAAAACCTATAGTTATTAATAATAAAGAATAAGGTATATTATTAGTAATGTTACTATATATAGAATTAGATGAATCAAGATCAAGAATATTAGATAAATTAGATAAAATATAAAAATTATCTAAATTAGTTGTACCAGAATTAGCATAAATTAATCCTATACCTAATAAAATAAAACAAGAAGATAAACCACCTAATAAGAAATAAGTTAAACCAGAAGAAGTAGAAGATTCAGAATTTCTATATAATGTACATAATAAATATAGACCATAACTTTGTAATTCTATAGATAAATAAAGTGAAATTAGATCACTACTAGAAATTAAAAATAAACTACCGGTAACAATAAATAAAAGAATAATAGTATATTCAATAATAGTAAATTGTTCACCTTTTTTATTAATAATATTAGAAACAAATAATTTTAATTTAGTAAATAATAATTTATTAAAAGTTAAATATTGATTTGATCATAATTTTCTAGGATAAAAACCAGTTAAATTAAGAATTAAAAAAGTAATAATAAAGATAAATATATGGAAAGCAATAGATATCGATGATATATTAAATAAACCTCCAAAAAGTCCTATACCTATATCAAGATAAGGAATAAAGAAATTGTTAAAACAAAAGAATATACAATACATTTGTATAACAATACCAATTCTGGAATAATAAATAGAAATATCACCCCTTAAACTAAGGGAATTAGATAATAATAATAAGAAAATAGAAGATAATAACATTAAGAATCTTTACTATTAAGATTGTTTATAGTATAAAAAATACCAAATAAAAGTAATAATAGAATATTGTTATCAATAAAACTAAAATATAATAAAGAAATATAAAAGATGAAACCAATTAAAATATATAAAGCATAAGATGTAATAACACCTGTACTTAATTTACCTATATTAATACTTAAACTTAATAAAGCTTTTTCTAAACCGTATGGTCCTAATAATTCAACAGAACCTTTATCAAGAACTTTAGTTGTTTGACCACCTAATTTAAGTACAATATCTGTAATATATCTATTATAAAAGAATTCAATTAAAAATCTTTGATTAAAGAAACTAAAAAGATTATAACCTATATTAGTAAATTTAAAATTAATTAGTAAAATACCAAAAAATTCTGATAATATAAAAGCTATAAAACTTAAACTAACAGTGAAGATAAAAGGTAACAATTTAAATATAGTAGGTACAGCAAATTCTGTATCTAACATAATTTCATGTGTAGGATGTATAAATATACTATTATCTGAATAAAAACCTGAAGCTAAACCTATAAAAATATCTTTAGTTAAATAACCAAAGAATATAGAAAAAATAGCTAAGATAATTAAAGGTAAATTAATAAAAATATTACCTTGATCTACATGTTTATAACTAGTTAAAGATCCATTAGGATTAGTTAAGAAAGTTAAGTATAAAACTTTAACTGAATATAATGTAGTAAAAATAGCTCCTACAGATGCTATAAAATATACAATAGTACTTGATATATAATATTGACCATAAGCAGATTCAAGAATAAAATCTTTAGAATAGAAACCTGTCATAAACGGAATAGCAACTAAACTTAAAGAAGCTATTAACATTACAGAATAAGCTAAAGGTAAAAAAGCTTTTAATCCTCCAAATTTTCTAAAATCTTGATTATCAGCTACAGAATGTATAACAGCACCCGCACCTAAAAATAACAATGCTTTATAAAAAGCATGATTTACTAGATGAAATAAAGCTACATTATAAGATGATAATCCTATCGCTATTACCATCATCCCTAACTGACTCATAGTTGAATAAGCTATAACTTTTTTTATATCTTGTTGAAATAAACCAATAATAGAACTAAATACAGTTGTTATAGCACCAATTCATAAACAAAGTAATAATACAGTTGAACTATATTCTATTAAAGGAGATGATCTCATTAATAAATATACACCGGCTGTAACCATAGTTGCTGCATGTATTAAAGCAGAAACAGGTGTAGGCAAATATGTTGATTTTCATTATGTACTTTTATAAACCTCTACATATACGATGAAAATACTCAATAACTTACATTATTGTTCGGACTATATCTTCAATTAATTAATAAGTTTAGAAATAAATTTTATAAGAATTCTACCTTGAACTGTTAAATGTTGTTTGTTTTTAACTAATTCATAAATTTTTAGTCATCTTTTATATGATAAAATTTTCTTTGTTTTTAACGGATAGTTTTTTAAATATAATAAAATTGTATTCAATTTACTAAAATTTACTACTGTATTATAACCATTATAACTTTTAACATGCGTAATATAACCATTTATTTTTATAGCTAAGTCTTTACTAAATTCTATATCATCTTTCTGAGAAATAACATATCTTACTGTTGTTATATATTGACCTGTCTTTTTTGATATTGACGTTGAGCAAGTAAAACAACCTTCAGCATCAGTAAATCCTGATAATCATGCATTATCTAAAGTTAATTCATGTTTATTATCTATGCAATTTATATTTGTATTATATATTTTGTTAAAAGCATGAACTCACCCTTTAAATTGATTTAATTTATAATTAGTTACAATATTACCATTAAAAATTTGAATTAAATTTAAGATTTTTTTTTTATCTCTAACTCTAAAATGATGGGTTTTATTTATTTTATCTTGTACAGAAACAGATCCGAATCCTAATTCTTTTTTTATATAAAATAATATTTGAGCATCTTTACTAGATTGTGTAATTTTAAATTCTAAATACCCATTGTTATTTATAATAAACGATCCATCTCCCTCGGTAAAACCTATAAATCATCATTTAAACTTATTATTTATATTAATTGTTTCACATGTAGTCTCTGAGGAGCTTTTATTTTTTACAAAATTTCCTACGGATTGTCCCTTTTCTTGGATTTTGCCGAAGTCTATTAAATAAACAGAGGACCAAGAAGTTAAAACGGGATGTTCCCGTATATAGTGAAATTTAAAGAGAGCCCTATTTAAAAAACCCTCCATAGCCATAGGTAATCACACATGAAGACCTATTTGAGAACTTTTAGCCATAGCACCTATTAATAAACATATACCTATTAAAGTTATTATATTTTCATTAAAATATGGAGCTAATGAAAATACTGTTGAATAATCTATATTCAATTTTTTATAATTTTTCAACTATAAATTGGACTATCTCTTCTTCACCTTTATAAGTGAAGTATAACGTATAGTCTCTGAAGATCCTACAAAATATTTAATATATTTCTTCGTTTCCTGCGGATTGTCTATTATCTTATATAAATTTTATTATTGTTATAATTTGTATACCTTTATATACACTTAAATTATCATAATAAAAAGATTAAAACTTTACCGCATACAGTTATATAATAAAAGTATTATTACTAATACTCACGGCAATATTTTTAAATTTTATTTTTTACCAAAAGATCAAATAATCATAAACATACCAACCATTAAAAGACAATCTCCTACCCTATTAGTTAAAAAAGCTGAAATAGAACTTTGATTAGCTGCTATTCTAGTAAATCAAAAATTAACTAAAAGATATGAACAAACACCAACACCTTCTCACAAGGTCATTTAAAATTATAATTGAATAAAAAGCTTATTAAATCTTATATAACATTAAAGATATTTTCCAATATATTTAAGTTTATTATTTGTCTTAAGAACATTTATATATATTAAAGATTAAATTTATTATACTCTTTATAAAAATCTAGTACATATAATAGTTTTATATATTACAGATTTACCTTAAGATATAGATTCAATATAATAAACCTGTATAAGTTAACCTAAATTATAAGAAACTATTAACACAACATATTTGAAAAATACTTCAAATTATATATTAAAACAAGTAACTTAAATATTTAAATATAAAAATATTTAAACATTAATCCAGTTATTTTATCTAACTTTATTTTTTTTTTTATTATTTTTAGATCCATGTCAACCTTAGGCTAAAATAATAAAAAGAGAATATTAATATAATCATACATCAGGAATTATAATCTATTTTATATTAAAATAAATTAATCAACCAAAACCTAATTATTAGTATCTTATCTTTATCTTCCTCTTTTAATGAAGACAATTTTATGATATATGATAATTTATTAATACAATACTAACTTTTTTAATTCAATTATAGCCAGACATAATAATTAGGACTATATCTTCATCCTATTAGGATGTACCACGTGTAGTCTCTGAGGGTTCAATAAGATTGATTACCTGCTGATTGTCCTAAAAAAAAAAATAAGATATTCCAGCATATAGTGGCATTGTTATTTATAAAATTTATTTATAAACGGCCGAGAATAGTTGACCTAAAAACATTAAAAGGTAATTATTAGCAGTAACTAGTATAATCATCATAAAAGTGAATAAACTTAAATAACTAAAGAATCTTTGATTATGAGGGTCGTGGCTCATATAACCTATAGAATATAAATGAACTAAACTAGATACAATTAATACAGGTATTAACATAGAAACAGTTAAACTATCAAAATAAAAACCTCAAAAAACATAAATAGATTCTGAGTCTATTCATCTTGTAAGATTAATTTCTAAAGGTATGTTATTATACCCTACTTCAAAAAAAGTTAATATAGCTAATAAGGTAGTTATTATTATAAAACTACTAGTAATTAATTGTGCACCTTTAACACCGACTTTCCTACCAAAAAATCCTGAAATAATAGAACCTAATAAAGGCAATAATATAATGACTAGATACATTAAGTATATTGTATTGCTATACTTCCTCTTCGTTTTCCCCCTTTGCCTTAGAAATTTTATTTATTACCTTAGGCTGGCTAGGGTATTACCATAACTATTCGGTTATGCCTGACTATATCTTAAGCAAATAATATATGTCCAATCTTTAATACTCTTTTTTGAGTATAGGACCAAGAAAAAAGCTTCAAAAAAAAAGCTAGTCCCATATAATTATTCACCAACCTACATTTAGTCGATGAACTGCGCACCATTCATTTATTAAATGGTGTTTGGCTGCGGATTATCTATTTCATTTCTTCATACAAATCGTTTTTACCATACAACGAGTCATTACCTGTTCCATTAATAACATTACTGTATTAACTTGGTAAATTTGTCTTTAAGACTTCCCCGCAATTTGAAGGTTTCGCCATATTAAATTTATGACTAGGTAGAGGTTTACTCTACCTTTTTGATCAGACTTCTCATAGCCCTTTATAACATTGTGATTATTAATAGCCTTATTCAAATAAAGTGACGTAATTCTTATTTTTAATTCCAAAATTTTTTTCAAATCTAACCCATCTTCATTCAAATGTTATTTATTTTTAATAATATATGCCGCACTCTTAAAATATAAGTAATTTAAGTGCTTTATTATAGGATGTTTATCAAAAAGGGATCAATTGTATAAATTTTAGATAGGTTAGTATTATTATACTTAGTCATTATAGAATAACATCTTGATATTGTTTAAACTTTTTTTACATTTTTTGAATATATAATATGGCTAGGTAATAGACAAGATATAAAAAGAGAAGAATTTAATCTATAAAAAGCAACTAAAATAGCTAAACCTATAGCAGATTCTGTTCCAGCTATAGTAATAATGTATATAGCAAAAGTTTGACCTAATATATCATCAAAATTAAGTGAACTTATTAATATTAAAAAAGTAATAGATAATAACATTATTTCAATTGAAATAAGCATTAGAATTATATTTTTTCTATTTAAAACAAAACCTAAGATCCCTATTAAAAATAATATTAAAGACAAATACATAGTTGCTTCGACAAGATTTTAACGTGAAATTGTAAATTTTATAAAAATAATTTAATTAATCCCCCATTTGATCACGTAATCAAAGTAAGAAATTATTAAGACTAACAGATTGTATAACTATAGGCATAGAACTGTGTAATATACCACAAATT